>ML120366.1:551585-715466 GCA_003788595.2 Choiromyces venosus 120613-1
CAGGAGACTGAGAAGACATAGGAGGAGAAGGTCCATAAGACCCATAAGCCTCATAAGCCTCATAAGCCACAGAAGCCCCAGAAGCCCCAGAAGCCACAGAAGCCCCAGAAGCCCCAGAAGCCCCAGAAGCCACAGAAGCCCCAGAAGCCCCAGAAGCCACAGAAGCCCCAGAAGCCCCAGAAGCCCCAGTAGTCCTAGAAGTCTAAGAAGTCTAAGAAGTCTAAGAAGTCTAAGAACATCGAAAACCCTAAGAAGCCTGAGAAGCCTGAGAACCGCGAGAAGCCCACGAAGCCTGAGAAGGCTGAGAAGGCTGAGACACCTGAGGAGGAGGAGCCAAAGAAGGAGGGGAAGGAGTAGCGTTCAGGAAAACAGACAATAAGGGCAACGAAGAGGAACGACTCAATGGCAGTGCCAAACAGAACAAGGGCAAAAACCATTGAATAAAAAAGAAAGAAAGTTGATTAACCACGTCACATTCAATCATCTCTTAATAATACCTTTTCGACAATTCTTCTTAATTTTGTCATTTCTTTTTTTATTTTTTTATTTGTTTTCATTTCACGAATGTCGAAGAACGAGTTGAAGTTCCAAAGGAGAACGTGCACGTGTTATTTATAAAGAACGTGCACACTTCTCTGCCCTTAATTGTGCAGGTACCCTTGGCACCTGTTCATATTCCACCGCCTCCACACCAAAAGCCAGCTAATTAAGATTGCGGAAGGTGAAGAGGACAGTGAGGAGGAAGATGGGGAAGATAGAGGCCTCCCGGTCAAACATAGGGTCAGGGCAGCAGGTCGAGAACAATCTATCGAGCTTGGAACGCTTAATGTTAGAGCTCAGCCCTCTCCATCTACTCAGGCGAGAGGAGAGTATTCTCGGCCGCCCTGGCGGAAGAAAAAAAGAAAGAATACTATCTCCGAAGAGAGAGTTATTCCAGATAGCGAGGAGGAAAGGGTGAATAAGGGTGAAGGATCAGGGCATCAGAGTATTTCCGGCCAGCCTGACTCCATGCCTCCAATTATTTCTTCCCCCGTCTCCTCCCCACCAGCCATACCAACATCGTCGCCAGCATATTTTTCTATGCCAACCGAAGTCCTGCCAACCTCCCCACCTATATCTTGACCTTCCCCCTCAATTTCATCGCCTCCTTTATCAATAATAGAGGAAACTCCTACTTCAAAAGGAAAACAGCGTAAACGAAATCATCCGGCAGCATCAAATACCCCCGAACAACCACTTCCCCGACGTCAGAGAAGCAAAAAATAACAACTAGATCATAGTTTTTTGTACATTAGATTAATTTGACTTGATAGATCCTTATTTTGTTTTTTTCTTCTCCTCATTTCGCTTTTACGGTTACTAGGCAAAGATGTTGGTGATTGCAAAGTAATGTGGGGATGGAAATATGGTCGGTGAGCTCTAGTTAATTGTTGTGGTTTGTATGATTAAGAGAGTTATCGTGAGGTTTAGTTAGCTGGGACTGTTTGTAGCTAGTGTGCGTTGCCCTGTGGTGGATTTATTTATAAGGGGCAACTATACTTAGTTTTACACAGCTTGAACATAAGGGAGTGGGAGATAGAGACAACGAGTGGAAGAGATAAGATGCGAAAAGGGATGTAGTATTGACAATGAGAGCGACTATATTTTGTTTCCCTTTTTCCCTTTTTCTTTCGTTTCTTTTACAGGTGATTCCCTTCGACAGACTTGTATTTCCTACGGAGGACTATTCAACTTCCAGCTATGTGAGCGGTCTTTGCCCATGACTATCTTTGCCTATGACTACTAGTGTTTGTCCCCCTTTTAATCGACATTCCAGTTTTATGTTTGTTTTTCTTTTGAGAAGTCTGTCTTCCCGATTTTTTGTCTTTCCCGCCAGGACCTGTTCTTGTCCTATCGTCGGTGGACTAATATGAATATCTACATTTTTTGTTTCCTCAGTAATCAAGGGCTAAGTGAAATAAACTATTCCCCCAACATAATATAAACCTAGGCACCATGAAACTAAATTGTTTTCTGAGTGCCTTAGGATGTTCAGGCCTTTTTGTTAGCTGTGTACAAATCAGTGTTTATCTTATCTCATCTACTTGGCAATGTAAAAAAGTATCTGAATGCTTTTGGAACTTGGCGCCAGGCCTCAGGGGCAAAGGGCTTTATACATTTATCCCACCCCTTCATGTAATTCACCTATCACATTTGTATATCAGTGTACTGGAATCTAAAAACCCATAATATGTTATTATGTGAGATCTCTCATCTAAAGTGTTGAGGGGCGGTCCTCCTTAATTATTGCTAAGGAATATAGATAGCTATAAATATAAGACTGGGACCCACTGTCGGCATCACAAATAAAGTCCATGCAGTTTGTCGTAATGTACCTATAGGCCATCCACAAGTCCAACAGTATCTGGTAAGTCTTCAAATGAGTCAAGAGTTTGGATAACAACTAATTTACATACTATTTAGGAAAACAAATCATGCCACATGTGTGTTCTGTGGTTATAGCATCTAGAAACTGCCCAAAACCTGTTAGTCATAGGAAGATACAAATGTTAGCTGGTATTCCTGTGTCAACTGCAAAGGATATCTGACATCATAGGTATTGCTTCCCTTCTATTCATTTTGTTCCCCTTTTGTCTTTCCTGCTGGGTGATAAACAGCTAAACCTCAACAATTGAACATCTTCCATGTCAGCCATCGTGCATTGATGCATCAACTCCAATGATTCTGTCGATCGATGTGCAATGATGGTGTGGTGAGGATTTCTTCTTGGGTTGAATTCTTTGTTTGGGCTTTGTTCCTGATTTAATGCTAGTACCTGACGGGTTTGGTTCTACTTCTTACACCCTTGGTAAGTCACTACAGTGCACATTGTTTGGTGTTTCGACATTGTGTGTACTTGGGACGCTGTGGTGTGTGGCAGGATGAAGTATCTAGATAAAGGGTGGAGCTATTACTAAATCAACAGCTATTGGGGATGCTTGTTTGATGGGATAGGGATGATCCACAATTTGTGAAGAGGAGAGAGTGATCAAAGAAAGCCCAACGACCAGTGCCAAGGAATGCCAAGAGGATAAGCATGAAAAATTGGGTGGCTTTGGAGCAAACAGGTTCTTTCATTTCTTTCTTTCTCCCTTCTCCCTTCTCTCAACCATCAACCTTCAACCTTTCTCAACAAAAGAAAGTGACCTTAATAAGTCTGAAGATTTTGAAAGGTTTTGTAAGGAGGTCCAAGAGGATTTTCGGGACAATCCTGAAGGTAAAGATAAATAAATTCTTAAAGAATATTTACTAATCTAATTCTTTTTCTTAGGAGACCGAAGAAATGCACTAAAACACGTGCAAACTCATATCAATTTTCCTGCCTGACCTGTGACTGGAAAATTTTACGTTTCTCCAAATCAAGACCAGTGGGGCATGGTAATCAATAAAACAAAACTGGTACACTCTGTTCCGGGGAAGGGAATATGACAGTTGTCCTCTGCAGCTAGGTCTACTCACAACACCTTCCAGAGGCCTGGATAGATTGAAAACCACACCTTTGTTACCTTATATTTATCTATCGTTCCCATGGACGAGTTAATTCCTGTCTCTTCATTTGCGCAATAAAGATTTATTGTGCATGTGCAGGAGGAAACCTAGAACAACTTGAGCTAGAAGCTGTAAGCCCTTTACTTTTTTTACCTTTTTTCTTTACTCTTTTCAGTGCTTTAAAACTTTTCTGTAATCGCTCTATACTGCCTTACACAGTACCAATTGGTTGAAAAAAAAAAATTTTTCCAAAAAAAAAAAAAGAGATAGGGAACTCAACGACAAAAAAGAACAGAAATAATAGCAGAAGAAAGGACTCGCTATAGGAAGAAGAGTAAGGTACAGAAGCGGAGGGAAAGGAGGAGGATAAAGAAGAGGAGGAGGATATTGAGGAAGACGAAGGCCATGGTGAGGTTGAAGAGGAGAAAGATAGGGGAGGAGTGGTCAAGAATAACTTCAGGGCAGCAGGATGAAGACAATCTATGGAGACTGAGATGCTTGAGGTTATAGCCGAGCCCTCTTAATCTACCTTGCAGGCCAGAGGAAAGTATTCCTAGTGGCCATGTCACCAGCAAAAAAAATAAAGAATCCTATCTCTGAAGAAATAGCCACTCCAGAATCCAGATAGCGAGGAGGAAAGGGTGTATGAGGATAAAGGATTTGAGCATGAGAACATTTCTGAACAGGCTGAGCCCATGCCTCTCGTCATCCCTTCCACCTTCTCCTCGCTACCAGAAACACCAAAATCCTCCCCAGGATTAGTTGTTGACACGATCAGATCATGATCGAGTTTTGCTCGACCTGAGTAGAAGTACTAGTATGATTTAATTCCTCTGCAACCAGATGCCTTATGTAATGGCAAGTGAGATCTAAAATCCAGATTCCACTAGGATCGGTCGCTGGCAGCTGGTAGGGCAAGGCCAGAGGCAAACCGCTTAGAGAGCTTTTGACAACCAGAAAGCCAGAAGCGACAGGATGATGTAGGTCCTTCATCATTCAGGAAATTGAAGTGAGGCTGTCCCAGATATGATCTGAGGAGAAAATAACACTATCTATCGAAGCAAAAACACTTTTATTCTTCTCAATCCTCTGCGCCTGTTCCCTGTTGTGAGGAAACAGAACCTGCAGCTTAAAGCCCAAAGTGTTGTGAGATAGGGATGCTGAGGGAATTGCTTTGGACACCACTGAATCAAGCGACTGATCTTCCCCAATAATGCAGGAATCCATAAGAGATGTTTGTTGACAGCATTTTTTAAGCTAGGGGAGGAGCCCTCTCTTATACCTAGTCATAAGGTTACTGGTATGTAATAGATTGATAGTCTTTCAGGCTCGAGAGGGGCTAGGGTGCAAGGATCATTCGGACAGCCGAAACTGTCCCCAAGTTCCAATTTTGGTGCTTGATCCACCAACTTCAATTGGTTCGTTAAAGGTTTAGATGCAGTCTTTTTTATGCCAGAACATTTCGTCAGGCTCTTTGTTGGTATCAACATGGCGAACCTATACCTTGCCTGTTCGGCTTCCTCTGACGAGACATGATCACTCAAGGACAGTTCACGATAGCCTGCAGAAATAGATTAGTCAAGGGCCAATACAAGCTGTGTGAATTTATTTGGATTATCATACCTTCCCGAGTTTTAGTTGTACCAACCAAACCATTTGAAAAATCTGGTAATCAAAGCATATCCTCAGAGGAGGCAGAGGTTTTGGTGTACTCTCACTTCACTTCCACAAGAGGAACCAAGGCATGGTTTCAGGGCCAGAGGCTGGCAGTTTCACTGCTTCTAGAGTAGCGTCGGATCTGTTGGCTGAGACCAAACAAGCGCCTCCATCATCACGCTGCTCGCCAGGACTGCCAGGGGTAAGATTGCTCGACAATCTGTCACATGGAGGAAGCATCCGAGAACGCGTACCCCCATATCCTTGCAGAGAAATCACTTTAACAATAGCGCCGGAAAGTTAGCATCGGGACATAAAAATACTTTTGTGTTAAATGAGAAATGCTTCACCAGTTAGAGTATCTCCTGACAGGCGAGGGGGGCCTTCATCACTGCAGCTTCTTTCAGGAATTGCTCTTAATGGTTAACAAAAACAGCCATCAGAAGGTAAGGAACATTTGAAGTAATTCGTGGTAACCTAATTGTGTTGTTGAGATTTTTGTTGACGTTGATATTGTGGCGGAGATAGTAGCAAGGGTGGCAGTTGTGGGGGAGGTGGTTGCAGAGGTGGTTGCAGAGGTTATTTCGGGGGTGATTGCGAGGGACAAGAGGAGAAAACAAGAATAATTGGCAATTTAAAAAGTATCCGAACACCTTGCATTGATTAGTACCGGTCTTGGAGTAAAAGCATCCGGATACTTTTTAAATGGTCAAGTAAAGATCAAGACTCAAAACTTGAACTTCAAGCTCCCTGAGTGTCGTGAACTCTGAGTTAAAAAATATCTTTATCGAGAAAAATAAAGAAATAAAAAAAATTGGTTATTTAACACAATGCACCTGGGTGGCACCAAATTTAACATGATACCCTTACAAAAAAGAGTTTGATAGAATACCATTTGGTACCAAGACTTGACATGTAGAGATGCTGGGAAGCTATTTGAAGTAAAGTGACCTGGTAAAGACTTCTTCGGGAGCGTTGTGGTTCGAGGATGCAGGAAGGAACCATGCATGACCGAGAAGAAGAAAGATTTATAAAGAGATCCCGGGACTGTTTCTTGACACAGGAGGAAGTCTCGTATGAAGGGTGAAATGACTCCCGATTCCAGTATTTGAAGATACTCCACATATGCAACACACAGAGGTTCGTTACCGACGTGCACTTTCTTCAATATGTATTTTGGGGCTGCCCTTAAGGTAACAGTGCACCGGGAAATACCGTAACTGGTGTGGGAGATGTTGAGTGGAAGTGAAGCCATTTATCAATCAGACAAAAAAGAAGAGAAGAAAAAAGGAGAAGGAGAAGAAGTGGAAGGAATCGATCTCCATCATCGAGATGCCATATGATAAGCTTATATCCAACAGGATGAGGTAAGCAGTCACACAGTATCACTTGTGATAGCAGATACTAGAAGCCAAGGAGAGGGCCAACATGAATTCTCACAGTCGGTGAAATAAGAAGAGTAAACTTGGGGGTGCTAAAACTATCTCTTGCTAAACACTTGGTTGATAGGTAAAGTTGAATAAGAAATTGTCAACAATACAGCTATTTTGAGGTTGTTCTAGGAATGCTGAATGGATGGCTATTGGGAATAGTTTCTTGGTGGGATAGGGATGACTCACAATTTGCGAATACACCATCGCCTTAGGGGCAGTCCGAAAATGCATATTGAAGAAGGTGCGTGTCGATAACGAACCTTTGTGTATTGCACATATTGAGTATCTTCAAAACCTGGAACCGGGGGTCACCCCACCCCCCATACGAGACTGCCTCCCGTTTCCAGAAACAGTCCCAGCATCTCTTTATAAATGTTTCTTCTTCCCAGCCATCCAAGGTTCCTTCCTCCATCCTCCAACCACACAGCTCGCGAAAAGGTCTTCACCAAGTCACTTCACTTTCCAATATCTTCCCTGCATTTTACACACTCAGATAAATAGTTTCCCTTTTTTCAAATTCATAATTCTCAATTTGGGTTTCAAGGCCTACTCCTACCTGTTTAATCTTTTTAAAAGGCCAATGTCTCTTTTCCGGAGAAAGATTTTTCCCTCTGAGTCCTCAACACTGGAAGTCCTTCAAGTTCGAGTCTTGAGCCTCGATCTTTGTTCCTGCTTTCTTCTCGCCTCTTCTCCCATCACAATCACCACCGCAATAACCTCCACAATAACCATGGTATCAAAACCTTTAACAGGTGAACTGCTTTACCACTAAATACTACAAGTGTTCCCCACTCCTAGATAGCCGTTTTTGTTAACCATTGATATACATGCCTGACAGAAACCATGTTGGTGAAGATCACCCTGGCCTCTCAGGAGACACCTTACCTGGTAAGGCATTTCTTGTGTCAAGCAAAACTATTTTTGTCTGAATGCTAATTTTGTGATGTTATTACTAAAGATCTTTCCCTGCAGGAGGGTGGGGATACACCTTCTCGGATACCATCTCCATGTGATAGTTTGTCCAACAATCTTACATTTCACCCTCGTGCCGTGCATATTGATGGAGGCGCTGAGTTGGTCTCAACAGAAAGATGCGATCGTCCAGATGCTACTGGAGAAGCAGTCAAACAGTCAGCTTCTGGCACTAAAACCAGTGCCAGAGCTCAGCTTGTTGAGGTGAAGAGAGGGTTTACCAAAGATTCTGCGCCCTCTGTGGTTGATGAGGATATGCTTGTTACTATATTTTTCAACTGGTTTGGGAGGTAAAAATGGAACTCAAAATGGTATCACAATCAGTTTCAATTTACACAATTTCTATCGGTCTGTTACTAATTCATTTCTGCAAGTTTTAGTGAACTGGCCTTGATTAATTTTATGTCCCCAGAGGAAGTTGTTTGGTTGGCGTATATGTTCAACGCATTGATACCAATCTGGAGCCCAAAGAGAGGTTCTAGGATAACAAACACTATGTATGAGTCGATGATGAAGGATTCTAAAGCCGTGGTTCGAGCACCAAAATCTGAATTTGAGCACAGCTGTGACTGTCTGAATGATCTTGCCGACGTGGCCGCCCTCGAGCCGGAATTGTTGTCAAGCTAACTTATACCATCAATCCTAGGATCCTGTGTAAAAGAAAATACTTCTGAGAGTTCGAACAATAGCTGTTACCGAACATTTCTTATGGATTCTTGCATTGTTGAAGAAGATCAGTTGATGGGTGTAGCGGCGCAACAAATAATGCCCTTGGCATGCATATCTCACAACGCTTCTGACGTTATGCCACACCGTCCGACCCCCCACCTTCAAGAAGAGGCGGTGACGATTGAAAAGAACAACGTGTTTTTGCTTGGATAGACGCCGTCGTTATCTCCACAGGTCAAATGTTGGAAACTATGACTACCACCTCCCCTGTGACAAACGATTTGATTGAACTTTTCACTACCAATTTCTTTGTTAGGAGCTCTCCAAGTGTCCCACCCTTAGCCTTGGCCCACCAGCTTCCGGCCCACATTTCTAGCAGGATCTCAGTTTTAGCTATCGATTGCGACTACTCGGGCCCTCCCGTTTCACCAGATTTAAAACATACCACTACTACTGTAAGCTTAAACCTAGCTCCTACTGGGGACCTGTTAGAGATCAGTTCGGATGACACTGCTTTGGATTCTACCTGTGGCGGAGGTTCCAATCCTTTTTTTCTACGTTTCATAGAATCGCCACCAAGTCACAATCGGGCGGTGTCGGGTACCTTAACTACCGCAATCCCCCCTCAGTTGAGAGATTCACCTGAGTATCCCCGATTCAAAAAGAAGTCGAGCCTGCGTGTACCATGGTGAACGTAAGAATTTCAGCTCACAAGGAAGCTCAAGCGGAGCGAAAGGAAGCTCGTTCTTTTTCTCTCAGGCACAATCATTTCCGCTGGAACCACATCAAGTGCTGAAGTTGGAAAGGGCGCTTAGGCCTGGTGAGCCCAAGAAAATTGGAGAAAGACAGTGTAGCACCTCTTACTTTGGCCCCTCCCAGAAAGAGCCAACGCTCTGAGAAACGTCGCGGCGGGATTTCAAGTCTCCGCCAAAGCTCTAGGTGGCCGGTCAATCCAGAGGGCACCAAACGAGTAACAATTGGCTTAAATAAGGGCGGTCACGGTGGTGTCGAACATGTAAAGAACTTGGCTCGCGGTGCCTCGCGGGACAACGGCGGTACCGTCTGGAATGGCACCACTAGCTTGAGCTAGGTGAAACTGACAGTAGGGCAGACTCACAGCTATCCGGTTCGTGCTGTTTCCAATCCGGGTGTTTCTCCTATTCTCGCTCAGAGAGTCGTGGCCCTCACCCTGTCGGAGGTTGCCCCCGGTACCTAGTCTAGCTAGGGATTGCCTTTCAAGGGCCTCACTTCTCGCCGCGGAGTCGATGCTCCCGTGGGGACTGTGGGTTGTCACAGGGCGGGAACAGTCTCGTACAAGAGAACCTCCACGTTTAAATGCGAGGAAAGAATTCGCGAGCAACTCCGCGGGACCCGGCGAGTTTCCCCTCCTCGCACAAATATCTCCCTGGCAGCCCTCGTCAAGGAGGTTTCCTGGGAAAGCCAGGATGTAAACCTTTTCCGTGCCTCAGGGCCTGCGGACTCCTGCAGTTTACTAAATAGTTCCTGGGTTAGACACATGATAGGTTTGCTTGTTTGGGTGGAAATGATAGATCGTGCTTTTTTGTTTAAAAAAAAACAATGTCCAGAAGACCGTAAAAAAGAATTCTTCGCTGAGCTGTGCTTTTTCCTTGAGATTTAGATTGACTACTATGAGGGAGTAAGGTTATTTAGCGCAGAGAATTATTAATTCGGACACCACAGCCGCCCACGCGGAGGACCTACTGGGCATAGCCATTGGACAACCTTTCCAGACCCTGTAACAGGAGTGTTGTAAGGAATGCTCGTTAGGCTTCCTGACAGCCTCCGAGCGGAATGAAGAACTGGAATGGAGTGGCAGGGAATGGACCGAAGAGAATGGAATGGATGAAGTGGATGGAACGGAATGTTGTGGGTAGGTTGGCATGAGGATAGTGAGTGGAACGGATGTTCATGAGGCTGGAAATACTTAGTATAAAGTAGAGATGTCTACCGGTAATACTTATGAGAATAACAACAAAAAACATAAAGAAAATTCAGTCTATCTTCTATCACATACACACTTGCTCATCTTCTTACAACTCACAATCTTCCACATTATTTATTTATTTCCTCGAACTTTAATCCCTTTTTTGCTACAAGGAGATACCCCGGGATGCCGAGTGATAGCTTGTGTACACGAGAAGTGGAGTCATAGCCTGATTGCATAGTATAATATAAGCAGTGGACCTATCTCCCGGCAAGCTGTTAATAAACTCACGCTGTTGCCGTAATAGGTGTTGGATATATCCATACTAGTACGTACTAGTGTGACGCACATGTGATTCAGAGAGTGAATGAGCGGTATTTAGTCATACAGTCACGTCATTATACTCCAATGCTGCTTAACCTCAAAAACGAAGATAATATCTCCTGTTCTCCTATATTTTACAATTACACCTGTGATTGATAGTATATAATTTCTCTGAACGAGAGTGTTCCGCTTTGCGGCGCTTTGTAAAATTACCGTCTGCGCACACGTCTTGAAGCCCGTTTCTTCATAACAATTTATTTCCTTCGGGTTCTTATTTGTTTTACCTTTGTTGGCTGATTTTCCCGGACGCCCTCAAAAATGAATAAGGAAATAAAAATTAACAAAGAAACATATGATAGAAGCAGGGAGAACGACAAAAGCAGCGACATCTAGTCTCACTAGGCCTGGCATGAAACAGACAAAGCATCTGAAACAAAGCCTTCATGAGCATAGCGGCATCCACATATCAATATCGACAGTAGACAAAAGTCTTAGTGAAACGGAATTTCCCTTGTTTTGTCGGACGGGCTCCTCTCCCGTACAGACCTTAATTGCGCAATACCCCCCTTACGCGACCGTGCTCTCCAGCAAAGAGAGAAATGTCTTTCCACCAACACTTTTGTCTAGTGACTGGAATTACGCGACCGTAGGTAGTGCAGCTAGCGTTGCAACATATGTACCGCAACTCAATAGCATAATTAATTCATTTCTACTGAAGCTCTGATTTCGTCAATGGTTTCACTAGGACTCTAGGAGTATACTTGAGAGGATAAAGGCTGTGATTGAGGCTGGTTGGTGGTATACGAGGTACTAATCCACACCAATTTGATCATTTTTTATCACTATCATTATTGTTGTTTCACCGAGAACCCTGACTTCGCAAATAGGAAACAATTTCTGGAGCATGCCGGGCAGTACCTAGAGAATTCCAACAGATATGGAACGCTCATCCTGTTGGAAATAATCTCGTTAGACAGCTTACCGTATACCATAAGTGGTATCGACCACCCATAACGATTACCTTGAACCCCGCCGAACTACCAAGCAATCTTTCACCGACAACAATCGGTGACCACTTAGTCTTGCACTAGTTCACAGACTATCCAAGAGTAGGGGAAATATACTAGGGTAGATGGAAAAGGTGTTGGATATAATAAGATGGGGAAACGGCTGCGAGTTGAATGTTTAGCAGCTAAGTGAGAGAGATGTAGAGATATAAGGATCATGTTTTCCGCAACTGCATTTACAGTCTTTATGTCGTCATCGTTGCTTTTTTGTCTGTCCTTATTCGGCGACTGCCGGTCTCCGTCTATCATTGTTCATCTGCCGTTATCTGTTTCCTTCTTTTTTTTTTGCTCTTTATTTTTCCGCTTTGTCAGCTGATACTTGTCCTGTTTTATACATATCTTATTGCTTGACGTCTTTACCTCAGGAGCGATTCCGTTGTACATAAAGCTGGTTGCTTAAAACATCCAACAACCATAGCAACAGCTTCTCCGTGTGAGCGACAGTGAGATCTGAATTGATAATGGTACAGTGCCGTTAGAAAAGTCCAGGGACAAACTGGCTTGGCAGGCCTCGTCAAAGGGGTTATGGACAACGAAGCATGAAGCATAGGATGTAGATAAAAATAAAAATAAAAAATTGACCCCAATAAGAGATAGATACATGCATTGAGAAAATATTAATATTTAGTATGACCTCCTCGCACCTTGATAGCTTTTTGTATCCTTTTTCTCATACTTTCTATCATTTTATCCACTCCCCTCCAGTCTAACTTCTCCCATTCGTCCTGTGCAGCTTCTACAAGCACATTCACATTTCTAGCTCGCTTTTCAGGACTAGCCATTCTCTTCCTAAGCCTAACTTTAAGCATATGCCAGACATTCTCAATGGGATTGAGGTCTGGAGAGCTTAGAGGCCAATCACTCCTTACCAGGCCATACTCCCTTCTGTACTTCCTAGCTAGCACAGAAGTATGAACACTTAAACCATTCTCAATAGTCTCATGTCTTTGGGTACCCCAGGTAAAATGTGAAAAAAAGGAGCAAGGTATGCTTCGAGAATCTCATAGGCATACTGGGTAGTATTCATCCCCAGATGATCCCAGTCACTTGTGCACTCTTCTGGAGTTCTTTTGCAAATCGTGATCAGAGGAGTATGGCTGCCATATGTGATGGCAGCCCAGAAGTATGCTGAAAAATGTCCAGAATGGAATGTTGGGGCTAAATAGCGATGATCGATTGGCAAAACAGTTCTGGTTGGCCATCATAACTTTTTGGGTCCTCCTCCCATCACTACTACCACCACAAACTCATCCATATATACCTTGGATTTCCACCATTCGGGTTCCCACTTTCCCCATAGTAGGCACCAGGTATATCATATCTTCATCTTCCTAGTATCTAAATAGGGCTTCTTCTGTGCAATGCGTACCCAATAGCCCTCCTTCCGCAAGTATCATCCAGCTGTCCATGGGGTAATATTAATCCCTGATCTAACCATAATTTCACTAAGCAATGCCGAGGGATCTTTATCAACTAGCTGGTGCAGATAGTGGATATCATGAAAATTGAGCTTTGGGGGTTGCCCTGACTGATGTGCTGCATGCAGCTTTCTTTCTGTCTTCCACCCTTTCCAAATCCTCACTACCTCTGACTTGGACAACCTAATTTCCCTAGCGATTTGGCGATAGGCTTTCCCCTCCCCTCTTTCTTCTATTACCCTGACTCTTTCCTCCTCTGTCACTTGTCTCTGCCTTCCAGTTTTGAGGTCAATCGGCATTGTGATTGTGTTGTGGTATCATGTTGTGTATTGGGAGCGGGCTTGGGCAAGGGTTGGCAATAAGGGCCGTTGTCCCTGGACTTTTCTAACGGCACTGTACGTGGGAAATTAAGATCCTCATCATAATCAATCAAAACTTCAAGGTAAGGATGAAGCTTGGTGCAGAATTCTTTTTAAGGTTTTTTTTGGTGATTGCTTTTTTTTTTAATTTTACTTTCTTGCTTCCCCGCTTTTCATATTTAAAAGAGCACTAAACCAACATTTCGACCCAAACCTGCAAACCTATCATCTATCTAACTAAGGGACTATCTGATAAACTGGAGGGAGTCTGCAGGGCTCGAGGCACGAAGAAAGTCTGCCTCTTTTCTTGCCCAGGGGTCCTCCTTCACGAGAGTCTCAGGGGACTAATTGGCGAGGAAGAGCAACTCAGCGGGTCCTGAGGGGTTGCTGGCGAACCTTTCTGTCGCGATTGAATGTGGAGGTTCTCTTGTACGAGACCGCTGTTTGGTTGTGATAACCCAGGTTCGAACGGGGGGCATGGATCCTGCCCCGAAAAGAGAGGCCCTTGAAAGGTAATCCTGAGTGAGACCAGGTAGAGTAGCCTCCAGGGGTGCGAGGGTGATAGCACGTTGAGGGAGAGTAGGAATAACAAGATAAGAAATAGCACGAACTGGGTGGCCGTGAGTCTGTCCTACTGTTCGTTTTACCTGGCCCAAGCCGGTGGTGCCATTGGAGACGGTACCGTTGTTGTTCCCTGAGGAACTACATGCCATGTTGTTGATATTTTTTGAGACCCGCACAGCCGCCCGTATTAAAGCCAATAGTTACCCGTGTAGAACCCTTTCGATTGGCCACCCCCCTAGCGCTTTGGGGGAGAGTTAAAACCCCACCGCGGGGTTTCTCAGAGGTGGGTTCTGTCTGGCAGGTCTCAAAGTAAGCGATGCAATGCTGGGTTCCCGTGCATTCTCTTCGACCAAGCGGGTGCAGGCGCAATTTCCAACTTCAGAATGCTATGCTGTTCTAGCTGAAATGATTGGCCCGAGATAGGGGAACGCGTTGCTTTTCGCTCCGCTTTAGCTTCCCAGGGAGCTGAAATTAAAAACTCCAGCACAGTGCTTATATGCTCCACTTGCGTTTGAATAGTACGATACTCATATGCTCCTCATAGTTGAGAGGGGATCGGGGTAGTTAAGGTCCCGGATGGCTGAAATTTTGCCTTGGTGATCATTCTATGATACACGGGAAAGAATGATTTGGACCTCCGCCACCGGTAGAATCCAAGGCATTGATGTCCAAATCCATTAGTAACAGATCACCGGTAGGTGGAGCTGAGTTTAAGCCTGTAGTAATAGTGGCAGGTTTTAAATCTGGTGAAACTGCAGGGCCGAGTAGTCGCAATCGAGATCAAAAATTGAGATCCCGCTAGAATAGTGAGACGGCAGCTGGCGGGCCAAGGTCAAAGGTAGAAGTCTTGGAGAGCTCCTGGCAACAACAAATTGGTAGTAGAAAGATCAATCAGATCGTCAGTCATCGGAGATGTCGTAGTCTTGGTTTCCGACAGATGACGTCCGGTGATAACGACGGCCTCTATCCAAGCAAAAACACTGTTGTTTTCTTCAACCCTTTCCGCCTCTTGGCATGAGAAACCGGAGGTTGGGGCATGAAGCGAGATGGGTTGTGAGATGGGAATACCGAGGGCATCGTGCTTTAGTCCATTCCATCCATCAACTGATCTTCGCCAACCATCCAAGAACTCATATGAGTTGTTCGGTGACTGCTGTTTTTCAAGCTCTTGGAAGTATTTCCTTTTATACAAGATCCTAGGGCTCCTGGCATAAGGTAGCTCGATAGTGCATTCCGGCCCACGGGCAGCTACATCGCAAACCCCGTCCAGAGAGTCCAAATTGTCCTCAAATTTCAATTTTGGTGTTTGATCCACCATCTTAGAATCGTTCATAGTCAACTCAGACACGGTCTTTGTTATCCCATAGCCTCTCATTGGGCTCTAGATTGCTCACAATGCGTGAAATTTATATCTCATGCAATTGACTTCCTCTGTAGACATCAGATCAGTCAAGGACAGTTCATTTCATGACAATCTACAGAAATGAAATAGTAACGGACCTATAGAAGTTGTGTAAATTGAGACTGATTATCATATCATTTTGAGTTCCAGTTTTACCACCCAAACAAGTTGAAAAATCTGGTAACAGTCATTTCCTCATCAATCTCAGAGGAGGCAGAAGTTTTGATAAACTTTCTCCTCACCTCGACCAGAGGAACTAAGGAACTGGATCCAGCACCGGAAGCTGACAGTTTGACTACTCCTACAGTAGCATTGGGTCAACAAGATCTTTCGGTTGAGACCAACTCAGTGCCTCCATCAATGTGCACACCATGAGTGGGAAGGGTAAGGTTGTGCGACAAACTCTCACATGGAGAAAGTGTCCAAGAAGGTGTATCCCCACCCTCCTGCAGAGCAAGCTCTTTAGCAATAACATCAGGAAATTACCATCTGGACATAAAAATAATTTCGTCGGAAACGTGAAATGTCCCACAAGTTCACAAGTTAAGGTGTCTCCTGAGAGACCATAGTGGTCTTCACCACTATAGTTTTTGTCTGGTATGGCTATTAATGGTTAACAAGCAGGCCAATCGGAGAGTAACGAATGCGTGTAGCATTTAGCGGTAAACCAGGTTCCTTGTTAAAGGCTTTGATACCAAGGTTGTTGCAGATATTGTTCTGGTGATGATTGTGGGATAGAAGAGGCGAGCAGAAGGCAGCAAAAAAGATCGAGGCTGAGGGCCCAAACTTCAAGGACTTCCAGTGCCGAGGAGTCAGAAGGAAAATCATTCCCCAAAAAAAGAAACATTAGCCTTTTAGAAAGATGAAACATGTAGGAGTAGGCCTTGAGAACCAGATGGTGAATTATCGATTTGGAAAAAGAGAAACAATAATAGTAAGTGTGTAAGATGCAGGGAAGCTATTGGAAAGTGAAGTGTCCTGGTGAAGACCTCTTCGGGAGTGGTGGTGTGGTTGGCGGATGGATGAAGGAACCATGAATGGCGGAGAAGAAGGAACTTTTTTAAAGAGATCTCGGGACTGTTCCTGAACACTCGGGGCAGTTTCAAATGTAGGGTAAAATGACTCCCGATTCCCTGGTTTGAACATACTCCACATGTGCAACACACAAAGGTTCATTATCGGTGCGCATATACTGCAATATGCGTTTTCGGGCTACCATTAAGGTGATGATGCACTGGTCGATACCATCACTGACGTGGGATGGGCTTAACGACATTAAGCCATTTGTCGAGCAGGCAGTGAGAGAAGCGAAGATAAAAAGAGAAGGAGAAGAAGCCAAAGGAAGTGATGCCCTTCATAGAGATGCCAGAGGCTTATATCCAACAGGATGAGGTATACAGTCACACAGCATCACTTGCGACAGCAGATACTAGAAGACTAGGAGTAGACCGATACAAATTCCAACAGTAGGAGGAATAAGAGTGTGGAACTCATCGATGCAAGATTAACGTGATTTATGGGGATGCAGCTCTTCACCTAGATGCGGCTCGCAGTGGCAACCAAGGGAAAACCAACTGTATATTTGATTATCTACATAAATAATAGTGATACAACTTTGGAGACTTGTTAGAAGGTACTTAAATAATAGTGATACAACTGTGGAGACTTGTTAGAAGGTACTTCGAAATGTGGAGAATTATAATATACAGTTCTTATTTCATAATAGAAAATGGTTCTCCCTGTATATTGTCTTTATGATTGGTAGTTTAAAATAATAGTCCTTTTATACATAATAGTAAAGAAATTGAAAGCCATGTAGAGAATACTTTTTAAGTAAATAGAGAGTTATTATAGACCTTGCATGTTATGGATTAGTTACTTTTGCATGTATTTATAGTTATTCTTAGAAGTTATAGTACTATATGATGGGGTAGAACAATATATATAGTTGATTTGTTTGACGATATAATATCTATACATTGGATTAACTTATAACTCCAATAATTTGTAGTATCCTTTATAACATCAATATAGATAACTATATGAAACTTCAAGGCCAATGGGTAAACCTTCCATATTTTATTGCTTGATTATTGTAAAGATATATGTGTAAAAATATTAGACTTAAGCTTCAACTTTGTAAGATGTACTCCTTAGACAAAGCTGAAAATATTATCTCCAGGTCTCCTAATAAGGGTCAGACTATTGAACAAGTTTTAGGTAGTTAGGAATAATAGTTGTAGAGATTTCAAGTTTGAAATATTATAGCACTATCTTTTTATATAAATTTCTGTCGGTTGTGTACAGAACATAAAAGACTACTTCACTCAACCTAAAACTTGGTATACCTACTCAGATAACCTTTGTGAAATAACTGGCAGAGTGTTGAATTTATAGGGTAAACCAATAAGCAGATATCATGTAGTCAAATTGATCAATTTTGTATGTAGTTTTCCTTATATCAATTTGTTACCACAACTTTTAAAAATCTATTTAGCTTAAAGTAAAAACAATTCACACAGAATAAATAAGACCTATAAAACCTATCTACAGACTTATGACAGTACTCTTATATAGATTTCTATTTTTACATAATATCTGATTAGAGGTATCTTGCCCCAAACAACCAATCTTAATAGCATGATCCTAAGAGAGGTTTTTCTTACAACAAGGTAGAAGCTACATATTCTGATTTTCCATATTTCAAAGTACTTTCTAACAAATTTCCAAAGTTGTCTCACTATTATTTATATAGATAATCAAATATATATTTGGTTTTCATGTGGTTGCCATGGCGAGTCACTTCTAGGTGAAGAGCCGCATCCCCGTAAATCACATTATCTCTAAGCAAATACTTGCTTAATAGGTAAACTTGTTGAATCAGAAATTATCAACAATGCCACGATTCTTAGGGTGATCTGGTAATAGTGAATAGACCGCTATCAGGGATGGTTCCTTGAAGGGATTGGGGTGATTCACAATTTACGAACAACAGAGTGATCAAGGGAGTCTGCACTATAGGTGCTAAGGAGTCCCAAGGAATGCCAAGCGGGTAGGTGGGCAAAAAATGAGTAACTTTATAGCAACCAAAGCTCTTTACGTTCTTTCTTTCTCTTTTGTCCCAACCATCCCCTATCACCCTTTCAGAACAAACGTGAGTGATCTTGATATGTGTAACAATTTTGAAAGGTTTTGTGAAGAGGTAGAAGAGGATTGTGAATGACATTCCAAAGGTAGAGATAAATAAATTCCTAAAGAATAACTACTAATATAATTGTTTTTCTTAGGTGACTGGAGCAATACACTAAAACATGTGCAAACTCACATCAACTTTCCAGCCTGACCTATGAGAGGAAGATTTTACATTTTTCCAAATGAACTGTAGTGCCATATGATAATAAATAAAAAACTTGTGTAACCTGTTCCTGGGGAGGGAATAGGACAATTAGCCTCTGCACCCATGTTCTCTCACAACATCTTCAAGCAGACTTAATCAACCAAAAGCCACACCTCTGCCACCTTGTGCTTGTCTATGGGAACCATGGATAAATTCATTCCCATCTCTTCACACATGCAAGAAATATTTATTGTGTATGTGCAAGAGGAAATCTTTAAGTAGAGCAAGAAGCTGTAAACACTTTACTTTTGTTTATTTTTTTAATTTTTTTTCTTTACTTTTTTAATTCTTAACAGCTTTTCTATACTAACTTAGACTGTACCAATTAGTCGAAAGAAAAAATAAGTCATGAAAAAAGGGAACAAGACAAACTGTGACAGTAACTCAGTGAGGAAAAGGAACAGAAATATCAGACGAAAGGACTTGGGATGAGGAAGATACAAAGCAAGAGATGGAGGAGGAGTCTGAAGACCCTGAAGACCTGAAGAAGAGGAGGATACAGAAGCATAAGAGGACATTGCAGAAGGTGAAGAGGATGGTTAGGATGAAGAGAGAGCCCTCCCAGTCAAGAACAGGGTCAAGACAGCCAGGCAAAAACAATCTATTGAGCTTGAGATGCTTGATCTTAGAGCACAGCCCTCTCTATCTACCTAGGTGAGAGGAAAGTATTCTCGGCTGCCCTGATGGAAGTAAAGGAAAAAAGAAGGAATCATATCTCTGAAGAGAGATTTATTCCACATAGTGAGGAGGAAAGGGTGAATCAGGGTGAAGGATCAGGGCATTGAAGCATTTCTGACCAGCCTGCCCCCATGCCTCCAGTTACCTCTTCCCCCCTCTCCTCCCCACCAGCGACACCAACATCGCCACCAGGATATTTGCCTATGCCAACCGAAGTCCTGCCAACCCTCCAACCTATATCTCAGCCTTCACCCTCAATTTCATCCCCTCCTTTATCAATGATCCAGGCAGCTCCGGCTTTAAAAGGGAAACAGCATAAACGAGGTGATCCAGCAGCATCAAATAGCCCTAAACAACCACTTCACGGAAGTCAGAGAACCAAAAAATAAAAACTAGACCATAGTTTTTTTGTACACTATACCAATTTGACTTGATGGTTCTTATTTTGTTTTTTCTTCACCTTGTTTGGATTTTACAGTTTGATTAGGCAATGATCTTGCTGATTGCTAAGTAATCAAGGGCTAAGTGAAATAAACTGTTCCCCCAACCTAATATAAATGTGGATGCCGAGAAAGTAAATTGTTTTCACCATACCTTGAGATGTTTGGCCATTTTCATTGGCCATGCATGAATCAGTGTTCATCTTATCTGATCCACTTCACAATGTAAAAAGTATCTGGATGCTTTTGGAGCATAGTGCCAGGGCCTAAGAGGCCAAAGATTTTATACATTTATCTCACCGCTTCATGTAATTCACTTATTACACCTGTAACTTATATCATTGTACTGGAATCTAAAAACATATAATATGGTATCTACTAAGTTTCCAAATGAGTTAAGAATTTGGATAACAACTAATTTACATACTATTTAGGCAAAAAAATCACTCTACATGTATGTTCTGTAGTTATAACATATAGAAACTACCCTAAACCTGTGAGTTATAGGAAGATACAAAGGTTAGCTAGTATTCCTATGTTAACTGCACAGGATATTTGATATTGTAGGCATTGCTTCCCTTCAGTTTAGTTTGTTACCCTTTGGCCCTCCTTGTTTTTCTTTGTATCTGGAGGGTGATAAACAGCTAAACCTCAATAACTGGAAGTCTTACATGTCAGATATCACGATGCATCACCTTCCATGCTTCAGTCAATTGATAAGCTATCATGGTAGGGTAAGGATCTCTTCATAGGTTGAATTATTTGTTTAGTGGTTGTTCCTAATTTAATGCTAGTATTTGGTAGGTCTGGTTCTACTTCTTGCCCCTTTGGTAAGTCACTACAATATGCTTTGTTCATTGTTTCAACATTGTGTGTACTTGGGATACCATGGTGTATGGCAGGATCAAGTATCCTGATAAAGTACAGCTCTGTTACCACATCAATAGCTATTGGATGCTTGCTTCATTTGATAAGGATGATTCATAATTTGCGAAGAGGAGGGTGATCAAAGGAGCCTGCATGACTGGCGTCAAAGAATGCCAAGAGGATAAAGGGCAAAAAAAAGTGCCTTGGGGCAACCAAGCTTATGTTCTTTCTTTCTTTCTTTCTCCCTTCTCTCAACCATTAACTATCAGTCTTTAACTTTTCACACCAAATCAAGTGACCTTGATAAGTCTGAAGATTTGGAATGGTTTTGTGAGGAGGTGCAGGAGCATTGTCAAGATGATCCTGAAGGTAAAGATAAATATATTCTTAAAGAATATCTACTAATCTAATTCTTTTTCTTAGGAGGCTGGAGCGATGTGCTAGAACACGTGAAAACTCATATCAATTTTCCTGCCTCACCTATGACTAGACGAATTTTACGTTTCTCCAAATGAAGACAGGTGCTGTATGATAATCAATAAAAAAAAACTGATACACTCTCTTCTGGGGAAGGGAATAGGATAATTTTCCTGCGCAACCACGTCCACTCACAACATCTTCCAGAGGACTGAATGGATGGAAAGCTACACCCTCGCCACCTTATATTTATCCATGGTTCCTGTGGATGAGTTAATTACTGTCTATTTATACATGCAATAAATATTTATTGTGCATGTGCAAGAGGAAGCCTAGAACTTTAGCAAGAAGCTGTAAGCACTTTACTTTGATTTTTTTTTTTTAATCTTCTGGACAGCCTTTTATAATAATTCTATAATAACTTACACTGCACGGATTAGTTGCAAGAAAAAAAAAAGAATAAGTCAAAAAATCAAAAGGGACAAGACCAACTATGACGATAACTCAGACAAAAAGAATGGAAGCAATAGCAGAACAAAGGACTTGCTATGAGGAAGAAAGGGATGATGCAGAGTCAGAAAAGTCCGAAGAGGAAGAGAATATTGAGAAAGGTGGAGGCAATATTGAGGGTGTAGAGGCAGAAGATGGAGCAGGAGTGGTCAGGGATCGCTTCAGGACACCACCGGCTAGGGCCAGGTGAAAAGAACAGTGTGACAGACTCACGGCCACTCAGTTCATGCTTTTTCCTATGCTGTTATTCCTACACTCCCTCAACATGCTATCACTGTCGCCCCTCCAGAGTTTGCGCCCCTTACCTGGTCTGACTCGAGATTACCTTTCAAGGGCCTAGCCTGTCCCTGCGGAATCGATGTCTCCCTAGGGACCATGGTTATCACGACCCAAAAACAGCCTCATACAAGAGAACCCCCACCTTCAATCGCGAGGGAACAATTTGTGAGTAACACCTCGGGACCTACCGAGTGGCTTTCTATTGCCAAAAGGCCTTCCCAGCGACCCTCATGAAGAAGGGTGTCTGGGCAAACTAGGAAGCAGATTGGGGAGACCTTTGGACGAGGAGGCGCAACTCGGCGAGTTCCGCGCAGTTGCTAGTGAACTTTTTCCTCGAAATTAAACGTGAATGTTCTCTTGTATGAGACTGTTTTTGAGTGGTGATAACCATGGTTCCTAGGGGAACATCGATTCTGCCGCGAGAAGCGAGGCTCTCGAAAGGCAATCCCTGGCCAGACCATGTAATGGGGGCAGCCTCTGGAGCGGCGAGGGTGACGACTTGTTGAAAGAGAATAGGAGTAACAGCTGAACTAGGAACACCACGAACTGGGTGGCCGTGAGTCTGCCCCACTGTCAGTTTCACCTCGCTTGAGCCGCTGGTACCATTGGAGACAGTACAGTTGTTGTTCCCTGAGGAACTTCGAGCCACGTTCTTTCAATGTTTGACACCTGCATGGCTGACCATATTCAAGCCAACAGTTACCCGACCGGAACTCTGTGGATTGACCACTCTCACCCTTTTTGGGGACAGCGAAAATCCCACCGCGAGTGTTCGCAGATCTTGGGTTTTGTCGTGGAGGGTTGGGGGTAAGTGATGAAATGCTGGTTTCCGTCGTCACATTCTCCGTGACCCAGCAGGCCCAGGCAGCATGTCCAACTTCAGAACGCAAGGCAGCTTTTGCGGAAATGATAGGGGCTAAGATAGGAACCGGGGTCTGCGGCATAAACCAGTGTTCGCAAGCGGCCAGTCCGGCTAGGCTTTGGGCATAACCTTGTTGGCCTGGGCTTTTGCAAGGGCTGGCCGGGCGGGACACCAGACCGCAGTCCGGCTTTCTGAGTTCATCTGACCGGGCCGGGCCGGACTGCAGATATCTGCAGGCTTTCAAGTGATTGAGCATGATTCCTCCAATTTTTGAACCTGTTTCAAGACATGTTGATATTGATACCAATTGAATAGACTGAACTATGAGTGACATCAAGCGTGCAAAAGGATAACACCAAACCTCAAGTTCTTGCTATGCTAATCAAGAAATAGTAAAAGAAAACCAAGCCTGAACTGCCGAAAACCTCCAACATCCCACAGAAAACCAACACCACAATATACAAAAGCCCCCAAATAACACCACCACCCCCAACCACACTATGACACTGCCCTCACCATATCCCTGACTCCTGCTCTACACCTATTAGTCGTGACAAGGGATAGAATTTGTATTATATAATATGGAACTTAAACAAATTCACAAACAACCAGCCCCTTGTCATTCTTGCTTATCCAGTCAGAGGTTTTTGGAGTTGGTCTCACTCCTTGAGATCCTTGATCATTAATTCCACCTCTTCTAGCTCTTGCTCATCTAATAACCATCCCTGGAGCCATGATTTTAGACATTCTATTGCCTCAATAACCTCATCACCAAGCTGATTTCTTCTGTCTGTACTTAGAATTTTGCTACTATTTATGAATTAGTACATTAGTAGAAATATAGATTGGAAATTATGATACATTACCTGCTAAAAAGACATTCCACTTCAGATGACATTGCTGGTATACTATGGATTTCCAAAGCCATATGTGCAAGTTGTGACCACCATGGATTTGACAGCTTATCAGCCCAAAAATGAAGTATATCAGGAACCTCATGTTCTTCTTCTGTTTCCTGAAATCTGTCAAATTGATCACCTTCAGTTGTGTTTAACCTTGCTCATTCTTTCTGCTTCCAGAGAGAAATAACTATCATATCTTCATTTGAAGTGTTTGTAGTAGTTGTATGTGGGGTTGTTCCATGTGTTACACAGGAGTCGGTGTTTGTGTTTACCTTATAATGTGAGTGCCATAGGTCTTTTACCAAGTATGTGGCATTTGCTATGCAATCAGGATTGTCTTTCTATTCGATTTGAAAGTATTGCAGTTTCGTCACAGAATCTAAGGCTACTACTGCATACATAGCTGGAAGACGATCTGCTAAGGCATAATATCTATTCCCAGAATTTTCTTTATCAGTTTTCCACTCACCCATCAATGGAATATATACAAGGAAAGAGCAAGAATACTTGTCTAATATTACCAATGCTCTATTAATTGATCAGGAAAGGTGTATACAGTCGATAGCAGGATCAGAATATCATTCTTTTGATTCTTTGAGATGTGCTAAGAGTTAATCCATTGCTGGCAATACTCTTGTGATATAGCTATTTGCTTGTATCTGTTCTGTTCCAGTACCTTGAAGCAGTAGAGTCCAGGTATTAAATGGTTTTAAAATACTGAGAGTAAGTTTTAAATCCTCTCAGGCATTGAGGGTTAGCTCATCAGTTGATATAAAGTCTAGGTTTTCATCATCAGGAGTCTTGGGAGATTCATTTGCATTAATTGATTGGTACTCAGAATCATTTGGTAGATGTGTTTGAATCTGCTTTCGCCTTTCATCACGTATTGATCTACCAACAAAATCATCAATCGCATCTTTCAGAATAAAGGCTGTCTCTCGATTGAATCTGCATTGCTTGACCATCTGGTAGTGTTTCCAACCATTGGAAGTAATGGTCTAGATATACTACCACTTGTACTTCTCAACTATTTTCCCTTGTCAATGAATTTGTCACACCTCTGTGGAGTGTGCAAAACCCAAGTACCAATATTGTGAAGCTTTCCTAATGGTCCTTTTTTGCGCCAAAGGTTTAAGGATCAAGATACTGGTTGGATCTTCAGTTTGGTGAATCCTTCAGCTTCAAATGCCTCCCAATCTTCACCCCATAGAAATGCCTTTACTACAAGATTAATAATATGCCTAAAGCAGCGGACTTGAGACTCCTTTGCACTAAATCTGATTCCAATGTCATGAAAATATCCCTCAAGTTCTGCAATAGCAGTGTCATTATTTGTAGCATTACCCATCGTAATATATCCAATCTTTCTTGTAATCTCAAAACACTCTAACACTTTTGAAAGTGCTCCAGCAATATTACTTCCACTATGAGGTGCTTGAAAGCGATAAAACCCAACTGTTACTGACTTAAGATTGCCTTCTCCCCTTGGCCAATATGCACCTATACCTAGAAAGGATCAGTGGCTTGGAGAACTCCATAGATTGAAGCTTAGATGAATACAGAATAGAATATTCTGAAAGTACTGTTTTAAATAAATGGTGTTCTGCCTGTAGGTGACAAGAATCCAATTCTTAATTGTATTACTTGAGGATGGTAGAGCATAGTGAAGGCCATTAAAAGAGGATTTCTAATCAAACTTTATATGTTTTATTGTATATCATCAAAGAATATTAGGTAACTACTAACACAGCACAGCAAATATATAAGTAGCATATGAAAGGTTGGGTCTTCCATAGTCTAGAATGGTGTATTTGTAACGAGAATCCAGCGTGTAAGAAATTGTTTAAAACTATCTGAGTTGAACTCAATCTGAGGCTTGATGGTAGCAAATGCAGCAAGGATATGTGATGCACCTGCCTGTCCTGGTATTTGTCCAGTTGGAAGACCATCTGGACACTCTATTGTAATACCATAAATACTAGCAAGGGGGTTCTTCATATTTTTGGTTGATTGGTAAGTATAAATAGGGCTTTTTTCAGGTAGGCCTAAACAAAGCAAAAAATTGATTAGAAACTATTGAAAGTTAAAGCAGAAAAAGGATGAGGCTACTTACAGTGTACACATTGCCATTTCCATTTTCCATTAAGAAAAAACTCCTTGCTATTGACTGGAAGCTAGCAGTAACCTTCTCGTGACTTCTTCTTAGATAGGAATGAAGAAAGAACACTCATATAATTATCAGCATGTGCTGAACCCGTGTGACTATACTGTTGTGATAGGTTATCATAACCATGACTACTATAGCTTGTAGTGGTAGAAGTTAAAACACCACTTGGTGTGGAACTAAGTGCAGATTTGGAATGTATACTAGTATTCTCACCTGAATAATTATATTCTACTTGATAATCTGGAGTATAAAAGGTAGGAACTGTTTGTGATGTCGAAACGTTAGGATGGAGAGTGCTAGGAGAATTAGGAAGAGGGGCGGCCATTATAGAAAAGTACATCAAAGGAAGATATAATAGTTAAAGAATAATAATAGAGTTATGAGAAATCCAATTCTATTTTATAAATATTCTGAGTCATAGAGAACTATTGGGCATTCATATTACTGCAAACATAGTAAACCTATCAGAAAATGCACACTAGAACCATCAGAAGATATCTTTAGGCATGTTCAGATATCTTGGAGTATTGTCAGATATCTTCATGCATCTGAAGACATCAGCAACCAATTGACAAAATATGTACTAATCGGGTAGTATGTGCTGAAAGCCTGCAGGCGCCGCCAGGTATCTATGAAGCCTGACCTCCATAGCCCAGGTCAGTTTCACTTTGACCTGGCCTGGCCGCTTGCGCTAGCTGGCATAAACCCAGCAGACCCAGGAGGGTTGTGAGATGGGCATGCCGCCGGCATCATTTGGTGCTCTGCTCTATCAATCAACTGATCTTCAACAATGCAAGCTCTAAAAAAGACATTTGGCGACAGCGGTTTTTCAAGTTCTTGAACGTCTTCTCTTTTACAAAAAATCCTAAGACTGTGGGTATAAGATAGCTTGACTGTCCTTCTGGCTCAAGGGCGAGCCAGTGATCCCAACCGGCCAATCCGTCCGGCTTTGGGTACGGCCAGACGGACCCAGGCCTTTTCCAGGATGGCCGGGCCGGACTGTGGGAAAGCGGCTTTTCAAAACTAAAGCGGGGCCCGGCCTGGGTCGCCTGCAGGCTTTGTATGTGGCTGATACATTGTGATTCCATATTCGCTGGATATCCATGGATGGCCTGGATATCTGTGGGTTATGGAGTCGAATTAAAAATAAGAGGTATGCGAGGAGCTTAGCCTGGGCATCTGGCAGCTTCGACCTGGGTTGCCGAACCTCTCAGCCTGGCAGTCGCCTGGGCGCCGCCAGGCCTTGGAGGCCGGAAATAATTTAAGCCGGACTGGCCCAGGCTCTTCAGAATCATGGCCGGACTGCCGACCTGCAGGCCGGACCATGGGTCGGACTGACCACTTGGGATCACTGGGGCGAGCACATGGCAAACACCGTTCAGACCGTCCACATTGTCCTCAAATTCCAATTTTGGTGTTTGATCCACCACCTTAGAACCGTTCATGATCAACTCAGACAGTCTTTGTTATCCTGGAATCCCTCTCTAGGCTCTGGATTGGTACCAATGCATTGAATTTAAATCCCAAGCCATTGACTTCCTCTAGAGACATCAGATCAACCGAGGACAGTTCTTGACAACCTACAGAAATGAATTAGGAATGGACCAATAGAAGTTGTGCAAATTCAAACTGATTCTGATACTATTTTGGGTTCCAGTTTACCAACCAAACCAGTTGAAAAATCTGTTAACAAAAGCATATCCTCATCAACCTCAGAGGAGAGGATTTGATGAAATATTTCTTCCCCTCAACAGGGGACTTAAGGCACTTGCTCCAGCGCCAGAAGTGGACTGTTTCACTGTTTCTGCAGTAGCGTCTCTACTACCCCATCTTTTAGTTGAGACTAATCCGTGTACTCCCCGAGCACAAGGAGTAAGATTGTTCGACCAACTCTCAAATGGAGAGACTTTCTGAAAAGGTATATCACTACCTTCTTGCAGAGAAAACTCTATAACAATAACATCACAAAGTTAGTCTCTGGATACAAAAATAATTGTACTTGAAACAAGAAATATCTTACCAGTTAAAGTGTCTCCTGAGAGATCAGGGCGGTCTTCACCACCATAGTTTCTGTCCGACGTGGCTTTTAATGGTGAACAAATAAGCCTATCAGAGAGTGAAGTACACTCGCAGTATTTGGTAGTAGTTCTGTTGGGGGTTCTGCTGGGGGTTCTGTTGTAGAGGTTGATGTGGTGGTGATTGCAGGTGAGAGGAGAAGACAAGAAAGGGGGAATAAAGACCAAGGCTCAAAACTCAAACTTCAAAAGGCTCAAGTGTCGCAGACTCAGAGGGAAAAAACCTTCTCGGAAAAAGAAAACAAAGAAAACTAGACCTTTAAAACGGTTAAACGGGTAAGAGTAGGCCCTGAAGACCGAATGCAGAATTATCCCTTCGAGAAAGAGAAACAATTATAGTGAGTTCGTGGGATGCAGGGAGGTTGTTAGAAAGTGAAGTGTCCTGGTGAAGATTTCTTTGAGAGCAGTATGGTTAGAGAATGGAGGAAGGTGTCATGTAAGGCTGAGACGAAGAAACATTTATAAGGAGATCCCGTGACTGTCCGTGGACTCAGAAGGTAGTCTCATGTAGGGTAAAATGACTCCCGATTCCAGGGCTTGAAGATACTCCACATGTGCGAACACCAAAGTTCGTCATCGATGCGCACTTGCTTCAATATGCGTTTCCAGGTTGCCCTTAGGCAAGCCTTGATCCTATGCCCTTTCAGAAATTGTTTTTCTTTTTTTCTTCTTCCTTCCCTCGTGCCATTTTTTTCTGTATTTTTGAATGTTCCCCAATCCCTTTACAAGCATGATTTCTTAATATGAATCATGCTTGTGAGCTCGTGGCCGGAATACTGATAGATAATTTGCCACACCCTCTTTAACAATCAGTCTTTCTTTGATGTGAGGATAGCAAAATAAAGACATGGAGAAAAATAGCAATGTCATTTATCAAAATACTTCATATTTGCTACACACCACACCAAGACCTATCCATACGTCTCAACGTTGAAACACCGAACAAAGCACGAGGCGGAAACTAACCAAATACGCTGGAATTGAAACCAATTGCAACAAGTACTGAGAAACAAAAAAGGGGTCGATCCGTTTCAAGGCACGTATATAGGAAACGAGATGGACAGCGAAGGAAAAAACTTGGAAGGCAGTCGAACAGAAGGGAGGGAGTTCACTTCTCCAACAAACAGGCCGGAAAAAGGGGGAATCTTAAAGGCAAGGGAGAACAAACACTACTAGAAGGGGCAATCGCCGCGCGCACAACTAGAGGTCAAATTTATTCGTCCGAAGTGAAAATATAATTCCGTCACTGGAATTGGTATTGAAAGAAAAACAAAAAGAAATTCGTAAAAGAGAAAATAAACCCGTGTTCCCGATCCCGATGTCCCAATGTTCGTCCGTTGTCCGCTGCTCCTCTGCTCGTCTTTTTCCTTGTTTTTTCTTTGTTCCTCCTCCTACTCGTGCAAAGGTTGTGGCTTGCAGCCACAACCCCCGGCTGCTCGCTCGCTCGCAACGTGGGGCACTCTAGAGAGTGCCTGCCAGCACAACCTGACTTGCCAGTTCAACATGACTTGTGGCTCAACATAAATTTTGTGGCTCAACATTGTGGCTCAATATGTTATTGCTATTAAACTTAAATCTATCTCAATGGCTGAAAAATAATAGGAAGACCTATTGTATCTAATATTCTATTCTCTTCCAATCTCCAAAATCAACAAATCCATCACTATCATACCTCCTGCACCACTTACAGTTAAACTTCCTAGCCAGTGGATAGAGTCATATAGAGATACTGAGACCAGAATCCAGGCTGCCATGAAATCTTTGTATGGATTAGAACATGAGAAACTGAACCTCGCAGTACTTGCTCTGTAGTACAAAATTCCAGCATCATGATTTCAGACACATTGGCAAGGAGTTCCATCCAAGTACAATAGATCAGTGACAAATCAGGAGCTTTCTGAAGACCAAGAATTGGCAGTTTGTCAGTACCTTGATTGTTTGGAGGTAGTAGGAACTAGTGGCCATCTCGAGATACTTGCAGGTTATGCAAATACAATTCTGCAAAATGCTTACATTGGTCCACTTCCAGTACCTATTGTGGGTGACCATTGGGCACAATGTTTTCTCAGTCGCTATCTGGAATACTCGATTTGAAAACAACATGCTATCGATATTGACTGAAAGAATGCTCATCGGCCACATGAAATATGAGATTGGTTTGAAAGATACAAGTTAGTTTGTGAGAAGTATAAGATTGAAATAGCCAATTGCTATAATTTTGATGAAACTGGATTCAGAATTGGAATTGCGTGCGACCAGTGGATAATCACTAGGGACCCATCACGACAGTCATACTTAGGCAGTGCAACAAACCACAAGCTTGTTTTAGTATGTGAAATAATTAGTGCTGATGGAGTAGTTCTACCACCTATGGTTATTATTCCTGGTGTTATTCACCAAGAACCATGGTACACTACAACATTAATACCAGATGATTATCTTATTGGCACTTCGGAAACAGGATACAGTAATGATGAATTGTCGATGAAGTGGCTGTCACATTTTGAGTTGTTTTCTCAATGACGTAAAGTTGGTATTTATTGGCTCTTGCTTCTAGACAGTTTTAGTTTCCACTGTACAAAGCTGTTCATTGAGTACTGTGATCAGCACAATATTATTATTTTTTGCCTCCCTCCCCAGACTAGCTATCTCCTCCAACCCCTTGATGTCATGGTATTTCAGCCCTATAAGCATTATCATGCTGAAGCAGTTGAAGAAGCAACCCACACTATTTGTGGTGAGTTTGATAAATTGGAATTTCTACACACAATCAATTCAATAAGACAACAGATCTTCAAGGCAACAACAATCCAGTCTGCATTTAAAGCAACCAATCTCATCTCCTACAATCCAAATGTTGTAATATCTCAGCTACGTGAGGCAGCAGCACCTACCTATCATCCCATTATGCTAACAAGACTAGCTTCACCAACATGTCCTATTATGGTCCATAGTTTGAAGTGAATGGGTGAGGAATTACAGTTGGAGGCAAATGATCTATCATATATATTTCAGCAAAAACTTAAAATGGTACTACAAGGTGGATTAGTACAGGCACAGTCAGGTGCATAGGCAATGGAGCATATGGAGCATACAAGAGCAGCTGAAGAAGCAAGATCTGCAAGGCACAATATTCACAACAGTAGAAAAATACAGAAAGAAGGTGTTCTCTATGCTTCCAAACCTCATGAAATGGCAAAATGTAGGGAGGATGCAGAGTTAGAAAAGGCAGACAAACAGTTGGAGCGAGCACACAGTGTAAAGAAAAGAATTAAATGGGCTGAATGGAAGACTTTCTTGGATGAGATAAAATGATGCGTGAAAAAACATTGGAATATTCAAGCCTATAAAAGAAATTAGCAAAACTTATTGTCATGGGTATTAAAAGGCAGGTGGGGTTGGGAAAAATAAATGTAAACCAGAATATTTTCTACAGTAGACTTATTCTATCATATTGAGCTACAATGTTGAGCCACAAAATTTGTCTTGAGTCACAAGTCATGTTGAGCTGGCAAGTCAGGTTCAGCTGGCAGGCACTCTCTAGAGTGCCCCAGGTTATGGCTGCAAGCCACAACCTTGGCACGAGTAATGCTTACCCTGCCTAACTACCAATTCCCTCGCCAGGCCATCAACCGAGCTAACTAGCAAACATAACTGAGGTAACTAGCCAACAAACATATCCCCTTTTCCACTAAATGTCAAAGCCATGACCCTCATGTGTAACAGGTGGTAACCTGTATAAACTAATACAATAGGGAACAGTGGTAGGCTAGCTACTCATGGCGAGGTTGTGGCTGCCAGCCACAACCTCCAGATGTTCGCTGGCTGACAACCTGGGGTACTCCTATGGAGTGCCTGACAGCTCAACACAACTTTACAGCTCAACACAACTTTGTGGCTTACCATAGTAACTTTGTAGCTAAATACAACTTTGTGGCTCAACGCAGTTTTATAGTGTATTATAATATTATTTTGTAGTATGATACTCTAGTCAAGTAGTACTAGTATTCTATTACATATTTATTTCAGCAACTTTACATGTTGCTTAATTCCCTTAACAATAAGCCTAGATACTTTGTTTTTATATGCCTGAATAGTAGTCATGGCCTTTGCCTCTGCCTTTGCCTTTGCCTTTATCCTTGCATTGATCCCCTTTGCCTTTGCTTTTATCTCATTGAGGAAGGGTTTACGCTGAGCTTGCTGTACTCTTTTCTGAGTATTGTGTTCCTTACATAACCATTGCTCTGCTTTTTCAACCTCTATCTCTTCCCTCTGTTTCACCATTTGATGTGCCTCGGAGGCATATATAACTCCTCCTTTTTGAATCTACCTTCTGCTTTGAGCCCTGCATTGAGCACTCCTGGCTTGATCTGCCACTCTGGTATTATCTATATGTTCCATAGCTAATGCTCCTGGTTGTGCTAGGGTAAGCCTCCTTGTAGAATGAGCTTGATGTGTTGCTGAAAGTCAGGTGAAAGATCTTTAGCATCATCGAGGAGCTCTTCACCCTGGGATTTAAGACTTGCAATCATAAGTGAAATGCTGGCAACTGATGCAGGAATAGATATTTCATGATTGATAGGGGTAGGAGCTGCCTCATGTAGTTTTGAAAGGATGAGCTCAGGATTATCTAGTATAAGGCCGGTGGCCTGGAAAGCTGATTGAACAGTAGATACCTTGAATGTTTGTTGGCGGATGGAATGAATCTGATCAAGAAATTCCACTTTGTTAAAGTCCCCACATCCCATTCATGTCATAGCTTCAACTGCCTCAGAATGGGAATGCTTGTATAGCTGAAAAACTACTACATCTAATTGCTGAAGGAGATGACTTGAATGAGGTGGAAGACAAAATGCAACAATTTTATAAGTATCGCAATAGTCAAGGAACTGCTTGGTGCAATGTGAGCCAAATCCATCAAGGAGTAGAAGCCTGTATGATCCAACTTGTGGCAATACCGAGAATCTTTGAAAATCAGCAAGCCACTTAATGGTCAAATCATCGTTATTGTAGCTACCTTCGGAGGTGCCGACCAAGTAGTCATCTGGGATAATGGTTGAGGTGTACCAGGGCTGTTGGTGGAGAACATCAGGCACAATAATCAAAGGAGGCAAGACTGCACCATCGCCACCATTTGTTTCACAAACACTGACAGGTTCACGATTGTTGGAGCTTAGAAGGTATGCTTGACGATTTGGATCTCTCGTAATGATTCATTGGTCTCATCCTATTCCAATATGGAAGCCAGTTTCATCAAGGTTGTACTGATGAGCCCCTTGAATATTATACTTGGTGCAAACCTCACGATTTTGTTCAAACCAGGCTCAAATGGCATCTGGCTGATGTGAATGTTTTCGATTAGCATCAATCGTTTGTTGCTTCCGAATAAGGTACTCTGGATGACGATTCAAAAACCAAGGTGTGCACTGAGCACTGATGGTGGGGGCTGGTCCTGGCCCCATATGGGTATATTGGAGTATTGCATTTGCATAGCTGGACACCATTGGCTGGCAGGAACTTGTTCCTAAATTATCAAGACAGTCAAGATACGGGTAAACTGCCAGTTCTTGATCATCAGACACCTTATGGTTTGTCCTGGGTTATTCTTGACGTGATTGTTGGCCATGCAAATGTGCACATAGTGGGTTAATAGGTATTTTGTAGGTGCGAGCAACTGCGGCAATATTTGGATTCTAGTTTTTGGAAGACTGAATGAACTCAACAGCTGCCTGGATGCGTATTTTGATTTCCGCATAAGGCTCAACCCTCTGGCTTGGGAGAATAAAGGCTGGTGTTGGTGGCATAATTTGTAGTGGGTGAAATGGTCCGCCATGTAGTCTTAAGATGTTGCAAAAACCTCACTTATCCTACTGGGTTTTCTTGGTTTACAAAATAATATTATACTAGAAAACTGTGTTGAGCCACAAAGTTACTATGGTAAGCCACCAAGTTGTATTGAGCTGTAAAGTTGTGTTGAGCTGTCAGGCACTCTGTAGGAGTGCCCCAGGTTGTGGCTGGCAGCCACAACCTCAGCACGAGTATATTCACTCTGGTCAAAACCTCTATGGAATTAAAAAGTTAATATTTATTACTTGTTTAACCGAAGTCCGTCAAGCTACATTCACTCTCCATAATATTCGCTAATCCTTTGCAGCTACTGGTATCTATCCACTAAATCCACAATGGGTACTTGAAAAGTTCAATCTCGGGGTTCAGAAGTTGTGTGACACTCTTGGTATTATTAAAAAGCCAAGTCGAAGCTAGGAGATACATCCCTAGGTCCTTGGTGCTGGTAAGCTACTGGCTACTCTCACACTCAACAATTCAGATTCTACTGTAGATCATGCAAAGGGGATAATGACCTCATTAGGATACCAGTTGGAGTAAGAGATAGCTTCAAAGGACCTTCGGTGCGAGCTGAGCCTTAAGCTTCAAAGTACCAATGAGCTCTACAATGGAACTGATCACAAAAAGCTTAGTGAGGCAAGAGTATTTGATGGGGCAGCCTTCATACAGTTCCGGGATGCTCATCTTGCATAAGATGAATGAAAACAAGTCTATTTGGCTTCACGAAAAGGTATTGGAAATACCCCCCTATGGGTTCAGAAAGGAGTCTCAAAGGCCAAGAAAAAACCTGCAATTCACACTTCCACTACAGTTATACCCACTACCCCAAGGCCCCAGTGGAGGCAGACAAATATTATCACACTTGCACAAACTCCACATGTACTAGTAATTGATTTGGAGGAGGTTTCATGTGATAAAAGTGTAGCAGAAGATATCAGTGATTCTGAATGGTCTTCTGTCATTGTTTTAGGCCAACCTCCACTTCCCTTTTCTCCCCCGGAACTCTCCCCATCCACCCAACTCCTACCCACCCCTACCCAGCATATGAGCCTACTTACTTACAAGTCTACCATTGACTAATGATTTTTCTTCACTTTGTATGACCCCCCCTTGTCTACCAGCTCGATCTAACCTCTTTCTTTTTTTTGCAGCATTTTTCTTTCTTTACTCTACTTATTTGTATTTATTCCATCTCTAGTGTTCTCCTAGTATCTCTTTTGTTGTGGTATCTTGAAATTTGAGGTCCCAAGGATGCCAATATGCTTTGACATCACCCTCAATTACGTAATCTGAAACTGTGTCATATCCCAGTGTTGTGACACTTCCCGGTAGGTGATGTTACATGAATATAAACTTCACTCTAAGAGTCTGGAAGAGAACCTAGAGGCATTTCCCTCACTTCTCTAGTCTGTATAACATCCCAAGAGCAAGAGACACTGAAGCAAGAAAAAAGAAATCAGTCTTGAGGTCTCGGGAGTGAAGGGTTTGGTTCAAAGTTGATGACAAGGCTGCGTGATGCACCATGAAGGGCTATACAAGGATACCCTGGAGAGTCATGATGTGAGTTTGCGAGCTTTGGCAGGGAGGAAGGACAGGTATACAAAGTCAACATCAATCCATCTTCTCCCTTCCTTCTTTCTTCATTCACCTCCACAGAACAAAACATTTACGGAGCATTAACAAACTCTCTCAATAATATTCACACTGGACGTTTGTAATCTCTTTCATCATCTTCTTTTCCACCAATTTTTGCTTTCCTTCCACAATGTAAGTTATTACTCTCGTCATCCTCAATCCACACTGTCTGGCTAATTTAGTGCCTGAATTTTAGAAGGTGGAACATTCAAGTATCCCTAAACTTTCAATAACTTCTTGAAGATATTGGAGTTTATATACACTCCTTCCACCGGAACTTGTCAATACTTTCAGAGGTTGTCCAGGTGGGAACGCCAACAGAGAGTTCTCTATACATGTGTACGGAAGGTTCTGGCATCCTGGCTGGCACTGTGGTGCATGAACTGTTAGAGTGGTTCTACAGTTACTAGATCAAAGTCTTGGTGAAACAGGATTTCTCTTGTTTTGTGGAACAGGCTCCTCTCTTGCACAGACCTCCAAAAACTTGTCCTTGACTCGTGGTATGGTAATAATAATCCCCTCTTCTCACTCAGCCTCAAAAAAAGAAATTACTGAAAAAGATTTAAAATCTAGATAATCAATAGAACAGCCCCCTCCAACAATAGAGCCTCACCACCACCCCTCCATTCAATGTTAACCATGATAGGCCTTCACAAATCTGCTATTGGAATAAGCAACTCGGTATGGCATTCTTCAATTTCTACAATGGCGCTCATCAAATGCCAGCACGAAATAATCGCTTCAATTGCACAGAATCCACCTCCTCCCCCACTCCATTCATGAATTCTTGCTCCTTTCAGAGTACACTTCTGTCTTTGTCTATGATACCTTGGTTAGGAAAAGAAATTGCTCCTACCAATACCTTATGATGGGTTGCTCTATGCAATTGGTCACATAATATCTCCTCTGTACCCCCAACACTGTTTTCTATCTTATCAATAGGGAAGACATTCCAGCTTACAACTGTACTCTCAAATACCATACAAACCTATGACGTCCGATGATTGAACCTTGTTTTTGCCTGATTGCCGCCGACTCCTGGGACTATCCATCAAGATGTTGCGCATCAGGATGTGGTGTATGTCGCCTTTGAAGTGCTCCTCATGCAAGTTAGGATGTTTAAGGGAGAAGAAGGTCGCTGAATTGACTGTGGTGGGTGAAGGCAGGGAAACAGTCACTAAATGGCAGCTCTTGGTGATTTTTGGAGACTGGATTGTGGGCATCTTGGATTGGGGGATGGTAGTCTAGAAGAGAGAAACTGGTGAGGTTTATACCGAGATTGAGATGGATAATCAGGGTGAGGTTATGGGTGCTGTACATCCAAGTACATATTCGAATAAAATTGTAATCGCAAGGATGTGCAGGATTCTCGCGATTTGGAATGTGAAGACTGGGTACGAATTTGTCCATTTTCTGCATCTTGAATTTCCTTTGCTAATATCTCATAGGTTGTAGTAAAATCATTTATACCATTTTGCTACCGTTAGCTTTCACTGTAGAAGAACTATTGGAGATCACATCTTTGGTGCAGACTCTGGCTATGTCTATGCCTGCCATTGGATTTTCGATGGGTGAGATTCATCTTCACAACATACAAACCAACATACCTCTGTTTAAACTTAGTGGTTCTGCTGGAGATATTATTAGTGCTACTTCTTGGGGTCAGAAACAAGTCACGGGTCCATATATTACTATACAGTTTATCAAAACATCCTATTTGATCATCACTTCCTTTGTTCATGCTCAACAAGCTTGAGGTGTCTTTGGCGGGTCGGGCTCAGGCTCAAGGGCTGGGCCCACGGGTTGGGCCCAATGGATGGAAGGAAGAAAGAAAGGAAAAAAAAAAGCTTGGTTTTTATTTATCGTGCGGCTGCTATCACTCAAGGTATCCTAGCAACCTCGAGGCATCGCTGGCAGGCCTGATAGAAGAGAAGAAAGGTCAGGCATCTTAATTTCCAAGGAAGTATGTCAACCACCTGCCGTCCCCCAGGCTTATAGAATTGCTAACAGACATCTCTAGCACAGGCCTATACAAAGCTCATGGAAGTAGCTAATAAAGTTAAATGTGCAGCAAAAATCATGATCTACAAACTGACCGATCTAAAAACAGCCCACACTCATCGTACCACAATAGTTGATGCTTCCGAGAAGGTGGAGAAATTCACTCACATTTATTCCCCGCAAATCAAATTTCTCAGTGTCAATGAGTACATGGATCTCCTGAGAGCTGTCATTCAGTCCTTGGTTAATGGTTGGGGTGAGGAGGGTACTGAAATCACCAACCCTTTATTGCAGAAGCCTCTTTTTGCCTGCCTGGATGTATTAAAAATCAGCGAGACCCAAGCTAGAATGCTCGGATTATATCCCATTCTTGAGCTCTACTGAGTCAGGAAGAATTTGGAGATGAACTCAACCTGGATGTCTTTGCACACATCACTTCCATCAGGAACACTCTTGTAAGAAAGAACAAGGTGTCTGAAGACAGGCTTATCAACCACAACTATGTCCCAGAGGACTATCTAACATTAGTTCCTTCCATCAAATACCACTAATCTACTCGCATATCTTTACCAAGAAAGATATGCTCAGTGAAGGTAAACCTGAGCTCTATTCTCTTCCTCGCTAAAGGTTTGGCAGCTGGCATTCTGCTTGGCAAAGATGGGCGAGCACAGTAACTTAACTAACATTTTCCACAGTAGAATGCAGAAGCATGTGTTGTCCTTGGGGAACATCCCCGAGCCAGTCCTCGATGACTGGGACAAGTTTCTTGAAGCCAGTGCTCCTCATCCCAAGACTGTCCCGAGAGCCAAGTGTCTCCAATGGTCCGACCAGGTTAACGCTGTCTATGCCCCTGCATGTATTACAATCAAGCATATTCCAATGCCAGATGGCAAGAATTCAGGACATGTGGTCTCAAAATTAATTGCAACAGACTATTTACACCAGAGACTTAAGAAAACAGTATCCAGTAATCACAAAGTCATTCGGGAGTGTGTGATGATTGACGAGAATGAGTCAGTAGAAACGGTGGAAAGCAACTCTGTCTGGGACCTAACTGCTGGCGAGGAGGGATTGGTATACAAGTCCACCTGATAAACCCCCACAGCTTTAGCACTTGGCCCGTTCTGGGGGGAGCGGGAGTAGAACTCTTGAGTATTGATGAAGTACTTTTATTGGTTTTTTTTTTCTTGTTTGTGAGTTTAATCCTAGTTTATGAAGCAGGCTGTTGTTGTACATGTATGTAAATTGTTTGCTAACAATAGTTTGTTATATGTTACAGGATGCACTTTGGGCTTGTTTGCATGCACCTGTTAAAGTAGTACATTAGGCTTGGGAGGACAGCCAGACTTTGAATTAAATCTCTTTTTTCCTCTTATGTGGAAGGTAGAACAAATTATATAGGGGGTAACATGTGTCACATAGTACCAGTACTAATAGGGTACCAGCAGTAGACTATAAAAATTAACCAGCCACTTGGTGTAACAAAGCCTTATGATCACAACCCTACATACAAACTCCATTCTGTGATGCCATGGGATCAAGTGACTGGAAAGTAGTACAAAACTACAATAAACGAGAAGGTTTGAATAACCAAACTAGATAGCCAGTATGAGTTTTCACTGAACCGGGGCAGAAATAGGCATTTTGCACACCCAAGTTACTGAAATCTATCAACGTTGGATATCACAGGATGATATCAACCCTCAAATGCACCATATTAGATTACCAGCAAAACTCCATGACTGTGATAGACCACCCAAGGGGACAACAAACAAGGGGGGACAATGAACACCAAGCGCATATTTTCTAAAAAGAGTAACTTTCTCTTGATAGATTGGTAAACTGGCCATCATGTCTTAGAAACAAATAATGACGTAGTTCAGATAATTTATAGCTGGTAAGAAAAAGGAGAAGACTAGAATATCAGCAAAGTGGTGAATACATTACATCGAACTGGACATTATTGGAATACAGATACTTCTCTCAAAATTATGGCAAATACCTCATGAGTACTCCAATGTCAGTATGCAATGGAAATGTTAGAAGAGGGGATAGTGAAAGATAAAAGTGAAGACGCAGTTATGGCTGATATACCTCCAGCTACCTTCCACTACTATCTAGTTGTTCAAAAAATGAGAGAGGAAGAAAATGAAAGCCGTCAAAAGCATTTACCTGAAGAGGAGACCTTTGTTGTAGAAAGATGCTTTGAGCTGGGAAAACGTGGGTTTCCACCATGGGTGGTAGATGTGAAAGAGCTGGCTGTCAGTATTGCAAGTAAGACAGAGAAAAATATTACACTTGGTGAACATTGGATTGATGGCTTCTATGAAAGACATGCAGAGGTAAAACACTTTGATAGTAACAAAATTGAGTATATCGGCTCAGCCCATGGAAATAATGCACAGTTGCTCAATGACTTCTTTAATATCGTAGGTAGCTTGACCAAACAAAATATATTATTCTAGCCAATATTAGATTGTAGTATGAGGAGACAGTACATGAATATAAAATCAAGCCATGCAATACCTATAATATTGATGAGATTGGGTTCATTATGGGGCATGCAAGGTCTGAAAAGGTCATTGAGATTGTTCATACTCCTAGAATTGATGGAAAATTGTTTCATGATCATGGTAAGTCTTTAATTAATCTTCAACTTAGGTATTATTTTCATAGTAATACAATAATAGAAACACATCAGGAAATGACAACCCTCACTGAGGGTATCTGTGGTGATAGTACTGTATTAGATCCTATGATCATATATAAGGCAGAAAAGTTCTTATATGAATGGTTTAAAGATATCAAAAATCTCCCTGATGGCTTCTTATTTGGTCAATCACAAAATAGGTAGACTGATGAGCAAATGGCCTTGGATTATTTGGAATGCAAGTTTTGGCCAGAGCAGCTCCAGTGCTATAAAGGCCCAGGAGGAGTTCTGGCTATTGATTTTTGATGGTCATAGCTCTCATATTAATATGCAGTTTCTAAACTACTGTATTAGCTATTGAATTATCCCTCTATGCCTTCCTCCTCATACAACTCATCGCCTACAACCTCTTGATATTTCCCTTTTTAGTCCATACAAGCAATACTATAGTCAAGAACTTCAAAAGCTCTTCTAAAGATGGAGATGAGGAATTGCAAAGTGAAATTTTTATTCTGTCCTCGAAGTGGCTAGGAAATCGACATTTACTAAGGCCAATATCTATTCTGACTTCTTGCATACAGGGTTAATACCTTGTGATTGATCAATAGTCTTATCTACTCCACTATCAGCAGCACAAGAAAAATACCAGTAAGTAGATGAGTATAATCATGCCAAGGTTGCTTAGTCGTAACCCCTGGATGTTCGCTGGCTCACAACCAGGCACACTCTAAAGAGTGCCTACCAGCTCAACATAACTTTACAGCTCAACATGACTTGTGGCTCAACATATCTTTATGACTAAATATTGTGGCTGAATATGGTACCTCAACTTAAGATTATTGCTTAATATAATATTATTATAATTATACTACTATACAAATTATACTACTATACAAAGTATTCTAATTAACATTTATTTTGCCTAACTTAACTTGTTTCTTAATACCAATAATAATAATCTTCGAGACCTTCTTTTTATAGGCCTGAGTAGTATCCTTATTTTTAACATATAATTTCAGCTCATCCCAGAAGGGTTTATGTTCTGCCTGATCTATCTGTTTCTTTGCATTTTGAGCTCAGCATAGCTATTTCTCAGCCTTCTCCAGCTCTGGATCATCCTGGCTTTTTACTATTTGACAAGCTTCTAAAGCATAAATGACACCACTTTTCTTTATCTGTCTTCAGTTGTGTGCTTTGTGTTTTGCAGCTCTTACTTGTTTGGCTGCATGTGTACACTCCGTATCCTCCATAGCCATTGCACCAGACTAAGCCTCTACTAAAGCTGCCTGTAGGAGAGCATTGAGCTTCTGCTAAAATATTGGTGATAGATCTAACATATCACATTATAACTCCACCCCCATGTGCTTTAAGCTTCAAATTGTAAGAGGAATAGTTGGTGATAAGATCAGTGGTAGTATATCTGGGTAGATAGACGAGAAGGCCACCTCACATAGCTCACTTATAACCCTATCTGGATTATAAGGGATAAGTCCAGTTACCTTAAAGGCAGAGTGAATTGTTTATATGTTGAAAGTGTGTTGCCATATCAAATTGATAGTATCCAGAAATTCCAACCTGTCGAACTAGCTACAACCAGTATGAGTTGCAGCTTCTACTGCTTCTGCATGGTAATGTTTGTATGATTGAAAGACAACTAGATCTAAGGGTCGAAGTAGATCACTTGAATGTGGAGGTAGGCAAAAAATAATAATCTTATGATTGTTGCAGTACTCAATGAACTCATTAGTGCAATGAGAGCCGAAACTATCCAGAAGTAATAGACTATAGATACTAACTTTCTGCCTCATGGAATACAGGTCAAAATGTACCAGCCATCTCATGGACAATTCATCATTGCTATACCTAGTATCTGATGTCCCTATAAGGTAATCTTCAGGTAATGTGGTTTTCGTATATCAAGGTTCTTGTTGAATGATACCTGGAACTATTATCATTGGTGGTAGTACAGCCCCATCCCCACTAATCATTTCACAGAAAGAAACCTGTTCCCGATTTGTTGAGCTTCCCAAGTATGACTGAGAAGTTAGATCTCAGGTAATTATCCACTGACCATGCCACATAACAATTCTAAAGCTGGTCTCATCAAAGTTGTACCAATCTCCTTCAGCAATACCATACTCATGCCAAACTTGTGGCTGCCAACCACAACCTACTATTGCTTGCAGGCTCACAATCATGGGCATTCTCAAGAGAGTACACGACAGCCCAATGTAATAACCTGGCTCAACATCATTTTGTAGCTTAATGTCACTTTGTGGCTCAACAAACATAAAATTGAGGCTCAACTAAACATTATGGCTCAATGTTGGCTTGTAGTTTAATGTAACTTTGTAGCTGAATGGAGCAAAAACTTTGTAACTCAATAGAAAACTGTAGTGTAATGGCATTTTGAAGTGTAATAAAACTTTATATCTCAAAGAAATTTTGTAGAGAGAGAAACTTTGGATTCAATAGAACTAGGTTCCTTTTTCAGTACTTAGTATATGAAACCATAAAAGTTATCCTGTGCTTGACATTTCCCCATCAAATACTTCCTCTATCATCCTTTATTATGCCTGAGCTACAGACATACATACCTCCAAGCCAACAGGTCGAACTATATGCAGACATCGAAATACGACTTCAGGCTACCCTTACTGTCCTCCAGAACTCCAATGAGGACACCCCAAACCTTGCTGCTATTGCTCATACCTATGAAGTCCCAGTTTTGAGACTTTGGTAACATTAGAAAGGCCATCCATCAAAACATGATCATCAAGACCGCAATCGAAAACTGTGAGAAGATCAAGAGCAAGCCATGTGTCAGTACTTAGACTGGCTTGACCACGTTGGTACCAGTGCCAGCCTACAAATAGTTTCTGGCTGTGCAAATACGATTCTCCAAAAGGCTCATATAGAGGCTACTCCTGCCCCTGTAGTTAGTGAGAATTGGATGCAACAGTTCCTCCATTATCATCCTGAATTCTTTATTCGCAAACAATGCACATTTGATGTTGACTGCAAAAATGCCCACCAGCCTGATGATATATGAGCTTGGTTTGATAAATATCAGACAATTTGCAAAAAATATAATATTCAGAAATGTGACATATAATTTCGACAAAACTGGGTTTTGAATTGATATTGGGCGGGATCATTGGATTATTACTCATGATCCAAGTTGGCAATCTGTTATGGTATATAGTCAACAATGAGGGAAAGCAGCTTGTGATTAGAATATTTCACATTATTTAGACATTCTGTTATGGGGTGTTTGCCATATAGTACTTAATGGAGGAGATGTGACTCAGTTAGTATTACATAGGGTTTGTGTCTATTTTCGCTAAGTATATAACCAGTGACATAGGAAAAAGGTTATAGCCCTCAAGGTAGGTTTTGTTGATTAGTTCACACACTTGTATTAGTAGCAAGTGCTCTTTCCCTTAAAATGCTACTGAGGTTCCTTCTCTTTTGTTTTCCTTTCTTTTCTTCTTTTTTCTTCAGTTTGTATCTTTTGTATTTTAGCTATTGAAAGATATCTGCTTTCCAACCTATCTCCTCAGTTCTAGTCCTCATCCAGATATGGGTCATCCACCTCATCTATGTCCTCATCCACCATGTCAGTCCTCGATCTCTGTTCTCGTTCTCGTCCATTACCTCCATCTCCTGTCTTTCCTACTTGATATCCTTGGGCTACTCATTGGCCCCACCCTCCCCATTACACTATACAAACTCATCAATAGCCAACTGGTATCATCATGTCCACCAGCAAGATACCTACCATACCATCCCCAGGCCTTGCAACAAATACCCTTCAATTCCTTGATAGGCTCCGCACTACCTGGCCCAACATTAAACTTCCTACAACAGTCAATGAGGAAGATAAGACCAAGGTAGTGGGTTCCCTCTGCATCATTCATGACTTTGTGATATCTCTTTAGGTAGATCTAGACTACTTTACAGAAAACTTAGAGACTAGATAGTTTCAGATTGAGGAGTTACAGCATGAAAACCAAGGCCTCCAGGAAAATGCTATCCACCTCTGCACAGACTTATGTTCCCAACTTTAAGTCTCCACCTTGCCTACATCACATCCCTAGTAAAGGGACCTGTCTATGCTGATATTAAAGATCATATTGCCGATGGGTTCTCCTGTATCTCCGATGTCAATACCCTCTTCCAGATCCTCTCCTGTGCTTTTGGTGACCCAGACAAAGTTGGTACTGTGAAACAGGAAATAAAGACCGTGTGTCAGAAAAACTCCAAGTTTGCAACATACTATGCCTAGTTCCAAAGATTGATGACTATTCTCTACTGGGACTCCCAGGCCTAATGCACTTTACTCTGAGAAAGTCTCAGTACAGAGCTGAAAGATACTGTAGGATTTATGGAAGAGAAGGATGAGTTTGGGGACTTTGTTCTCCAGCTGCAGAATATGGACAACTGGATCTGTGCATGTGCCCAGGAGGCCAAAAAACAAAAATCTCATACTTCTGCACCCATGACAAAACCATTTCAGCCTGCCCCTACAAAGTATGATGAACTTTCCTTTCAGCTTGGTGGTACAGTCCCCATGGCCCTTGATGCCTCATGTAGAATCTCTCCTGAAGAGAGGCAGTGTCAAATGCAGGAAAGACTTTGTGCCTACTGTGATGGGTCTAGCCATTTCACCAGAGAGTGTCCAAATAAGCAGTCTGAGTGCCTGCAAGTCACTGAAGCTATTGTGACTACCCAACTGTCAAAAATTGAGTCCACCAAGGAGTAAAGGGTAACAGCCTCCTTGGTTCATTTTTATCTTTCCAAAAAGTTTCTTTATATTGTTTTGGTCTCTCTGTGATTGCCCTTACTGAGGACAAGATAGAGGGGAAACATTTGGTAGTTAGTTGCACTCTAGCTATCAATAATACATCTCTCGCTTCCTATGCACTTGTGGATTCCAGAGCTACTGGCTTTGCTTTCATTGATAAAAAGTTTGTTCATCACCACCACCTGAAGATATTACCGCTTACTCAGCCCTGCACCTTAGAAGTTGTTGATAGAAGACTCATATCTTACGGTACAATTACCCACTATGCTGAACTCTGTATGAATATAGGAGGTCATGAGGACCAAATCAGGCCCTTTGTCACTACGCTTGGCCACTACCCAATTGTTTTAAGCATTCCTTGACTCTGTCACCATTATGTAAAGATAGATTGCAAAGACCATAACCTTACCTTTGACTCACTATTTTGCCTCCAGTAGTGCAGGGACCAACCTGTACCAGTTCCCCAGTCTGGTCTCTCAAGTGCCCTTCCTGAATGTCCTACTATTCTGACTCTTAATATGATGGAGTTTTACTACTTAGCTGAGGATGAGAACCTCCAGATATACAAAGTTGAAGTTAGCCTTAATGGGCAATGCATTGTCACACCTACTGTCAAGGACCAAGTACTCAAGCTATATTGGAACTTCTTAGACCTATTCAAGAAAGTAGGTGCCAGTGTTCTTCCTCCCTACTAGAAAATATACCATGAAATACCACTCAAACCAGGTCAACAGCCCTCTTAGGGACCTCTTTATAGGATGTCAGAATTGAAGCTGTCTACCCTTCAGGACAATTTAAAAGAAAACTGGGAGAAGGGGTACATTCAGCCATCAACTTTGCCTGCCTGCTCACCAGTCCTGTTCATCAAGAAAGACAGTTCCTTGAGACTGTTTGTGGATTATTGTGGCCTCAATGGTATAACTGTGAAGAATTGGTACGGTAACGGGATACGCTAGTATCGGGAGGTAGTTGAGGGAGATCATGGGACTGGACTTGCGGGATCATGGTTGCGGCTGGAGGTAAGGTCAGGAGCAGGGACAAGGTGGCAGCAGAGGACAAGGTGGGTAACAAGAAAAAGGCCAAGGTCAGGAGCAAGGACAAGGATGGATACCAGAGACATGGATTGGGAAGCAGTGATTCAGACTGGAAAGCAGATATCTTTGAATTGTTGGAATACAAAAGATACAAACTAAAGAGAGAAGAAGAGAAGAAAGGAAAATACAGGAAGGAGTGACTTAACAACTTTTTAAGGGAAACACAATCAGACACCAGTGATGTTCCCTTGTCTTGTACACACAACAACTATAACTTAAACCCTAAACAATACCCAACATGACCTATCCCTGTAACTTGTTTCTACATACTGAATACCTCATTACATAATATCCAGACACTTCTCCATAATCTAATAACTGCGAATAAACCACTCTCATCTGCTTCCAACTGTGACAGGTACCCCCTGCCACTCATTCAGGAAACTCTTGACTGTGTTGGAAAGACTAAGTTCTATATGAAGTTGGACTTGAGGGGGGCTTACAACCTGCCAAGAATCAAGAATGAGGAAGAGTAGAAGACTGATTTTGGAACATGATATAGACACTTTGAGTTCCCATTATGCTATTTGGGCTCATGACTGCTCCTGTATCCTTCTAGAACTTTATGAATGATGTCCTGAGGGACTACCTTGATGATTTCTGCTCAGTCTATCTTGATGACATCCTCATTTTTTCAGAAAACCTCACCCAACTCAGGTACCACATATGGAAAGTCTTACAGGTCTTAAAAGATAACAATCTATGCTTCAAGCCAGAGAAGTGCTTGTTTGAATTGGAGGAGGTAGAATATTTGTGATTTATGATATCACCAAAGGGGATTGGCATGGAGGAGTCAAAACTAACAGTGGTCTGAGATTGGCCTCCCCTGCAAAGGCTTTGAGATGTACAATGTTTCCTTGGGTTTTCAAATTTCTACAGACACTTCATTCAAGGCTACTCCAAAGTGGGTGCACCCCTGACACACTTGACAAAAAAAGATACCCCATTTACCTGGAGTACTGACCAGGAACAATCATTTGCAAGGCTCAAGTTAGCCTTTACTACAGCTCCAATCCTGGTACACTATGACTTTGCCCACCCTAGTGTCATGGAGACTGATGCCTCTGACTTTGTCTGTGCAGCTGTCCTCTCCCAGGCCGATAGTACTGGCATCCCCCACCCAGTCACCTACTTCTCCAAGAAAATGTCACTGGCCTAATCTAACTATCCAATTTACAACAAGGAATTATTGGCTATTGTCTTAGTTCTTGAAGAGTGGAGGAAGTATCTTGAGTTATCTCAATTCACAATCTCAGTGCTGACAGACCACAAAAACCTGGCATACTTTATGACGACCATGATGCTAAACTGACAACAAGCTAGGTGGGCTGAACTACTATCTCAGTTTGACTTTAAGATGACTTTCAGGCCTGGGAAGAGTGGAGGAAAGCCAGACTCCTTGACCCATAGGTCAGGAGACCTCCCTAAAGAGAGAGATGAATGACTAATGTACCAGTTTCAAACACTTTTAAGCCCTTCCAAGTTATCTATTTCTATATTTTTACCCCACCAGCAGAGTTTTTGGAGGTCCTGACTGCTGCTTATGTCCCAGACCCCTTTCATACCTCTGTACTAAAGATGCTTAGGGAAGGTGTATGCCACTCATGAAAGATCTCACTACCAGACTGTACAGAACAGGAAGGACGTTTATACTATCGCAGTCACCTACTTGTTCCAGATTTTGACTCTATCTGTCTTATCATTCTTCAGTCTTGCCATGACAGTCCTTCAGCTGGACATACAGGAGTCACAAAAACATTCAATTGGGTTGCTGTTAATTATTACTAGTCAGGTATAAGAGAATACATCAAATGATATGTGCATCACTGTCACATATGCTCCAGAATCAAGTCTTTGCATCATGCACCCTATGGTAATCTAAGGCTTCTGTCTATCCCTCACCATCCTTGGAATGAATTCAGCATGGATTCAATTACTAGACTTCCAGAAAGTGAAGGATGTAATGCTATTCTTGTTATTGTTGATCATCTAACAAAGATAGCTCACTTTGTTCCCTGTTCTGATACCAGCTCCAGCGAGGATATTGCCTGTCTTTACTGAGACTCAGTGTGGAAACTCCATGGCCTATCCAAATCAAATATATTGGACTGTAGTTCTACCTTTGTTTCTGCATTCTGGAGAACACTATGTACCATGTTAGGTATTTGATCCAGACTTAGTACAGCCTTCCACCCCAAAACCAACAGACAGACTGAAAGGATAAATGCTATCCTAATGCAATACTTGCGTGGATACATCAATTTCCAGCAGGACAATTGGTACACCTGGCTTGCCCAAGCAGAGTTTGCACATAATGCCCAGAGTTCTGAGATGACAGGGATAAGTTCATTCTTTGCAAATTATGCGTACCATCCATGCCTTGAAATTATGCTACTGAGTCCTAGTGAGAGAGGGAATGACATCTGTCCAGACTTCACAAGTACCATCCACCAAGTACAAGAAACAATGAAGGAAGAGATACAATATGCACAGGATCTCCACCAGGAACAGGCAGACAAACACCAGTTACCTACTCCAGCACTAAGGGTGGGTGACAAGGTATGATTGTCAAAAAAGAATATTTGGACAACACCTCCTTTGAAGAAGTTAGATAGAAAGAGAATGGGGCCACACTCAATCAAGGCTTATGTGGGTCTACACACATACTATTTAGACCTGCCAGGAAATATAAAAATTCATCCAGTTTTCCATGTGAGTCTCCTTGAACCTATGGCTAGCAACTCCCTGATACCAGGACACATCATGCCCAAATCCACACACATCGAAATCGAAGGTAGTGCCAAATGGGAGGTAGCTGAACTACTTGACTCACACTGTAGCTACCGACACCTACAGTATCTAGTATGTTGGGAAGGATATGATGAGCCAACATGGCAAACACATTGTGACCTGGAGAATGCTGCAGATAAGTTCAAGGAATTTTATGATAGGTTTCCATTCAAGGCAAGACCAGTACTTTGCAGGAGCTCAGCCATGAGAGGGGGATAGTATTATGGTATATAGTTAACAATGAGGGAAAACAGCTTGTGATTAGAATATTTCGCATTATTTAGACATTCTGTTATGGGGGGTTTACCATATAGTACTTAATGGAGGAGATGTGACTCGGTTGGTATTATATAGGGTTTGTGTCTGTGTTTGCTAAGTATATAACTAGTGATGTAGGAAAAAGGTTAAAGCCCTCAAGGTAGGTTTTGTTGGTTAGTTCTCACACTTGTATTAGTAGCAAGTCATCTTTCCCTTAAAAGGCTACTGAGGCTTCTTTTCTTTTATTTTCCTTTCTTTTCTTCTTTTTTCTTCAGTTTGTATCTTTTGTATTTTAGCTATTCAAAGATATCTGCTTCCCAACCTATCTCCATCAGCAAAAATATCATCTTGCACCCGGTGCGTCCTGTGCGTCTGATGCACAGGGTGCCCGTAATGATAACCGTTAACCAGGACATACTGTCGAACCGACGTCGTGTCCTGACGTCGAGTCGTGTGCCTGATGCGTCCTGACGGTATCCGGACATAGACCCCTACACCAGGTGCGCTCTGACAACGTCTGATCCTCGGGTGTTGCATCCTAACAATGTCTAATTCTCAGGTGTTGCATTCTAACAATGTCTGATTCTCGGGTGTTGCATCCTAACAATGTCTGATTCTCGGGTGTTGCATCCTAACACCATCTGATCCTAGTCTGTTGTGTCCAGACGCTACTTGATGCTAAGCTCTTACATTGTGGCAACGCCTAATTCTGGCGTCTTCCGCCGTGACGTGGCATCCTCGCCTGTGTGCATCGGGATTCCACGATACTCACGATGCGTGCGCTGGTGCCACCTATCATCAGGCTTTCCCATCCAGATTCTTTCTACGTGACGCTCCTCTCATCTGGATCCCCGCCTGCATACACGATGCGTCCAGGTTTCACCTTGACCGGGATGTCTCATCTTGATGCTACTACTTCATGTCTGGACCTTCTCAGGATGCCTTCCGAAGTGTGGTGAATTACCCCTGACGCCGTCTGCATGTTGCGCCCAGTATTGTCCAATCTTCCCAACTTCCTCCTGATATCCAATATACTACATTCTGATTGCCCTGACACCCTCTGGATGGCAGCATTTCATAGATTCTACGGTGAATATTGCCCTGATTATTCCTTTGCACTACGTCCTTTGGTTTCTATTGTAGTGTCGTCATAGTAAGCTAAATTAAATCTATTACTCATAATCTTTACATGTACTTAATTCCCTTGATCACACTCGGTGACGGTCCCACCCCCTCTCTCGTCATCGTCCAGCTTACGATGACATCCCCACTGGTGCTGCTTGCGCTTCCTGAGAATCCTCAAGGCTCAACGAGACCCCACGAGATAGACAAAGGATCCCCGCTGGTGCTTCTTGCGCTTCCTGAGAATCCTCAAGGCTCAACAAGACCCCCCAAGATAGAGAAGGGATCCCCGCTGGTGCTGCTTGTGCTTCCTGAGAATCCCTAAAGGTCAACGAGACCCCCGGAGATAGAGAAGGGATCCCCGCTGGTGCTGCTTGCGCTTCCTGAGAATCATGTAGACTCAGAGGACCCGAACCTTGTAACTGAAGCTCCCAGGCTACCGACGTCTGGCTCAAGTCAAACCAGCTGTCAGTTTCGGGTGATGGATTCCGACGTTCCTGATGTCCCACTAGGTCCAAGTTCCAGTGATTAGTGTGTCGCGGTACAGGCTGTGTAGAAGTGTGGTTGGATATCCAACTCTCGAGCTCAGCGCTTACAGCTTCCCAATCGTCGTCGTATCCTTCACGGCGGTCCCGCTGTACCCCGTGAACTTGCGCAACCCTCTTATTGATTGTGTCTTGAATATTTTGGATAATCATATCCTGAATCCTCCGTGGGCACTTACCCCAAGTTTCTTTTTGCCGGTGAAAAAGGTCTTGAATGTTTGGTAACAGGTTAGCCGCCCTGGTCGCGAATGAACAGTTGGATGATTCGGAGACTCACCCCCGGCTGCCTCAGGCTTGAAGTCCCTGGGCTCCTGATATATCCCCGTTTGCCATGCATGTAGTGTATGGCAGATTATGGTGCACGTCAAGCAGATCATAGTGCCATTGATGCACGCAAGAAACCCAGGATCCACAATACCTTCCATCTTCTTCCCTGCAAAGTACTTACAGAAAATCGCCTCAGGAATCTGGGGCACAAGGAATCGTAATGTCAGGCCCTGGGTTACGTCCAATTACAGTCAGTAGTGGTCACTATATGGTAGGCGTCTGGTGGAGACAAACATTGTACCCTCTTGGGTCGCACATAAACCTGTCCCATTCCAGCAGATAATCGACTCTATGCGCCATAGCTGTGGGATTGTCAGGCAGACTGTATAACTCCACAATCTCTTTCTTCACCTCATGTACAAACTGGGATCGTACCCCAGAGTGTTTTTGGCGTATCTTTCTAGGTTAGTATTGCATTCTGTGTTGTGTCATATCTGCCTGAGTCCACTTACCAGACTTATGCACTGCTCTGAGGTTTGGATGTTTTTGGCATCTGCAATATTAGCAAGCGCGGCATCCCAAACCTTTTGCACCTGGGCCATCAGAGCAACAATATTCGGGAGTGGCTGCTCAAACAGGGTGTACCGTAGAATGAGAGTCTTCACATCATCTAATATGGCCCTTTCCGCACCTGTCACTAGATTTCGCCGCGAGTGAGGAGCTGGACTACAGATCAGGGTACCAGACGCAGGACCACGCAGGCTACCCAGTGGGGACGATAACCTTGCATCACTCGATGATGGGAACATTGGAGGACTGTAGGCTCTCCGCCAAATTATGCGTCCAAGATCCGTGGTCGTACACCAAGCAAGACCTATCTCCTGAGACCCTGATGTGGTCGAAATGCCTATAGTCCTCGCCCGATTGTCTCCCTTTCTGTTAGCTACTTGTGAGCCATGATCACGTCTTGATCCCAGGCCATCTGCAATATCGATGCCTTCTCCATCAGGTTCGGTGTCTGATTCTATTTCGTCTGGTCCATGTGAGATTTGGTACTCATCACTACTATCGTCCAATAGATGCACTGTTTGGGTATTTGGTTGATCATTACGCTTGGTTTTGGGTTCCGCATGTGCCATGGTTAGCATTTTGCCCTTCCGATGGCGCTTTGGTGCTCTTCCTAGTAGGCTTGCAATCAGGGGTGGAGAAGAATCCCGAGTTGAGGACGCGTCTTAAGATTCATTTTGACGCGTTCCGGATCTCCCTTTTCCGGATCCCATGGTACCAGGTTGCACGTCGCGTCTACCTCTGTATAGATTGCCGACTTGGGGTGCTGGCTGACTGCATGTATTGGCCTGTTGCTTATTCATGGTGTAATAGGGTAGTTAGAGTAAGGTAAGTTAGGATTCAGGCCAGAGTAAAATCGTAGGTATCTCAATCACAGTTTGGTCAAGATGAAAAGTTTGTATAGTTTTCTTGTGTTGTATACGATGCGTTAGGTCTTTTACAAGGGGCTCCCCAGGGGGGGGAGGGGGTGCGCAGGATCACTGGCTATCACTCGTTATTGAAGCAAAAGATTGGCCTGCAAAATAGCGTTTTCAGAGTGTTCAACATTATGTTCATAATAATCTAAGCATTCTCAACTATGATTGGACTCAAGACTCTGGCATGAAAAAATTAGACGAAATGAGGGTGTTGTTAGGATGGGTGGCTTAATAAAATCTAGCCATCAACAGTATTGTTTACCGACACTATTGGCGCTACAGTATTCTCACCTAGCCTAACTAGCACTAGAAGTGTCTGAAATCATCTCCTGGTGTCGAGTCAATATAGCTGAACACCTGACAGACTGAATTCAAGCAATCCAACCTACTCAGGCATAGAGGTTAGTGATGAGACGGACAGGGGTTGTAGCGTGGCCGTTCCAGACCAACTTCAAACCCTGGTCCGTCTCATCACTAATGTCAATACCATAGTAGATAATTGACTCAGATGGTCAGCCAATGCTAGGTGACACACCGGATGCCAAAGCAAGGGGGCTGAATGTTATTACAATTATCATATACTATAGTCTACTGTACTGTACCAGGCACTGGAGATCGAAATGGCAAGCAATGAGAGACGCCAAAGCAAGGGCGTCAAATGGTATCATTAGTATCACATACCAGGCACTCGAGATCGAAACATCTAGCAATAGGAGACGCTGGGGGGGTCAATTGGTATCATTAGTAGCTAACAAGTACAGGCTAAGAACTACTAGCTAAACCTAGTAAACAAATCGCAAAATGGGAAACAAAAATAAAACCAAACTTTCGAAATCAGATAGCAAAAAAATAAAAAAAGAGACTAAGAAAATTGCAGCTAAGAAAACATAGAATCTACAGCGGGGGAAAATTAGTTTGCGTATATAAAATATATGTCACTGTATGACATCTGTACATATCACGAGACTATTTTATATATGCAAATAAGATAGTATCGTGACAACAGTACGGCCAAAAGCCAATTTTATTTCAATATTCAAAATATATTTCTATACCATGATAGGTATACAAATATCTTTTCAATATACAACAAAAATTAGCTTTTCGCTGTACAGTTGTGGCGACGCCGGGGACATCGTGCAGCGATGCTGCCAAGAGGTGTTGGTAATATATCTTATATCGTTTCATGAAATAAGCTTTTAAGCCGCACTAGTGTAGTGATGCCAAGAGGTCATTAGTGCGGCTTGAAAGCTTATTTCATGATAGTTAGTGACAAGTTAGACTCCGTAGATATCATCATAGATTTTAAAATATATTTTATATACATACAGAATAGATCCTCAGGCACTGCTATTGGTGAAATCAATATGCTTTGTACACCCCATTGTACTGCAAACAATGCTCGCACATCTGACGATGTCCGAGCATTGTTTGAGTGCACAAGGAGGTGTACAAACAAACCAGGAAACACATACGCATCGTTTCTTATATACCCTGCGCACATGAGGTGCACACGTGAGGTGCACACGTGAGGTGTGCACCTCATGTGTGAAGGGTATATAAGCCCAGCCCTTCTTCCCTCCTTTCCTCCTTTCCTCCTTTCCTTCTCTTCTCTCCACCACAGAGGAAGATAAGAATAAGACCTCTTCCTTTCCCCTCCCTTCCCATCCCCCTCCTAGTACATCTGTTTCCCCTAAACCTCCTGTTTGCCCCTGTCCAGCTTAGTATTTTTCTCTTTTTTTCTTTTTTTTTTTCCATTGATTGTTGGAGGTTTGATGGTGCCTCCCAGGCCACGACTGGGGCAAACCCCAAAGTAAGTACATTCCGTTTATATATTAGCTAGTGATAATTACTAACCTTTCTTTTGCACTTAGACGTCTGGTTGTCTCTATTCCTGGGGGTCCTTCCCGAGCACGTGACGTGTTCCTGGGGAAGTAAGTACATCCCGTTTCCTGTTTATATAATAGCTGGTGATAATTACTAACCTTTCTTTTGCACTTAGACGTCCGGTTGTCTCTGTTCCTGCGGGTCCTTCTCGCGCAAGTGATCTCCGCCTGGGGAAGTAAGTACATCCCGTTTCCCGTTTATATATTAGCTGGTGATAATTACTAACCTTTCCTTTGCACTTAGATGTACCGCTATCGAGCCTCCCGACCCCCAAGAGCAGGGTGGGAAACGCAGAGCCCTGCGTGGTCGTGTTACGTGTGGAGGGGGGATGGAGAGAGTGTAAGCATAATACCCCTACTTACCCATCATGTCTATGCGTCCCCTGATATCGAGATCACAATTATTCTTTTATTTTAGTAGTCTCGTCTAGGAGAGTACACTGGAGGATGCCCTCTTCAAGTCGGCGGTCGAGGACTACTCGTAAGTGAAACGCTCCTACTCCAATCTGTCACATATTCTAAACTAATACTCATAGGGGCCGCTATGGCAACATCGCCTATGCGAAAAGCTGGTGTGGGTTCTCAAAACCTTGCGCTAGTACTGTTGCGTACAGTGCATGGCGCGAGAAGATGAGAACCTACCTGACAGCTCTCTCCCTCGACCTTCACCACCCAATGGAATCTGATCTGGATTCGGCGGTCATTTTCGCTCGCTCCCTTCCCCCGGTCGCGGCCCGGTTCGCACTGGTTCGCGACAAACACCGGGCTGAAGATGTGGGGGAAGTCGAGCGCCATCTAAAGCTCTTGGTGCGAGATACCGTCAAGGACCTCAGGATATCGAATGGGCACCGTCTTGCCGAGGGGAAGGAGGCTGGTGGTGGTGAGGTTGCGGGACCTAAGAGTAAGTATTCCCCTGCGCCATCCATTATCTCTTATCCCATCTATCATCTGTTATCCTCATGCTAACACATTTTATTAGTGGTTCAGCCCGATTGGGGCTCTCCTTAGTGCCCTAGGCCAATAAGGGTCCATATCGTCCGCCGGACGGGTGTCCTGGAACTCGCACACCTGTTACTTGGCCACCCCTGGTGTGCCAGCGACTTCGACCAGGGAATCACCTGGGGGGTCCTGGCATCACCGAGCATGGATAACCTGCTCGGGGTGGTCAAGCGAGAGTGGGTGTCAGGGGCAATCGGGTGCCCACGATATCTCCTCGGGGCGACCGGTGAGGGTGTCCGAGCACTTCGTCGGGTGCCCTCCGAGCCTCTCTCGCTCTCCAAAATCATCTTTTTAAATAAAAATGATGACATCCGGGTGTGGCTCCTTGCCAATTGGGGCAGACACCCCCTGGACCTAATGGTCCTGGAGCCACGTCTGGGTGAGGGAGACGCCGAGGACTGGACCCCCGAGCCTGCCCATGGCAGATACCCTTTCTTCGACCGCAAGGTCTGGGATCGCTATGGGCAGGCCGGAGATATCAGGGAGGCCATGGTGGAGGAGGAAACCGAGGTGGAGGAGGCGGAGCAGGTGGCCGGTTCTGGGGAGGATACGGGTGAGGTGGGGGAGTCGTAGGGGTTTGTGGGGGAGGATCATGAGGAGGACGAGTCTGAGGGGGACTCTAGCGAGTCGCCAATCGTGATTGGTGATGTAAGTTTCTAACCTAACCTCCTTTCAGTTAACTCAGCTAATCACCAATATAGGATGAAGAACTGGTTGAGGAAGAGGGCTCCTCGACGAGCCAGGACTCCCCGCCTCCAGGTGACACCGGGCCTTCCGGGCACTCGGACGCAGACAAGCATTGAATGATGCTTGCTCTTGTCCGAGAGCAGCCCTGGTTGGCGGAGTTCCTGATTCCATTGCAGCCAACCAACCATGGTTTGGTCGATGGGGCCCTGGATAGCTCCCCTTCCCCCAATGCACCGATGGTGCCACCGACACCCGTGACGCCCCCTGCACCCCAGGCGTCTTTGGTCGGCTCTAACCCCCCAGCTCCCGCGATGGTTTCTTCGGTTCGTTCGTCCCCGCCTGTGCCTCGCCGAGGCACCAGGGTCCGGAAAGCCCCAACATAGTTTTCCCCAGCCGTAGATTTTATTTTTTCTTAGGTAGAATTTTCTTAGTTTTTTCCTTTTAGTTTTTTTTTTTGCTATCTGATTGCGAGTTTTATTTTTGTTTCTCATTTTGGGAATTTGTTTAGTAGGTTTAGCTAGTAGTTCTTAGCCTGTACTTGTTAGCTACTAATGATACCTATTGATGCCCCCGGCATCTCATTGCTAGATGTTTCGATCTTGAGTGCCTGGTACAGTACAGTAGACTACAGTATGTGATAATTGTAATAGCATTCAGGCCCCTTGCTTTGGCATCCGGTGTGTCACCTATCATTGGCTGGCCATCTGAGTCAATTATCTACTATGGTATTGACATTAGTGATGAGACAGACCGGGGTTTGAAGTTGGTCTGGAACGGCTGGGCTACAACCCCTGTCCATCTCATCACTAACTTCTATGCCTGAGTAGGTTGGATTGCTTGAATTCAGTCTGTCAGGTGTTCAGCTATATTGACTCGACACCAGGAGACAATTTCAGACACTTCTAGTGCTAGTTAGGCAAGGCGAGAATACCGTAGTGCCAATAGTGTCGGTAAACAATACCGTTCGTGGCTAGATTTTATTGAGCCACCCACCCTAACAACACCCTCAATTCGTCTAATTTTTTCATGCCAGAGTCTTGAGTCCAATCGTAGTTGAGAATGCTTAGATTATTACGAACATAATTTTGAACACTCTGAAAACGCTATTTTGCAGGCAAATCTTTTGCTTCAATAACGAGTGATAGTCAGTGATCCTACAACCACCCTGGAGCCCTGCGTATTAGACTTGACGCGTCGTATACAACACAAGAAAACTATACAAACTTCTCATCTTCACGGAACTGTTGACGTGATACCAAAAGGCAGCGGTAACATATTTCTACATTGCCGACGCCTCGTGGCATCGCGACCGCATGATGTCCCATGGCATCACGGTTGCGACAGCACGACATCCCATGGCGTCACGGTCACAACAGCATGACGTCCCATGGCGTCATGGTCTCGACACCGGTACTTGTAACCTGATCCTCGCACCTTCTCCTGTGTACCTCCATATTCTCTTCTACTGGTCTCCCCACTCCAGCTACGTCCTCCCACTGCCAAACCATTCCATCAAGTCGTTCCTATTTCTACATGCACCAGCCTCTTGGGATAACCTCTGTGAACCTTATTTATGACCAACCACTCAGGGGCAGCAGAGGGAGAAAGTTACAAACCAGTGTACATCTCTCTATATAGGGCTTCATGGCTGGTGTACCTTTAGGACCGTGGTGCGAGATTTCTCAGGTTCCGAGAATTGGTATTCCGATTGGTTTACATCTGTTTGTGGAACCTCTCCTCTGTGCAGATACTCACCATACTAGAACTGACCATATTCTCAACAGACCACCTTGTGCTCCACGATTCTAAACGCACCATATCATGCTACATCTTTCTCAACTCCCCCGGCATCGTACCAATAATGGTAAACTGGGAAACATTATGCATCCCCACTACCACCAAACACCCACTGGTATAAGACAAAGGCCTGGGAGCAAGGTGCTGGTAACAATTGATACTACACTTTATCCTACGGTGAAGTCCTGTGTCGATGGGGGGTCTGCCTCGATGAAGCTCTCGCAGCCCAAGGGCAAGCAACCAAGGCTCAGGCCAAGGACCGATAGCGAAATGGAAGGCTGGTTTGATAACGGAATGTCCCTGACCCGGGAGGACCAGGCAGCCTGTGAGGAGGCAAAGGGGAGGGGTGAGAAGCCGTTCCGTGTTATTCAGCGCAAGCAAGGTTAGCAATAGCAGTCATCTCGTACATGTCATGGAACACTCAAATAACACATTCTTAGGAAACATTATCGAAGTGTTCCTCAATATAGATATCGAGACACACAATTCTCATCCACACCTGGTCAGCCTGCAAGCGCTATCCCTGGACCAATGCGATGCGCTTGGCGCCTCATATCAGCAAGTCGACATTGGCGCAGGCGAGCTGTATGTGGCCCTCGATCGCAATTATCGCCACCTTCTTGTTGTATTTGCCAATCCAGCCTCCGCTATCTACGGTGAGGAGGTTGGGGCAAGGATCGTGAAGCAGGCTACAGACAACATTACTAAGTACTGTGAGATTCAGCCTCCGAGGCTTCCACGCAGCATAAGGCACAATCATACTGAGGATTGGCTCCTGCAAAATCCACGACACTATGCCTATCCGAACTCGTGCTGTGTGGTGTTCCATTGGGGTATTTGGGCACAACAGTGACATGAGAACCTAGGACCCATTTTGACTGAGGATACCAACGACGTCCGTTCAAATACACCTGGAGACCTACAAGCGCTCCTTGCCTCATTCCAGAATATCACACAGCTTAAGCGGTTGCTTCTCGGGGCTATTGACAGGCCACAACGTGACACAATGCAGTCCACTATTGAGCTATTACCCCATCACTTCCAGAATCTCTGGACCAATTATGACAACGAGTGCTTTTCCCTACGTGTGTGCCTCATCAACATCGTAATGGAGCCGCACCTGGACCAGGGTGACCTTGACTGGACGATGAGTGCGCCATTGGGACAGTTTGAAGGGGCTGGGTTTTGCGTATTCGATTTGGAACAGTGCTTTCACTTTCCTGTGGGTTCGATGGCAGGCATCCGCGGTCGCAAGCTAATCCACTTTACAATGCTCTGGACTGGTTCCTGACTCTGCTTGGTTTCGACTATGCATGAGTCCCTGCTGCGGCATGTTTTCAGGAGTCAGACAGAGGCAGGTGCTGGTAGGGGGCAGACGTGCAAGCGGAAGCATGATGGTGTGAATGGCACTGCTCTCCCTGATCTCCAGAACGAGGGTTCCGATTCTGAATCGTTTCTGAGAAATTAACTTACCTTATTTGTATGATGGGATGTATCTACCCTCTGTTGTGTTGGATTACCCCGGAGGCCATGTGGCTGTACGGATATGTGGATATGTAGATTTGTGGCAGATCAGAATAAAAAAGATAATATGAGAACAATTGATAATGTAGCCAGGAACAACGTTCCTAAGCCTACCATGATGTGTAACTAATATTCATGAAATAAGCTTCTAATTTGCACAAGTGTCGTGATACAAAGTGACGTTGCGTGATGGCGCATGAAGGGGAAGTAGCTTGTGTTACAACAGAGGGGATGAGGTGATCTGATAAGATCGGGTAATACAAGGCGTCAAGCTACAAGTGCTAAGCCTGTTTGGATACTAGTTACAGTTCACCATGTGCAAACCCCTTGACCCAGTGTTCCACTGACACGTGTCAAGATCAACACTATACAGTACTCCTGCATCTCATAATATATACAGGACCCTCGAGATCGACTAGGCAGACTTTCACCATGGCTGTTAAATGTCCATTTTGTCGCCGAAGGTATGTGCGGGCAGGTGCATACAAGAAACACCTAGGAACTGCGCATGCAAATCTGGACATCATACTTGCCTCTACTATCTGACATGCACCTTCCGTGAGTGCTATTAATAACACCGAAACAGATCTATTCCTCACCCCAGAGGTAAACAACAAGAACAAACGGCCAGATTCAGACTATGAATCTAATCCGGACCCCACTGGATGGGATGCCGATGCATTGAATGATGACATCGTACACGAGTCTGATGCTGAAGTACTCAACTACAACACCTTAGCGATGGCTGGCAGACAATCGCATTACCCAGGTGCCGGGGAAGCGATTGGAGACGTGAGTGGGTTTGAGGATGAACACTGTTCTCTGTGCCAGGATCCATGGGCTCCGTTTGCCAATGCTCTGCTCATGATTTCAAACTTGCATCTTGGTTCATTCAGAGCAAAGTCTCGAAGTCTCGAATCAATGAATTCTTTTCCAGCGGTCCGGGTAGTTCTGCGTCAGTCGGCTATAGTTCAATGCACACGCTGGAGAATCATCTCCGATCATTGGACCCCTACAGTCCTTATCTACAATGGTTCGAAGGTGAAGTTGACGATGGCAAGAGAACGCAGCATTTCTTCTATTGGAACGTCCTTGACTGTGTCAGATACCTTCTTCGGCAGATAGCATACAGGGATGACTTGGTCTACGCGCCGCGGCGTGAATATGACCAGAATGGGCATAGGATATATGCCGAAATGCATACAGCGGACTGGTGGTGGGACGTCCAAGTACGGTACACCCTGCTTTGCAACCTCCTTCATCAGGGCACTGGCTAACCGTTTATAGGATACACTTCCACGTGGTGCAACTGTGGTTCCAATAATTGGAATGTCCGATGAGACCCATCTTACCAACATCTCGTGTGACAAGAAAGCATGGCCTGTCTATATTACGACCGGAAATCTCCTATCGACTAGGCATAACAGACCTGGATCAATGGCAGTTCTCCTTCTTGCATTATTGCCCATCCCGCCCAAGTTCCCACAGTCCTCTTCAGTAGACAACCTGCAGAGACAAATCAATGCCGACACACTACAAGGTGTATTTGAACTCATACTGTCGCCCTTGCAAGATGCGGCACTTGACGGTGTCTCAATTGACTGTGCGGACAGGAAGGTCCGGCGGTGCTTCCCTATCTTGTCTGTGTGGGTTGCGGACCATATGGAAAATGTTGCACTACACGGAGTAAAATCTAACAGCTGTCCAAAATGTGAGGTGCCTCCTGATACATTAGGAACCGATGCACAGGAGACGTATCAGACGCGGTATTATGCTACATACGAACGTCTCGAACAAGAAAATGACCATCGGTTGACAGACTCTGGGTCGGGAGACATGAATACCACGTTTGACGCACTTGGTATCAAGATGGGACGGAATGTTTTTCATGGGCTTCAATGGGTTTCAGCACCCGATCTGCACAAGCCGGATTTGCTCCATACAGTTTATTTGGGACTATTCAAGCATATGATGGACTGGGTTCAGGGATTCCTCAAGAAACACGCCCGACTGCAGGCTTTTGACGATGCCTGGAAGGCTTTACCACCATACGCGGGATTCCTTGCGCCCAAAAAAGCATACTGCAAGGTTACGCAGTGGCAAGGAAAGGAGATGAGGAACCTGGGGCGTTGTCTTTTGGGAGTTCTCGCTGTGGCATTGAGGCAGCCTGAGAGTACGCAAGTATTGCCATTCAAACGCGCACTTGCCTGCGTCAGGTCATTACTCGATTTCACTTTGATGGCCCAATATCGAAGCCATACACCTGAGACCTTGGATTATATAGAACAATATCTGAATCGGTTTCATGATACGAAGGATATCTTCTTGGAGTTTCGAATATCGAAGAGGACACAGGCAAAGGTTGACGAGAAGCGAAGGGAGCTACGATATCAGAGAACACAAGTAAACCAATGTGTTGCAAAATCCAACCGGCGTCAGGTACAGGAGCAGGATCGTGAAGAAGAGATCGACCAACGTATGGAACTAATCCATACAGAATCTCATTTCAACTTCATTAAGATGCATCTACTAAGTCATTTTCAGGGTCACATATACCAGTTTGGCAACATTCAGATGTATTCCACAGAGTTTGGCGAGCTTGTGCATAAGGAACAAATCAAGGAGGGGTGGCAGCGTTCAAATAAAAACAATGCTGCAAGACAGATCCTGCACAGCTATGGTCACCAGCATGCAATCCGAATGAGACTTTTGAACCTGGATTCCCTTCGATGTCGTGGGGCTGATCTCCCTGCCAATGTCGTGGAACATTTAGATAAAACAAATTCCGTATCCGCCCCAGTTACCAATCGTAGGATCCTGAAGCGGCATCTTGATAATGTTTCCGATGTGATGGATTTTTGCAAGGTCTTGGGTATCGCACCGGAGAGCATCTGTTGGGAATTGATTTGATATAGCCGGAATAGCCTGCACACTGAGTGCCGCCTTCCTGAAGATCCTGCCATACTTCGATTCCTTCCGGTGGAACTACTAATGCAACTTGAAATCCCCATTCTAGCATTCTAGGAAACTGACATTTACGACATCCACAGGGCACGCTCTACTGGTACCCGACTCTTCAGGAACCAGGCGAGTTGCAACGATTGGGTTTGGGTACAGATGGGTGGCGAGCATATGTATGGTGTGCTCTATGGCTGTCTCCCCGGAAAGCTCCTGGCACTCTTCAAAATCAGAGACTACACGTACGAGGACACGGTTCGCAGGGTTGCATGTGTCCAAATATTGAACGCGGTTAACTCGGGATGCATATCCGACGTGCATGGCCTTGTCACAGTACAGCTAAGGGAAAATGCATGAGAGTTTACTATAGTAGACATAGGGACAATCCTAGGCCTGGTGCACCTCATCCCGGAGACAGACCAGCGATGGCTTCCTAACAGCCATATTGATTTAAGGACATTTAACAAGATTTATTGAGGGGTCATGAGATCAGACAGTCAGGTGACAACTGTTGGCTTGGGCAAGTATTCTGCATCGAGGATGGTTGAATGGCACGGAGAATATTATAGCATCTTTCATTGCAACCAGTATATAGAAACCTCTATGTAGAAACTAATTAATAGAAACTAAATAATAGATACAACTAAAAGTACACGATGTAGAAAATTACTGTGGGGGATTGGTCAGTCCTTGAGATTAAGACCCTGATGACACCATGCAGTGAAACGTCATGGGTCCCAACGTCGCGATGATGCCGTGGGACATCGTGGGTCCCGACGTCGCTAGGAGGGAGTGAAGAAACCGGACAGATTGCGACAAATCGCTGCAACGCCCGGTGGCCTCACAGTGAGGAACCGACAACAGTGACGCATCAGGATGCTGGGAAGGTTCTGGGCAGGGATGGGGACATCGGGGGATGGAAGGCATCTGTGGTCGATGTTAGGATGGAGTTATGGCGTCATGATGAGAGACGGAAGGAACATGACAAAGGCTGGCTCTGCCTGGCTATGCCCAGTGGTACTCCTGTGAGGCAGCGGCCATAGCCAGATGTCAGGATATGGGGAAGAAGTTGCGACAGAGATGCAGATGTCCAGGGGGCGTGAGGATGTCGACCCAATGTCAGGTAGTGTCCTGACACCGCAAAGCGTTGCTATGCGACACAGGATGCACCAGGCGCAATGTTGTGTTGCAAAACACATTATGACACATAGGGCACAACAGGTGGTTGCAATGGAACCCAGGACGCACCGGGTGCATCGGGCGCACGAGAAATGCGGCATGCATCAGGGCGTGACGCCCATTCATCAGACGCAGGGTTTTCTTTTGCTGATGTCCTCAGTTCCAGTCCTCGTCCAGATATGCATCATCTACCTTGTCCTCACCCTCATCCACTGTGTCAGTCCTCGATCTCTGTTCTTGTTCTCAGCCCTTGTCCTCGATCCTCATTCTCATCCATTACTTCTATTTCCTGTCTGTCCTACTTGATATCCTTTGGCTACTCATTGGCCCTGCCCTTGCCATTACACAATCCTACCTTGGCAGTACCTCAAATCATGAACTCATCAGTATTTGTAAAACTATCAGTGGTGATGGGCATATCCTCCCACCAATGATTATAATTCCCAGAATAATTCACCAGGAGCCTTAGTATACTACAATATCAATAACAGGCAACTATCTGGTTGGTACATCTGAGTCTGGTTATAGCAATGATGAGTTGTCGATGAAGTGGCTTGCCCACTTTGACCTTCTTTCTTCAGTGAGATAAGCTGGTACCCATCACCTCCTTCTACTTGATGAGTTTGGCTCTCACTATACAAAACAGTTTATTGACTTTGGCAATGAATGTCAGATTATCATTTTCTGCCTTCCTCCTCATACAAGTCACCTACTACAAACCCTCAAGGTAGTTGTATTTCAACCATATAAGCATTACCATGCTGAAGCAGTGGAAGCTGCCACCCATACTGGATGTGAAGAGTTTGACAAAGTAGAGTTTTTAGACAAAATTGATTCAATACATCAGTAAGCCTTCAAGACCTCAATAATACATTCCGCATTTTGGGCTACTGGACTTATCCCTTACAATCAAGACACTGTAATTTCCATGTTGTGAGAGGTACACATTATTCTGTACTGGCCAGTCACCCCACCACAACAATTACCATCCTCCCCTAAGACCGTTCCCCTCACAATTCGAAGTCCAAAGTGACAAGTACAGGAACTACTGCATGATGTGGTTGACCTTTCACCAACTTTCCAGCACTGGCTGAGATTGGTGCTCCAGGTAGGGTTGACACAAGCACACTCTGATGCTTTGGCCATTGACTATATGGAGCATATACAGGATGCAGAGGAGGCAAGGAGTGCTAGGTGTAGAGCATAAAACCAAAGGCAGGTACAGAGAGGAGGTGTCATTTACACCTCTGAACCCCATCAGATAGTAATGAGAAGGGAAGAGGTTGAGGTAAAAAAGGCAGAAAGGCAGCTAACACAAGCTCAGAATGCAATGAAAACAGTAGATCAAGCTGCATCCAAACCTTTCCTAGATGAGATCAAAGCATGTGCAAAACAAAGTTGTACTATTCAGATGTATAAAAAGAAAACATCTAAATTAATAATTGCTGATATTAAGTGACATGTAATGTCTGGAAAATTAAAACCTCTACAAGATAGAATATAATGTATCATAGTCATTTAAAGTTTTATTAATCCACAAAGTTACATTAAACTACAAGCCAATATTGAGCCGTAATGTTTAGTTGAGCCTCAATTTTATGTTTGTTGAGCCACAAAGTGACATTGAGCAACAAAGTGATGTTGATCTATGTTGTTACATTTGGCTGTCAGGCACTCTCTTGAGAGTACTCACAGTTGTGAGTCTGCAAGCAATAGTGTATTGTAGCTGGCAGCTACTACCTTGGCATGAGTTGTTCTTACAAAGAGCCAGATATTGTTCAAACCGATCCTAAATTTTGGTTGGCTGATGTGTATTTTTTTCAGTCGATATCTAGTGTATGCTGTTTTCGAATTGAATATTGAATGTAGTGACTGAGAAACCTTTGAGGCCTCTGGTCTCCAATAATGGGTTGTAGTAGTGGACCAGTATAGGTATATTGAAGTATCATATTTGTACATCCAGACACTACAGGAAGGCGTGCACTATTTCCAATAGCATCAAGGCGATCAAGGTACTGGCAGATTGCAAGTTCTTGATCTTCAGAGACCTTTTGGTTGGTGCCATCTCTATGTTGCTTGGATGCAATTCCTTGCCAATGTGCTCATAATCATAATACTAGAATCTCATACATTCAGGCAAGTGCTGCAAGGTTCAGTTTCTCCTCTCCCAAGTCATCCACAGATGCAATAGCAGCTTAGATTCTTGCCTCAATGACCTTGTAGGGTTCAACCCGCTCACTAGGAAGTATGATTGGTGGTACTAGTAGCATAGAGATATTTATATAAAAGGTAAAGAGAATTGAATCAGAAAGTTTGAAAGCTCTCAGACCTGAAAAGTAGAGATATGAGATGAGATGCAGTGTAGAATATGTGTTTGTGATTGTCATAGAAGTGGCACTCATGTTCTAACTTTATACTTGAAGATACCTAATAAAGGATGAATTACAATGGTCCTTTTACAATATTTTAAGCCATAGAGATACAGTTATGTTCAATAGCAAAGATTGATTGTACTCTGAGGTTGTATTCTTTTTCAACATTCTATTATACTATAAAGTTATATGTATCTAATAGCAATGATCTATTGAGCAGTAAAGTTAGATTGAGCTGCAAAGTTATATTAAGCTGTAAAGTTACACTACATTATAAGATTATATTGATTGACAAGCTTAAATTAAACTACAAACCTATATCAAATTACAAAGCTACATTGAGTTTCAAGGTTATATTGAGCCACAATGTTATATTAAGCTACAATGTTTAGTCATAAAGTTATGTTGAGCTACAAGTCATGTTGAGCTATAAAGTTATGTTGAGCTGGCAGGTACTCTTTAGAGTGTACCTGGTTGCGAGACAGTCAACATCTAGGGGTTGTGACTAAGCAACCTTGGCACGATTAATGGTATATTATCTTCTCCCTTAGTAGACTACACTTCCTACCTACTTGTCAATCAGGCTAATCTTTCAGTAGACTTAGTTTACACTCCAGACTCACTCCAAACATATCAAGTTCCCCATATACCCTCTTTGCTCCCTGCTAGTGTACACACCCAACTGCTACCCAACTATTCTTCCACCTTGCCAGCACCTCCTTCTTCATATTACAACTCACATGACTCTGGTTTTCACCATAATCAGCCCTTTTCCTCTCAATTGGAGGTCCCAAACTTTGATATATATGATGTGGAGGAGTTGTATGGGCTTTGTACACCAAAGAAAGCAAAAGAATTCAATCATTTATGAAATATTCTACTAAAAGTACTTCTAACTACCAATCCAGCTTCATGGCACCAACATCAGGTGGTAGAGAAGATTTGTCACACTAGTAAATGGGCTTTAGCACAGCTAGAGATTGAATGAGAAGACAAGGCAGATCTGATACAAGAGCTTCATGAGCTATGGGAAAAGAATTCCAAACCCTCTACTTGAACCAAGGTTCCTGTTTGGGGAATAGTATTTACCAATAAATCTGAAATTCAAAATCTCTTTCAAAAGGGGTTAGAACATCAAGAGGCATTAAAAAAAGCTGCTAAGGAATAGGTAGAGAAACGAATTAGCCAGCTTGAGAAATCAATCAATGAGACTGTACAGAAAAAGCATAAAGCAGAATACCTTGAGGCACAAAGCCAACTCCTTAAATGCTATAGAACGTCTGCTCAGCATACAGACAAGGAAGACCAACTCCTGGAAAAACTTACCGCATCACTGGCAGAATTGAGGAACTCTCCAAAGCCAGACTTGGATCTCAACTCACCCCAACCAGAAGACTTTGATGCCAGACTAGAACCTGTATTATAGATAGATTTACCCTCTTCTTTCCTTTTTTTCTCTTGATATTTTACTTCTTTCTGGGTCTTCAAGCTCTTCAAATCTTATTCAACTGTTGTTTTTTTCTTTTTTTACTTGTTCTTTTATCACTTTGTCTTCTATCACTTTGATTTGTTTGTGCATGGTCATGGTTAAATAAGTTTGTCTGTTACACCACCAACTATGTCACAGGAAACCTGCCATATACAGTAGGTTCCCACTTGGCGTTCGTTGTCCCCCCCCGATTCGTTGTCCCCTCGGGTGGTCCATTCCCTTATAAAAATACCAAATAGAGAAAGCTTGTCTCTTCTGATATGGACTGCAATTATTGAATTGATGAAAGTAGACGGAATGAGGTATTCCAATGTTTATAATGACCTAGGGGTGATGCGAAACTCGGGCTTTAAGCCATCCTGCAATTTGCCACATGAAAGGTAAAACCCTCGTTTTCAGCTCCCAACGTTATTCTTGGCAAAGACCAGCGAGTAAAGTTCAGGGGGTGGAAAAACAGTATAGAGCAGCATTGAGGATGCCTGGGACTACTACGCAAAGAATGGTTAATAAAGTGGATGAAATGCAGAAAATGAAAAATTGGTGCTTCAAGAAATAAAAACAAGGAGGATTGATAAAGTAAGTTTACAATGATGTAATTCAAACTTCATTCTGTTGAGCATTTTTTTCGCAAGATTTTTTTCAATTACAGTCCGCTATTCTGAACAGACATCACTGTTTAATATGCTTTGCTTGGAATGTTGTTGCTAGGCATGATCCCTTTGTGGTGCAGTTGGTTGTATCATACTTAGGGGTTGAAAAATGACACTTCCACCTCCATTCCAAGGTGTGACCTTCGTGTGCAGCCTGAACCAGGTTAGGAAATTCGAGTGATAACCGCTGGGGGATTTTTTGGTTTCAGCAAAAAGTCGGGTCCACCACGGATGTTGAAAATATTCGATGCGGAGGTAATGATTGAAGATGAGGGTTTTACGCAGTGGAGACAAAGACCATGATTAATCGTAATTAATTAGAAGAGAGAAAATTGAGATAAGATATCTTAAGAAAAAAAAACCACAGAGAAGACAGTAAGAAGAGAAAAGATAGAGGGGTAAGAAACTTCTTATAGTGTACGCGTCCTCTGACTAGTGCGTACACATCCTCTGGCTAGTGCGTACACATGACAGTGTGGTCTTAGAGTGCGGGCACATCCCGCACCAAGTGCGGCCATTAACTAGTGATTTCCAACACTCCCACTGCTTCAAGAGTCTCTCAGGTCTAAGAAGCACATATGTAAAGCCAACACTTGATCCCATCTCCAAGTCTGTAAAGCATGATAGAAACTGAAAGTAACAATAGAAAGAAATAAAAGAAATGAAAAACACAAGTCCCACAGCCTCGTTAAAAACCTCTTCTGTGGAAAACCTTCGTGGGAAAAAAACCATCAGTAGCAGGTAAAAAGAGTGCTGTGACAAGGGACAGCAAGAAGTGCAAGACCCATCATAATGAGATGAAAAGAAAAGAAAAACTAGTTAAAACAATCCTAGTCTATGAAGATGCTTCTAGTGAGTTTCCCTAGCTAGTGCTTTTGTGAGAATATCCGCTGTCATCTCTTGGGTGCTAACATGCTCAATCACAATAAGTCCATGAGCGAGGGTATCACATACATGGTGATATTTCGTATCTATATGTTTAGTACGTTCATGAAATCGCTTGTTCTTCACAAGTTGAACCGCGCTCTGGTTATCAGTATAGAGTAGAATCGGTGCAGAGGGTGAGGAGTTGTTTAGCAGTTTGGAGTAAAGACGTGTAATGCAAATTGCTTCCTTAGCAGCCTCAGAGCAGGCAATATACTCAGCCTCTGTCGTAGATAGGGCGACGATGTTCTGCTTCTTTGCTTTCCAAGAAATAGGGGCATTGGCCAGGAAGAAAGTATAACCTCCTGTGGACTTGCAGTCTCCAGTGTCTCCGGCCCAGTCAGAGTCTGTAAAGCCAGATGGTTTCAGGGGCCTGGAATCCGGTATCCGAGTATAGGAGATGCAAAGGTCCTTGGTTTGCTTTAGGTACTAGAGTATGTGTTTGGCCATAGTGAGGTGACTCTTGTGTGGTAGAGCTAAGTGCTTGCTGAGAACCGATATCGAATACACCAGGTCTGGTCTAGTTCTAGTCATGGCATACATAATGCTTCCTACAATGGATTGGTATAGGTGATGATCCTCAGTGGAAAGAGCTTCGTCATCCATTCCAGAAGCGGATCATAGTTGTTTAGGATCTATAGGTGTAAAGAGACCATTACAGGTCTTGAGTCCAAATCAATGCAGAATACTTGTGATGAACCTTTCCTGCTTGACTAGGATTCTCCCACTCGATTGACAGATCTCGAGACCCAGAAACTGTCATACCGGTCCTAAATCCTTCATCTTATACTTTAAGAAGAGCTTCTCTTTGACTTTTTGTAACTCCGAGGTCGAAGATCCAGTGAAGAGGACATCATTGACATAGAGGATAAGGATGACGGCCAGTGAGAGGTTGAGGTTCGAGTCACTAATTGAGGCCTTAAATCCTATAGAACGAAGGTGAGCATCAATGTCCCGAAACCAAAGGTGAGGGGCTTCTTTTAATCTATAGAGAGCCTTTCGCAGCCTTAATACTATGGATCCTGCCTGAAGACCCAAATCAGGATCTAGCTACTCAAATCCATCAGGAGGGCGAATGTAGACAACTTCATCCCCAATGGATGGATTCAGAAAGGCAGTGGTGACATCCATATGATGCACCTGCCAATTGCTCAAAGCACTAACAGCCAACAGCATATGAACTGTGGTGAGGTGAGCTACTGGAGCAAATGTCTCTCCATGCTCGACTTGTTCAAAGCCTCGTACAACTAGGTGCGCCTTATGACGGATTGAACCATCGGCCTCTATCTTGGTATGGTAAACCCACTTGCAACTCAGGACAGGCACAGTATAGCTCGTCAGCATCTCCGGTGACCATTTCTTGTTGTCTAACAGTGATTTATACTTGCTGCACATTGCTGCTCTCCAATGCTCATCACTGGCAGCGTCGGCATAACAAGCCGGAACCTCCTCATGACCATCCTTAAAGTCATCTATAGTTGATCTGCCCCCATCAGCAAGAGCAACCTGTGCAACTTGTGATTTAATTTGACCAGACCTTCGAAGTGGAGGTAAAGGAACTGGTATTTGGGGTGGTATCGGTGCTGGCCAGGCATCCAAGCACTCCACAGATGTAGGCTGTATTTGTACACTCTCCGCTGCAGGTGTATACTGCATTTCATGATCTACCACAGGACTCGCATACATGGGAGATTCAATACAACCCATATTCTCGATCAGGCATTCAGGCGGCCTAGCAGATTTCTCAGATGTGCTAACAGTCTCAGACTGTTCCATGGGGGACTTGTTGCAACCCATATTTACTTCGTGGTAGTCAACCGGTTCCTCCTCATTCTCATCAACTAAGAGAATATCCTCGGAAAGTAGAGGCTTCAAAATATCATTCCCAGTAAAGTGCTCAAAAGAGCCAGTGACAGTAGTCTCGTCAAATATGACATCAGAGGAATAAAAGGATCTCTTTTGCTCGATATCCCAGAGCTTCCAAATCTTACCCATATTGTGAACATAGCCCAATAAGGCACACTTCTTAGATCTAGAACCAAACTTCCTCTCAGTTCGTTCCACCTCTGGAACTAGCTTGAACACGAGGTAGCTGAAACGGCGAATATGTGAGATCGAAGGCTTTTCACCATAAAGGTCCTCATAGGGACTCTTATATCCCAGTACTCGAGAGGGTGAACGTGCATGTAGGTAGGTAGCTGTATTCATTGCCTCGGCCCAGAGCTCCAGATCCAGCTTCCAGTGCAAAAGCAAACTTCTCCCTTTTGTAGCGATCGTTCTTATCATGCGCTCTGATAGACCATTCTTTTGTTGGTTATAAGGTGGAAAAGGTTCGAATGAGACACCTGAAGCTCTCAAAATTCCGAGGAAGAACTTGTTTGAATATTCCCCACGACAATTATCACATTGAAATCTTGTAACTGGGAATTGCGGGAACTGCTTCTCAATATGTGTGATGAACTCCTGAAGGCAGCCGGTAACCTCCTCAGCTTCTTTGGTGCACAGAAAATATACAGAAGTGTAGCGGATATGGTCATTGATATAAAGGATGAAATATCAAGCACCTGAGCAGGACGGAGAGGTGATGGGTCCTGCAAGATCCAAGTGTATGAGTTTGAAAGTGCGAGTTGTCCTCGGAACAGTCTGACGAATAATCTTCCATTGCTGCTTTGCTTGTATACACACAGTACAAGCCACAAGGTCCTTCTCTTCCGCTTTGGACACCTTTGGCAGTGAATCACCAAGGGCAATCTTCATTGATTGAAGGTTTAAGTGAGCAAGCCGGCAATGCTATAAATTCCAAGACGATTTGGAGATAGAGCTGCCAGATTTTGCAAGAACAGCATGTAGGTTATGCACTGTGATCAGTGATCTGCAAAGCCACCAAAGTCCATCGAAGAGAGTTGCCAATCTGTTTGGAGTTCTTGCCTTGCCCTCGATCTGACATGCTGTAGATGAAAAGGTAATTGTATATTTTCGGCAAAGGCAGGCAACCGAGAGTAGTGAGTACTTTAGCTTCGGTATATATAGAGCTTCGGTCTCTAAGACAGCTCCAGAATCTAGTCTAATCTGAATTGTACCATGTGCACTCCCATGAAGCTGGCTTCCATCACCAATGAAAACTGGAATTGGTGCCGAAAGGGCACGAAAATTGTGAAAGGCTCTTCAGTCAGGAGTAAGGTTATCGGATGTGCCACTATCGATAATCCACTTGTCTCTCCCAAGTGCCTTGTTCACTGTGATTACTGCAAGAGCATTCTCAGAGACATAGGAGGCCAATAGAGCCTGTTCCGTTTCATTCTCGAAGTCATGATTCGAGGTTGACCGATGGGAATTGCGTTACCTCATCGGGTTGAAGCCTCTTCTCCTACCTTCTGCTCTTTGTTTGATATAACAGCTGTCTTCTTGGTGACCTTTCTTCGAACAGTAATTACAGACTGGTCCTTGTCTGGTCTGTTGCCTTCGGTCTTCCCTTCCTCTAAAGTTACTACTATGGTATCATCCTCTCCTAGTGATATTCCACCGTTGAAATCCTCTTGCCCTTCTATAACTTTGATGAGAGAAGCGTGAGTCAGCTAGAAGGGCTGTCATAGAGGCTCCCGTGGTATTTGAACCGGTCACATCTTCCTTTCTTTCTCGAATAGCTTGTTCTTTCTGTAGAACTGCTTCCACAAGTTGATCGGTATCCATATCTGATTCCGAGAGTACACGATCGATGGTTGGTAGATACTCTTCCGGGAGATGAGAGTTCAGAAGAGAGATGAAGGAGTTCGGTAGAATCTCCATATCAGTTCCTAGAAGTCTGGACTGAACTGATTTCATCGCAGAGATCAGGTCACTGATATGCATACCAGGTTCAAGTCTTAAGGAAAAGAATTGGCGTTGGAGAGTAGATCTCCCAATGCGTGAAGTGGTGACATCGCATTTCTTTCTAAGTGAGGTCCACATAGCTATTGGACAGTCAAGCCCACGAATATATTGTTTGGCTTGTTGGGTACAGGAGGTAAAAATCATCCCAAAGGCTCGGTTGATTTTATTTCTGTATTCGGCGTATGCGAGTCGCTCATCGGGAACTGGAGGCGTCATGTTACGGAAGATAACATCGTACGTTTGATCTGCTCTCATAAAGGCTTTGAGATCTTCACTCCAGTGGTGGAAGTTTGATTCATTCAACTTCTCTGTAGTGCCAAACTTGCACGAAAAGGACTCGACAGAACCGGTAGAGGTAAGCCGTGCAGTAACTTGGTTCCCAGCTGACATGGTAACATAAGAAGGGTAAAAGAGAATAAAGAAGAAGGAAAATCGCTTAGGATAAAATCAGATGGCAGTTTGTTTTTGCAGCGCAGAACCCGGGCTCATAACCTGTTGAAAATATTCAATGTGGAGGTAATGATCGAAAATGAGGGTTTTATGCAGTGGAGACAAAGACCATGATTAATTGTAATTAATTAGAAGAGAGAAAATTGAGATAAGATATCTTAAGAAAAAAAAACCACAGAGAAGACAGGAAGAAGAGAAAAGATAGAGGGGTAAGAAACTTCTTATAGTGTACGCGTCCTCTGGCTAGTGCGTACACGTGACAGTGCGGCCTTAGAGTACGGCCATTAACTAGTGATTTCCAACAACGGAAATGAGGAGTGCTACGAGTGATATCCGATGAGTACGATTGGCAAAGCAAAGACGTCCATGTATTGCAAATCTTTACCGAGTGACCACAACAGCTAACGTCATTGAAGTTGGAACTGGAAGTGTATGAAGGTTATGATAAAGTGTCGTAAAGTGTTTGAGTGAGAATAGCGATGTAGAGTCAAGAATAGAGATGTATTGTAGAAAGACTTAATTCTGTCGTATTTTCTGTTGTTGTTCTTAACACCAGAATGGACTATAACTATATACTAGAATAATCCAACCTCCTAGATATTGCAAAGGTTAGCTATATCCACTTCATCCCTTTCCTGCCATTCCATTCCAGCCATTCCACTACATCTCAATTATTCCCACGTCACTCCTAACATTCCGGTCATGTCGCTCCTTACATTCCGGTCATTGGCACTCCTTGCATGAGGTTATCAGGAAGCCACCAAATAACCCCTGCCACATTCCAACAGTCATTTACGTGCAATAAGGAACTAAGAATTTCAAGTTGGTTTCCTCGTCAATCCGTTTCATATGGCGGACAGAGTTTATAATCAAAACATGTTTTGAATCTAGGTAAAGCACTTGATGTAAAGCGTGTCGGTGTAGTATAGTGGTCTAATATACTCACCTGACAAACGCCAAGACTACACCGATAAACGCAAAGTTGTCAATCGACCCCTGGTGTCTTATAGTAAGGTTTGAACCATCCACCCATCCATCCATCCATCCTCCCTCCCTCTTGTCTCATCGCGCACCCGCCCATCCCCATTCTCACTCCTCCGAACACGATAAACACATCCAAATGGTAGATCCTACCACGTTAAACACAAATACCACAACCGACCCCCTCCGGTATTTGCTATCCCTAGAAAGGCGTCAGATTTAGTCAGCATTAACGGCCTATACGTCCGCCTCTGCCTCGCCCAATGTCGCCACCGCGATCCACTCCAACGCTCGGGTCAGGGTCCCCGGGGCCTCACGACAAGGAGAGTCACGAATCAGGACAGGGGGCGACAGCGGTGGTGGAGCTGATGTACGGACAGGTCAAGAAAGTATTTGATCAACACATGGCATAGTGCCATGATGCAGGCATGGTTTGGGTTGTGACGTGGTGGTGGTCTATAGCTATCGGCTTCCTAATCGGGGCTTTGTGCGGCCACGCCATATCACAGGCTTTGTGCGGACATGCCGTATCACAGATCACTGATGCCCACACCGACATCCATACCTACCCCAAATACCCCGGTACCCGACCGATGCAGATTCCGCTCCGGCGGATGCCGATGGCTTGGTCGTCGCCATCGTCATTGTGCATCTCGTACTCCTCGTGATAGCCGTGTGCGCTCTCCTCCTCGTTGTCCGGATTGGAATGTGGTGGTGGTCTATGCTATCAGCTTCAATCGGCTCTGTGCGGGTGGAGGAGCACGTCAATACCTAATCCACGAGGTGGTCTGTGCTTCTCTAATTGAAAGATGACATTTTAAACTTTTGAGTGTATATATCTGTAAAATGTACAAGTATCGGGATGGCACCGTATTGTGCAATCGGAGATATCACATGACCACCAATACCTTTACTTTACCACGTCACCTAGGTTAGCCGTTGAATTGTAACCATTTAGTGTTGACCAACTTCTCAATCATTAGAAATATAGGGCTGATTGCAGGGAATGCAGCAAACTACCGTGACACCACGCTCCGCCAGGCTGTAGAGGTATTTACTGGGCAGTGGCGATGAATATCAAGCATAGCCCCTGTACCTGGTTGCGCGAAGGCCTTCCTGCCTGTATTGACCTCACGCAAGGCTATTCGAAATTAGGTGATATATAGGCTTTTCGACTGGTTCACTCAAAAGGCTTGATAACTTATGTGTACATATTACCGAGCTTGCCGATTCGATTGCAGGCACTTTACTCGAGTAGTGTGTTCATTCACGGCAGTTCCAAATATATGTCTATAGAATCATTGCCTGGGGAGAGTCCCTGCAAACACCACTCCGAGGCATGGCGGTACTCATAAGGGGTGTGTGACTGACCTCCAACCGGCGAGCGCTTGACACCACTATGGGGTGTGGACAACACTGATACAGGGTGCCGAAATTCCACGCTGGCGACCCTGACACCACAATTGTGGCCGACCCTCATGTGGGGTGTGCTTAGGCGACATTGAAAGCACGCGGGCTTGACACTACTACGGCTTTGACTTCGCCGCCAAAGACGAGTTGTTGCCGGCGAGTATGTGTTCTAAAACGGGTTGTAAGGGGACTGGGGGAGGTGTCAGGGAGAAGTGGCGGTTGGAGGAGGGCCTTTTAAACAACAAAGACTTTAGACCGACGAATGATAGCCTATGACACAACAAAAACGGTGATTAGTCACTTGGCTAGTGAAAACTCTGATCGCTGGGTAAAGTGGGGAAGTTCTCTCTCTTGTTCAACAACACTCTCGCTCTCACTAAAGCACAACTAACTAATACAACGGTAAAGACAGGAGTATATATAAATCACGATAAGGAAATCCTCCCATCATTCCACCGATCACCACAAACATCCAGTTTGCCCACTCTTGCACACCCTCTTCCGATAAGTTCCCCTTTCCTCCACAGAACTCCCATGCTAGCAAACAAATGAAAGACAAACTTCACAAAGACTCCCATAGCTCCGGGCAGTCACATTGACTCCTACGCCCGTACCGTTTCTGCGTCCATACCACTTCCACGCCCGCACCGTTCTCGCGCCCATACCATCCCCGCGCCCGTACCATTCCTATGCCCGTACTGTTCCCATACTGGAACAGCTCCCACAGTTCCCTCCCCCACCCGTACGGCTCCCGTGTTTTCCTCCTGTGATGCGGCGAGCGAACGGCGAAAAGGCGAACGGCAAAAAAGCGAACGGCGAAAAGATAAACGGCAAAAAGGCGAATGGCGAAAAGGCGAACGGTGAAAAGACAAACGGCAAACAAATAACAAACAGTTGAATGAATGGGGTATGGTGAGCATGTCGAGCAGCATCCATTTCCAACAGGGTCAAGCTCCGGATGCGATGGACAGTAGTCTGGAGGTAGACGTCCTGGAGAGGTCTCATGAAGATATTTCTGAAATGTACGTAGAAGCGACTACACTAGCGAGGCTACCTCAGGTTAACTAACAGATACATATCCAGATTCCCGCTCGTCTCGCTAAATATCGATGCGATCCTGCAGCTGGTGTGCCATTAGTGGAGGTAGTGAACCCGGTAACGCCGGTTTGTTTTGCTATGGAGATCTGGGTGTCGGCAAGAGATATATTAGGTAACAAGGACGATCCACGAGGAATGGAAGAGGAAGCACAGGTGCCGACAGGTCGCGATGTTTGCTCATTGGTGATAGACAGCTTGTGTGATCAAGCTGCAGGGCAAGGGGCCGCCATTGTTGCATGTTTTTATTTTGACTTCGAAGTCCAAAAGGAGCAGACCCCTACGGGCGTGCTGGGCTCCCTACTGAAACAGCTAGTTGTCGGACTTGGAGAGATCCCGGAGGAGGTATCGCAAGCATACCAAGACCAACAAAATGCGATTGGTCGGTGGGCACCGCGACTTTCCGATATTGTCAAGATGCTCCAGGCTACCTCGTGCACAGAGCGCACGTTTATTTGCATTGACTCTCTGGATGAGTGTGCGGAAGGACACCGAATTAAGCTTCTTGATTCGCTGAATCAGATTCTCCAAAGGTCTCCAGGCACTCGAACATTTGTGACTGGAAGACCGCACCTTCGACCCGAGATTGGAAGGCGTCTTGCTGGAAGAGTAACGAGTAAGGGTATTCAAAGTTACCAACCGTAAATTTACGTTCAAAACGGCGTTCAAAATCGGAGTACGCTAGTGGGGATGGTCGGCCAAAAAGGGCTAGCCCACCTTCAAAGGTAAGGTTGGAGGTTCACGTTTTGAACGGGTGCCTGGAGGTCTGTTTTCAACCTTCAGTCTCTGTCTCCATCCGCTCTCCCATCATATCCTATTGGATAGGTGGGCCAAGCCATCTCTTATGTGGTCCTTCGGATAATTTTTTTCTTCTTTTTTTCTTTTCCTCTTCCTCTCCAGTTTCTTTCCTTCGTTTCATCCAACCCAAATTCTTTGCAGTTTTTCTAATTTTTCTAATTTTTCTAATTTTTCTTTTTCTTTCTTGTCTTCTGTTTTTCTTTCTTTGAAACTTGTAAAGCTCTCTGATACTGACACAATGGAGTCAAATAGTGGCGATTGGTCCAAGTCCGAAATTGAGCAAATTGTTCTCTGGCTTGAAGACCCTATCAAGCTCCGCAGAACTCAGAAAGGTTCAGGAGAGACGAAAAAGCATTGGATCAGCGCAATTGCATCCACCATTCCCTCCCGTTCTGAGGCACAAGTTGGATATAAATATGACAACCTTAAGAAGTCATACCGCGAAGCCCTCAAGCTTGCTGATCAATCTGGATGGGGCCTTGGGGAAGAAGATCTCGTCAATGGAAATACTTTATCCTTACGTGGTAAGAGAAAACCCAAACTAGATTTATGGGTACTAACCTTTGAGAACTATAGGTAAACTAGAGAAGAAGTGTCCCTTCTTTGCCCGGCTAGATGCAATATGGGGCACATGGCCGAACTTTCGTCCACCAAGTCTGTTTTCTTCAGGCTCTTCCAGCCAGGAGACTGCCGCAGCCGCTGATACACTGATTAATGCCCTACAGTCGGTACAAAATGCAATTAAAATTGATGACGATGAGGATATCAACAAGAACAATGCAGCTGAGGTGGAGCTTCAGTCAGAGATTGCCTATTCTGGATTGTCATCTGTTGCTCATGAAAGGTAAGACCTAATTCTCATTTTTCTTCATCTTGTTTTGTATTTTACTTTGGGTTGGTTTCTGTTATCTATTTTGCTTTGTTTACTATTAAGATTTCTGCTCTTTTGATGTTTTTTCTTTTTAGTTTCTTTTTAGTTACAAATGAATTAGAGTTTTATTGTAATCATAGTCATGGTCACGGTTTTACATTCAAATCAAGAAATTCTCAAATATAGAATTGGAGAAGATACTAAAAGAGCATTACTAGTTTTGATATGGGACCTACAAGAAGCAAGCCTTCATCTATTGCTCTTGGTGAGCTAGGAGCACACCACACGAGCACCAGCAATACCTACAAACCCTCCCCGAGCACTCTCCACCCTCTCCCAACATCAAGCCGGGAAGCCAGAAAGGGCAAAAAAAAAAGAGAATTTCCGGTGCTGGAAGAGGAGGATGATGAGGACAGAAAGAGGCAAAAGAAGAAAAGTTCTACTAGTCTTGGGGATGCGATTGCTGCTATGGCGGAAAAGAAATATGATTTTCTTGAAAAGCAACTAGTTCAGCAAAGTGAAATTAGAAAAGAAGAGCTCGAGCTAGAAAGAAAGAAAATGGAAATAAGGGAGAAGGAATTGGAGTTGGAGACAAACCAGTGGAATGTAATGATGGAAAGAATGCTGGGGCTAAGGGAGGGGAATGGAAATAGGTAAGATGTTGAGAACTGTGACTGGGCAGTTGATACCGTAAAAGATCACTATGTTTACTATAGAAATAAATATCTTGAATAAAGTGCTCTCAACATACCTAATCATGACAGTTCTGATATAAGTATATTCTCATCTGATCTCTCCACTCATTTCCCGCTGCCCTTTCTGCCTCTGGCCCAATATCCTTATCCACCTCATCAACCTCAATCTCGTCCTCGGGAACAATTGTATGTGGTTAGTAAATAGTACTGTCTTCCTTCTCAGTATTGAGAAAGTTATGTAGCATTATACAGCACATAATCCATGACACAGCCTTAGTATGGTCCTCCTTCTTGCAAATGTAAATAGGAAGTAGCTTGAGTGAACGGAACCGATTTTTTAGTAAAACTATTACATGCTCAATCTTAACGCGACTATGTACATGCATCCAATTATAATATCTATAGCCATCCTGACACTGACTGGCCAAAGGCTCCTTGTATGGAGTAATGCATCGCCTTGTGACTCTATATATTTTATCTCGCAAGAGATACTCGTCGGGCCTAGACAAGAAGGTACTAGGAGTGGTAAAGAGTGGTGTACTTCCGAAAGAGACTGGATCTCCAACTGAGGCTGGGTATCCTGCAGAGACAAAGGTAAAGCGCAAATTGTTATCACAAAGAGCTTGCATATTCAGAGCATATACCTTCTTCCGGTTCATATAAGTCTCACCATGGAAACTTGGTGCATGCATTAAGCCAATATCTGTACCATCAAGAAAGCCAACACAACTAGGAAACTGTGTATCCTGCTCAATCTCCCTTTGCATTGTACGGTAATCTTCAGAGCCAGGCTTTGGCCAAATCAAATAATTGGGAAGCAGTCTTAAAAGTGCAGTCATAATCCGATATCGATTAAGGTATGCTGTACCCTCACCAATCTGTAACTGCTCACAAAAACGTACTGTAGAATTCCCCAATTGGCCCATAATATATAGTGTAATTGCAAGCTGCAGTGCACTATCTGCTTGTGGGTTCCTAGACTGGTTATAGAATATTGGGTCAAACTTAATTTTTTCATTAAGTATATAAAAGGAAGTACGGCTCATTCGAAACAGCGAACGAAATCGATCTTCAGAGATAATTGTAAACTATTTAAATTTATATATAAACACATACAGATTAGCTACCTGTCTACCTCTACCTATAGAAATAACATGTCTAGAATGTTTTACTATACTTACATTTGACCAGAATCCAAGTCCACGGGTGAGAGATTCCCGGGGAGTGAGATATCGGATGTTAGGTAGAATGACCAGGAGTGCTTCACATAACTCTTGCACTTCAGCTGTGAGAAGCTCACCAACCAGATCATTCGGTTCCCAAGCCTGGTTAGATATGGCCTTGATGAGATCACTTGTAACTTCGGGATTGTCAATACCCAAGTCATCAAAGCAGAGGTCCAACAGAAGCAAAACTCCTAATAGTTCGCTGACTTCCTGGGATACACGGTACTTCAAGCTAGTCCGAGGCATTGGAAATGATCATTGTATCTGGATATAGGTGGGCGAAGCGAGTTGTACTGTTGAAAAAGAATTCTTAGAAAATGAAGGGCCAACTTGAACCGTTGCTACAAATGGGCTCCTCAGAGTTGTTTCTACTGCCAGTTTTCATTCATCAATTCTATTGGTTGATTTATCCTTAGCGCAACACGTGGTCATGACGAAAACCGTCAACGGAAAGTCAGTTTTTAACTTTCAATACCCTCAAGTGTACGGATAATTTCCAAGAAAGCTGATATTATTAGGTATCTCAGGACTAGGCTGGTCGAGGATACAACCCTAGGTGCGATGGACAGTAATTTCTCAAATGGGCTTAGAAGTAATGACGCTGGGGAAGCTACCTCGAGTTCACCGCTGACAGATACATATATAGATTCCAGCTTGTCTCGATGAATACAGATGCGATCCTACAAGAAACTTTTACATGGCAACGGTCGAATAGCGACAACGATCCAAAACGAAAAATGCCAAGATTCACACTATAAGCGATCACAAGAAAAGGGGGGGGGGGAAAACTCTTCTTCAACTCAACGACAACTAACTCAAACTAAACTAACGGTAATGACAGGATAGATATAGGAAAACAACAATGTCCTCCAGTCCTTCCTGAACACTTTCTCTCTCAGGTGTGTCCCCCTTCCTTTCGCAAACACAAAAGCTAACACAGAAGGAAACACAAAGGAAAGACAAACTCCGGCTCTATATTGCCTCCGTACGTCCACCTTTCCCGCTCGCCCTTACGGCCATTCCGCTCGCACAAACTCGCACACATTCCTGGTGCATTCCCGGTGCATTCCCGGTGCCTTAATGCTTTCCCGGAAAGCTAAACTGCCGCTTGCGCCCGAAGCCAAAGTGTGCTCCCGGCGAACAAACGAACGATCACGAACCCCAAGAGCAAACCATCATGCTCGAGCATGCCGAGCAGCATATTCCAACAGAAACAACAATCCACCGCAGGCGGCAAAAGCTCGGCGCAATGACTGATGGCTTGGGGCTAGGAGATGTTTATGGTGTAACGTTGGATCGGATAAACGGACAGGGTAAGGAGAAGTCGAGGCCCTCGGCCTGGGTGCTTTGATGTGGGTCACTCACACGGTGCGGCCCTTGAAGGCCGATGAACTATGCCACGCCTTAGCTGTCGAAATATGGTCACCAAATCTTAATACCGACATTGCTCCGTCAATCTGGACATTGCAAGCCTGTTGTCGAGGCCTTGTCGTAGGCAAGGGGCTACCAGGGTCCGATTGATGCGCTTCACGCTACAAGAGTGCCTCTGGGCCCATCCTGACCTGTTTGATGGGGCTCACTCGACAATTGCGGAAACCTGTTTAAGTTACCTGAATTCCCGGCAGGTCAAGGCGCTTTCGACTAGTCCCTCTCCCAATCTCAAGGGCACACCATTTCTCGAATATTCTTTATATTGGGGAACGCACGCCAAAAGGGACCTTTCGGATTGCGCGAAATTGTTTGCACTGGAGCCATTCGACAACTACACTAACCATATATCCACCAAAATTCCCTTCAAAGCAGAGAAACCGTACTGTAACGCAGTTGGTTTCGATAAACCTTCATTTTTCAGTGGTCTGCATTGCGCATCCTACTACTTCCGGATTGTTGAGATTGTAGCCGGTTTGGCGGAGGTGGAAGATTGTGATATCACCCAAAGGGATTGTTCGGATAACGCACCTCTTGTGTGGGCTGCTACTCGCTGTCATGAATTACGGGACCAAAAGAATCAGTGATGCCATTATTATTATTGATGATAGCAAGTACTGATCTATCAACCCAACCCAACCACGAGCAAAATAAAACCAACATCAACCGGTTGAAAATCTAATCTGATGAGGGCGCAACAGTAGGACCTGAAATGTTTAACTTTTGGCGGGTTTCCTGAACTAGAAATTACTCCAGGGTCAAAGAATGAATTGCGAAAACCTTCATGAACATAGCCAATTCTTCGGTAGTGCGCTGGCGGCCACGGAGTTGTGACATGTTCAGGCAGGAAGCCACCCTTGCTCGAGGATCTTCTTTCTCAACCGCCACCGGAGCGGTTCCAAATCTAAAGGAAGGCATGTCCCTGAGTCGAAGCCAGCAGGGACATAGCCAGCGTACATCTCATGTATGGTAATAACGGGGTTGGTTGGGTGCGGGTACGGGACCGGGAAGATGTCCTAATTGCATAAAAGTAATATGGTTGTAAATTTTTTGCAATCAAACAGTTGGGGATGGAAAGACATACAAATTCGGAGAAATCGCAGCTAGTACTTTGCAGGTTTCGAAATATAGTCAAAGTGACTTTCACACGCCCATTGACTGTCGGAGCAAATATTTTGACTGCCAGCAATACCTTTACCGCACCTGCCGCCCCCACCATCCAGAGAGCGCAGTCCTCTCTCAAACGGTGTCGCGATTCACTTAATCCGGTTTCTAAAACAATAGATGGGTACCAACTAGTGTCCCCATTGATATCCCCATCGATATAGGGGAATATTGCAAAGTCCGCTACCTTGCCATGATCGACGAATGGAATGCAAAACTCTTCGACAGCTGTGGACCTATTAGTATCGCCTTCACAATTTGTTTGGTAATACTGGTATACTTTTCCCGGAGAACTCAAGTTGGTCAATGTTTTCCAAACTAAGGAGACCAGCTAGGGTCCAGGAATGGACCTGACGGTACATCCAATCAGCAGGGGACTCGTGCAAGGCTGTTGGCATTCTCGGTAGTCAATTGTAGAGGGAAAATCTATACACTATTAATTGATAATACCATTGTAGTAGACTAGATTGATACTTACCTCAAACTGATGAAGTCTCCTTTTTGCGGTGCAGGGTGCGCGATGGCTGGCAGCAGTTTGAGACCAAGGAGTGTTAAGGCTGTCAAACAATGAGAGTCTGCAGTAGACTTTTTTCCTAAGTGAGGGCCTCTAGGTGTCCCTCGTACGCATGGACATAAGTGGATTGCGCGTCATGCACCCAGTGATCCCAAGCGGCCAGTCCGTCCGGCTTTGGGAACGGCCGGACTGTGGGAAAGCGGCTTTTCAAAACTAAAGCCGGGCCCGGCCTGGGTCGCCTGCAGGCTTTGTGTGTGGCTGATACATTGTGATTCCATATACGCTGGATATCCCTGGATGGCCTGGGTATCTGTGGGTTATGCAGTCGAATTAAAAATAAGTAGTATGCGAAAAGCTTAGCCTGGGCATCTGCGGGTTTTACCTGGGCATCTCGCGGTTTAACCTGGGCATCTGGCGGCTTTGCCTGGGCATCTGGCAGCTTCGGCTTGGGTTGCCGAACCTCTCGGCCTGGCGGTCGCCTGGGCGCCGCCAGGCTTTGGCGGCCGGAAATAATTTAAGCCGGACTGACCCAGGCTCTTCAGAATCATGGCCGGACTGGCCGGGCTGCCGACCTGCAGGCCGGGCCATGGGTCGGACTGGCCGCTTGGGATCACTGCATTCACCACCCACACAGCTCTCATGCGCATTGTGATCTGCTTGCTCATACAAGCGACACTTTCATCCATCTGATTGTAGTGTCGGTTGAAGGCCACCCTTCATCAGATCTGTTACTCTGTGAAAGGAACTCGGTGATATAGTATATGTCTCTTCGGCCATGGTAAATTGTGAACGAATTGGCAGTTGCATGAGTAGGAGAAGCGCCTTGAAATTTGTACGGGGGCCTATAGGAAAAGTCACTTGTTTTGGGAATTCAGATTTTCACAGGCGGGCCAACAACACAAGACACGTTGAATTGGGCTAAAATTTGGGTATCGTGACGTCTTTACCACTGCTCGGTGCCTGGACCTGATATATGGCCAATTGATGTAGACATGGCGTTGCCATGCGGTTGCGGTAAAAAGGGCAAGTGTGTGGTGGCCTTTGTCTGGTCACTGTACGAGTACCAATGAGGATAATGTAACTTGCTACTTATAAAGTTCTGATGATTGAAGGGAGTTTATGAGTTTTGCGTTTTCAAAGTTTTGATTTTCAAGATCTGTGGGCGGTGGCGGTTTTGGTTCTTATTGGCCGCCGTAACCAATAATTATTACCATCGGTTCATTTCACAAACAGCCTGAACGGGTTCGTTGGGTTAACCCGGGTTAGGGCTGGGTCGGGTTGGGCAGTGGTTGGGTTTGGGTCGGGTCGGGTTGACTCATTGTCAACTCAAGTTGACCGATTCGAATCATAGAAGCAATGTAAATTGTTTTACTGCCGGCGTAAATTATGAAATTCCACACGACTAAACTTTTATCCTTTAAGAATACAAGTATAGAAATCGATGGATAACAAAAGGCCAAAGATTTAGGCAGGGATAAAGCCTTTCTTCTTAATCATGCGTCCCACACGTCGACGAAGACGTTGCATGTTTAACGGGAGGTGTGTCTTTGAATCAAGTCCAGACGGGGAGTGGCCAGCAAATAGTTCATCAATTGTGATGAACGGATCCTCCACCGATTTTGCCGGAACTGGAAAAACATTCTAATAAACAAAGGATAAGAGAATTGCAAATGATTAGCAAGGTAGCGGATTGGGGAGGAAAGGTATACCAATAGAGTCTTCTCGATGGAACCGTCAAGGTGACAACGACAGATCATGAGAGTCGCGCTCATCTGTTTGCCGATCTCAAGTTCAAGAAGTTGAACCCATAAAACAACTTTTACCGCACCTGCCGTGCCTTCCTGCCATAGTTGGGTGTCAAAGCCATGCATTCCGGATCTTTCCGAACCACACTCTAGGACTACAGAGGGATAAGCTCCAGTTCTACCATTCACAAATGGTGTGAAGGCAAGATCCGGAATCTTGACGGAGCCAGCGAAGCGACCAAGAAAGTTCTTAACTGCTATAAACTTATTAGCATTACATTTGAAACTTATGAGATTGAGGCATACTAGGCAAGGTAATCTCAAATTCATCACGATCGCTGAGTGTGAGGAAACCCCCCACACACCACGCCGCCACCTCAAAGATCAACCAATCAACGGGAGTTTCGTAAAGGGCGGTTGGCATTACAACCATTAAAGTTCCGTAACCCGCGTTGAAATGAACCCTAGTGATGGTTAATAGTTAAGTTGTATAGGCGGGTAGATAAGTGGTTACCTCAAACCGCGGTACTCCGGTTTTTCAACTCTGTTAAGTATAATCGCGACTATTTTTGCCCCCACATCGGCGTCGATAGGTTCAAACAAAAGATAGTCTCTAAGACCAGGCAGTAGTAGGCTGTCGATCCCTTCAAGGACTCTATTTTCCATGATGAATGCGTATCTCGGGTGGATTGGATGATGGCTTTAGGAAAAGGTTTGCTGAGGGGATGGAGATAAATAGAGTCCACAGTACGGTCAAGTGAACACGTAAGTATGATATGTCTTCGTAAGTTGCTAAGAATCCGGTGGCCTGAACAATACGCTCCACGCCTGTACCGTAAGAACTGGAATAATTGCTTGGACGTTGGGGTTGCCTTTGCTGGTAAGGTGCGGTGCTTTTTACTTTTTTTTTTCTTCTTAGCCTCGGCCTGAGGGGGTTAATTTTCGCAGTGTTTTCACCCCCATATCATAAAGTAGGAATTTCGGTTGTCCAAGAGCTAAGTTCAATTATTCTAGTTCTCACGGTACTCGAGTACAAGAACTGCAGGAGTCGCCACACCTGGTCGTTATCCCCTCAACCGGTGAAATCTCGCGGGAGCCCCAGCTGTACTCGAGAAGGAAATATAGGACGGGAAGCAAGGTGAGGTTAATTCCGGTGGATGGCTGCCCTACCGAAACTCGGCTTTCTCCCATACTTGCTTTTAACATCATGAAATTCCTCATATGCGGTTCCAACCATGCCCCTACCTATACTCATGTACTATACCGACAATGATACCGTACACTACCAGTGCGGCAGCCTAAGAGTGGCTTCAGGGGGTTTAGGGTTGGGAGCAACAACAATGTGACGCAGAAAACCGAGGGTTAGGAATTAGTGAACTTTGTTGATAATCATAGGCCTTAGAACCCACCCATCTCCTGATACTGCCTCAATGACAGTAATCCATTCTCGAAAACCATCCTGAATCAACCTCCCTGCCCACGGAGCCTTTCTAGATATAACCTGGCAATGCAAGGCCACTTCCATCATAAACCCCTTTTTGTCCATGTTGTATATATTGGAGTGAGAAATGTTATAGAATTTAACTAGACTTCGAAGCTATAGGGACAATTAGTAGCTATTATCATTAGGGGTGCCTAGTAGTAGCCTTACCTTATGAAAATAATCTTTCAACACAACCAGATTGCTTGCAAACGCTCTCTGATGATCTAGCCAAGAACTTAACTTTGATGCTAAGCCTGAGTGCTAAGCCTGAGTGCTAAGCCTGAGTGCTGGCTGAGAAACTATGTTATCCAATGTTTTCCTGCAGACTGATTATTTTCCTGCTGGCCAAATATGGCCTCCACCATAACCTACACTACCTCCAATCTAGGTGGATGGCTCCACTCATCCAAACACTCACACCAGTGTGCAATAAACCTTTCCTCAAACTCAGTTAGTACTTGCATCTTGAGATGCCCTAAGACCTGAGATTGCCTTCGCTTGAGTTTCTCCCAGAGAGCCGAATAGTCAATACCATACTTATTTGATGCCAAGTAAATGGAAGTCTCATCAGTGTGTTGGTAGTGCTTAATGGCTTCCTGCAGTTGCAATTCTACCTCATCCTTTTTCCTTTGCTTGATGGCAGGCATTGCAGAATGTTTGTAGTCATTTTATGAAGATAAGCAATATTGACACCACTCCGGATAGCATGCGGAGTATGTACTTAGACCATACTTGTCATCGAGCCACATCCCTCTCATGAGCTGCTTCCCTGTAAATCATGTTATATGTCAAGAATAATTGAACAAAGGGGAGCATCAGGTCACTGCTGCTGCACATACCAAAGTAGCAATTCAGTGTAAACACTTGTGTATTGATAGCATAATCTCAGGTATGGTGATTTGCCAGGTATGGCAGAATATCGGCTAAATGGTGCTAAATAGTACTAGACTAGTTTTGTTGGCATCACTGCTTACAGTTTACATGACCCATCACTCACTCCGCTACTACTGCTTGATATACTAGAGAAGGATATGATGTAGGAGAACATGGCAAATGTTATGTGGGATGGGCTGCAGGCTTAAGCCAAACTTCTGATTTATTTGAATAAAGTACTCGCCCCAATGCCATGTTCTCTGACATCTTGCACAGACCTATTTACCAGGTGAACAACTAGCATCCCAATTCACAATTCATCTACCCTTGTGTATCCTGAACCCACCCACCTCCACATCCGCACCACTTACAAATATCATGTGTCAGCCACCTATTATGTGGTTCTGGTCACCATGAAAGAGGAATTGTTTCGGAATCTACCCACTCCCCCACGGACAACCTGTGCAGCAATCTGAACCCTACTAATGCAGGAACAGAGAAGTAAATTAGTCATCTCCTATTGAGTAGGACCAAGAGCTAATAGGTTTAGTATCTGAATGAGGAGCTAATAGGTCCAAAAAGCTGAAATATCAAACTTTGCACGATGTCACTGGTGAAGAAAGAGGCAGTGGTGATATCATGGAGGAAGGCTTGGAAAGAAAGGAGGCGAGCGAATGAATAAAAGGAATTTGGAAGGTTGTGAATAGGAAAGTTGTGAGAGGTCACTAACCATGAAATAGTTGGTGAGAAAAAGGCTAGTCAGTATGGTGGATAGGCAAAAAGACAAGGAACAATTAAGACATCATGGTCTCTACCCAGGTGTATCCCCCCCCCCCACTATCTAACAGTAAGCAGTGTCCCATAGGGCCCAGGCACTCAGGGGGCTTACAGGGGCACCATCATGTCTGTCAATGAGACAGCAGACACTCTGGGCAAGGTCCTGTAACAATCTGCCTTCCTCCCCTTGCCTCCCCATGATTGTAGCAGTCATGGCTTTTAATGTGCCAGCATCTGTAATCAGGTCAATGAGATTGTAGTGAGGTTCTTGATACTGGCCTCTAGTGCCAGATTGTATTTGTTCTGTCCATTGCATACTCCATGACTGTGCCACTCAATCCAGCAATGTTCATAGTTAGGTGAATGAGAGTATGGCTGAGCTGCTGGTAATTCTCATGGGTACCCTTGGGATGTTCGGTGATAGAGGTAAAGTGAATGTCAACTGAACCTAACATGCTGGTAGCCTGGGTATGGGTGCTAGTTGGTCATCTTACGAATAGTGGATGGGTCTGCCTGGAGCCTCAGTGGTTGTATTATACTCATCCAACAGTCTATCATCCACTATAGGTTCGCGCTCGGATTACATAAGCGCCACACCAAGGGGGGCAAGGTTAAAGGGAAGTGGGAATAGCGAAGGGCCGACGTCACTTTGGTGTGATACCGAGATATCATTGTGCGGTGTGCTAGGTTTGGGTTATAAATCGTGATGTTGCAGTTGGTCGAGGGCCAGGGTAAGCAGGGTGGAGATTTAAGGTTTGTACCTTGAACTCTCCGGATTATAATAAATCGAAAGCTGAGAGGTTGCCATTAGAACACATCCTTGGCGAGCTTTATAAGCTCCGGCTCGACTCCGCACACCTACAGAGGGCTATTACACCGTTCCGCATCCAGCCGCCTGTTCGCGCGATGTCTTGCAGCGAGAAAAGGAGGGAAAAGGGTGACGAAAGAAGTTTCATTCATGGCACAGAGATTCCCTTCACCCCGCACCATATTTAGCCAACCCTCTCATGATAGCATATTATGTCAGTCAGTCAGGCAGGCAGGCAGGCGGGCGGGAATAGGGCATGGTCACGGCATATCACTCTGTATCACAACTAGCACGTACCCATTGTCGAAGAAGTGTTGCGACATGAATACATCGGATGGAGATAGTGCTTTCATATCGCTCGGCCTTGCCGATCGTGTACCCGAACGTGCAGTATAGCCTACTATGAAAGATCTAAGAAATAGAACGATACAACCACTGCCCTGATTAACCCTCCCCCCTCTAAAGCTCCTTCTCTGTTCCCTAAACATGTCCTCCCATTTGCGATTACTCCCGTGCCATTGTTACTCCCATGGTCTAAATCGTCCTATACTGTATTAGCCTTTGTAGGGTGGAGGGGTTCCCGCTGGGCTAAAACAAACCTTTGGGCGCTGCTGGCGCTTCCCCGCTCTTGGGAATACTGGAGACTTGAACATGGTTAGTGAAAACAATCGTGAGCGTTCTTATTTAGGAGGAAATCACCTTTCCTATCTGCCGCCAGTGATTCCCCCCCTTCTTCGGGTGGTGGATTGCCGTTATTTAGCCCTGCAGGGATACATTTTAGTAAGGGTAGAAATGGACCGATAAGAGAAAAGACACTTCTTATTTCCCTAACCTTTCTTCGTGCTAATGATTTCCAGGCTCGCGCCATTCTCCAGCTCACATACCTTCGAGAGGCAAGCTGTGGATATCTCGTTGAGATCCATGCGTAGAGTTCGGCTTCTGCAGGTCGCTTAATTTCGTCTGGGATCCGACTGCACGTGCGATCCTGTCCGCCCAGATTATATTTTTCGTAGAGATTCCTCGCCTCTGCCTGTATTCGATCGCCTCGTGAGTGAATTAATTAGCCATCTATAGGTGGCATTTCGATGGAGAGAAGTCTTTTCCTATCAGGTTCTCCTTTTTCCCTTTTTCCCTTTTGCCAGCTCCCACTGATCCCACCCCTTTTCGCGCTGGAGCCTCTTACCTTTATCCCATCTCCGGCGCTTTTGCCAATTCCGATGGCTTCGTCGACACCCCGAGGCCTTTACGAATGTTCTGCGAGTATCTTCTCAACGTCTTCATCCGATATTCCTGTCATGGGTATAGGTCTCTTTCTGAAATGCAAAGGTGACTCTAGGTGAATTATAATACAAGGGGTCAGGCCGAGGGAACAGGGTCTTTTGTGCCATAGGCAGAGTGCGGCGCGATTGGGATTTATAATACATCACTTAATAGACTCCTTCAGCAGCAAGCACATCCCTTCGGTAACCGGGGGTGCCCGGCCCCGTGTTGTGATCAAGTGTGCTTCCTTTATTGAAACACGTCTTAGCCAGTTCGTCGTACTTCCACTGGAGGTTCGCTCGCTGGTACCCTTGTTGCCAACAAAACCAGGGATTGCGTTGCAACGCCTCAGCCAATAAGGGGACCCCTATTATGAGGCCGTGTGCGAAGAGCCATAGGGAGCGGGCGGAGCCTTCCCCCCATCGGGGAGAGCAAGCAGGGAATCGGCAGAGCTTACTAAGGAGGGAGCACCAACGACATACACACGGGCCTTACACCATTTAGAAGGGTAGCACCTCACTCGTCCCCATACACCCACACCATTGTGCCTTGCACATCGGGCCTCGTTCCATTCAAGGGGCCCCCCTGCTATCCAACGTGACGGGATAGCGGCTCCATGGCCCCCCGCGAGGGGTACGCATCAAGAGACGCCTTGTGGAGCCCTCCACAAGGACGGCTATTTATTCTGGGATTCTAGGCTCGAGCGAGTGATAGGAGGTTTCCCTGGATTCACGCTAACACGATTTCTCAGGATATAGCACCTGCCTCGGGCGCTATCACCACCACGAATAACGCAGTATCTGGGTAACGGGGTACCCGGAACGTACGGTTGTTGTGATGATGACATTCAATCAATCTACTATCCTGGGGGCCGCCGAACGATGATGGCAGTACATGACCACGAATAATTGTCGGTAACGGCCCTTCCTCTCAATAAAGCTACCCCGAAAAAGATGATTTTAGTGGCGAGTAAACACGGGAAGTTGCATTAGGTTACATTATGGTGTCAGCCAATTGTATCCATAGGTTTGGGTAGCATATTTGAGTGCACCAAAGTAACTGAAGTAGGGAGTGTTGATGGGGGTCATAATTACATGATCATGGGTACCTCAGGCAGTGCCGCAACACATGTACCTCAACTCCACATGGTATAGGAAATTCAAGATTAAACAACAATTATCACAGGGATATATTTTTAAAACTGAAGCTTTAGAACTTGAAGCACCCATCTCATCATGGATTCTGTTAATTCAGGCTGACATTCTAGCATCTTGAAGGCCAGCGGGATACCAGCCCTGCTCAGAAATAGTGAAAGTACTTGTGTTCTGGTGTGATATTTCACATATCATGGGTGAGAGTGAGTCAGTTTCTGTTGGAATAAATTAGTTATGTTGGATTGGGGTACATGTGTTGCAATGCTGCTAGATGTATCTACGGTCGCATGATTATGGTCTCCATCAATACAAGTAGAGGCCAGAACAGATCTTACCGATATTGAAAACTCTATGTTTGTTAACAAAAGATTGATCTGGTAAGTTCTGGTAAACTAAAATCTGTATCTATTACGGACCTCTTGACCTCCGCAAGAGCAGGTAAGAAAAGGTATTCCCGATTTTTAACTTTGAATACCCCTACTACCCCAGCACCCCGTACGTACACGTGTTAGTGATACCCCGAAACAGCGACCAACCTGATGTGGCAAAGGGATAGATGTATCGCGTGGTGTCCCGATACCTACTGTGCTAGTGCACACTGCCCTGTCACATTACCCCACGCTGCACGCGAACCAATATACAGATGACCGGCGTAACAAGAATCCAAAATACAATTCTCCACGGGGGGCCGAGGGGAGGCATGAAGCATGGGATGGCGGAGCGGGAACATCGACGCGCCTAGTTTCCATCGCCGCGGAACGCCAGGGAGGGGGCAGAGGAGGAACAGGCTAGAGCAAGGTACCGGTGACGGGCTCTTTCTCTACTGCCCTTTAATTGGATGGTGTGTTGCGTGTGCCGTATCCGACCTCCGTGATGTAATCGTGACCTTCCACTAATCCGGACAATAATTCGGCAGGGAGTTGACCTGATGATGACTTGCCTAATAGCACAAACAGGGATAGAACAAAAGAGAAAGAGCTGGACCCAATTGCAATAGAAAGGAAACGATGTCTATTGGCGAATTGCGTGGGTGTGGTTGTGCTTGTCTAACTAAGGAAAAAGAGAAGAGGCTTATAAGCAGAAAATCCTGCACACCAAGCTATCTACAATACAGAGTTCATAGTGGGTGCCCAAATGCTCTGCTGACTGCTAACACAACCCTATTACGCCACCCTAGGTCACACCAGTAATGGAGTGCACCCCCCCCACAATCAGGGTCAACCACACCCCGTAATCGTGACAAGGTTGCGGTGGTGGCCGCAACCCCTGGATGTTTGCAGGCTCACAATCTGGGGCACTCTAAAGAGTACCTGTCAGCTCAACACAACTTTGTGGCTCAACATATGTTTATGGCTCACCATACTAACTTTGCAGTTCAACACAACTTTGTGGCCCAATACAACTTAGTGGCTGAATAAAACTTAGTGACTCAGCATAAATTTGTTACTCGGCATAACTATTAGGTATAATAATATTATAGTCCAACAAATTTTGATAAAATAAAACCTCCAGAAAGAAACCACACAGACCATACATATCATGAAGATTATGCCACCAGCTCCAGCTTTCATCCTACCAAGACAGCAGGTTGAGCCCTACAAAGAGGTTGAGAGATGAATCCAGTCAGCTATTATATTTATTCAAGCCAGACCAAACAAGCAAATCAACATCATAGAAATTCCTTGCAGCTATGAGATTCCTATCACCTGACTTCATGGATGCTTACAAGGTCGCCAGTCTAGACAGAAGCATGCTGGAACTACAAATGCTCAGAAGATCAGGAACTGTCTGTATGTCAGTATCTTGATCATCTTGATTCAATTGGCACTAGTGCCCACCTGCAAATGGTCCCCAGTTGTGCCAATACAATCCTAGCATATGTTCAAACAGACTGTGAACATGCACACTGAGTTGATGATCATTAGGCATTTCACTTTCTTGACCAGTATCCTGAATACTATATTTGTAAGTAGAAAACTATTGATGCATACTGGAAAAATGTCCACCAACCCAATAATATTTGTACTTGGTTTGAGAAATACAGTCAAGTATGCCAGGAGTACAATATTCAATCACAGGACCAGTACAATTTCGATGAGACTGGTTTTTATATTGGGATTGGCTGTGATCAATAGATCATCACATGTGATCCAACCTGAAAGTCTTATCTTGGTAGCACAACTAATAGAGAGCTAGTCACTGTCTGTGAGACTATAAGTGGTAATGGAGTTGTTCTGCCTCCTATGATTATAGTTCCTAGTATCATTCACCAGGAGTCTTGGTATACAACTACAAGTATACCAGACAATTACCTTCTCACCACATCAGACACTGGTTACAACAATGATGACTTAACCATAAAATGGCTGCTACACTTTCAACGCTTCTCTTCCAAATACCAGATTGGATTCTATTGACTTCATTTGCTAGATGGCTTTGGCTCGCATTGTATAAAGCAGTTCATCAACTACTATGATAACTACAAGATTGTGGTGTTCTGCCTTCCTCCTCATTCAAGTCATTTTCTCCAGCCCTTGGATGTTGTTGTATTCCAGTCATATAAGCATTACCATGTTGAGGCAGTTGAAGCAGCCATATGGATGGGATGTGGGGAGTTTGACAAAGTGCAATTCATGGACCAGATTGATTCAATTCGCCAACAGATATTCAAACCATCTATGATTTGATCAACTTAACGTCCAACTGTCCTTATTCCATTTAATACTCCTCTTATTATTTTCAAGTTAAGAGAAGCAGTTCCTGTATCAAGTTTTCCAGCTGATCACCTTCCTAGATCTGCCTTTACTACTACTATTCCTCTTACAATTCCTAGCCTGAGAGCTCAGGGTGAGGAATTGGTGTGCAATGTGAAAGATATGTTACCGGACTTCCAACTCCATCTTAAGCTTGTTCTCCAGGGAAGACAAGCACTTGCACAATCAGGTGAATTGACAAAGGAGCATATGGAAAACACACAAGCTGTAGAGCAAGCCTGAAGTGTGAGGTGTAGAGCTCAAAACTAAAGGTAAATGCAAAAGGGTGCAGTCCTATATGTATCAGAGGCATGCCAAATGGTTAAAATTAGAGAGGTGGCCAAGGTCGAAAAGGCAGAAAAACAATTGCATAAAGCACAGAATGTGAAAAAAAGGCCTGATACTCCTGTACAGAAACCTTTTCTTGATGAGATAAATGTTACATATAAAGCCAGGTGTGCTAGGCAAGCACAGCACAAGAGATTGTCTAAGAAACAAGCAAGGTTGCAGAACTGAATGTATATTAAAGCTCTTTTATTATAATTTTCCAGTATATATTTCAAATGTTATATTTATCTCCCAAACTTGAACCTGATTAAGCCATATAGTTATGTTGAACTGCAAAGTTGTGTTGAGCTGGTAGGTACTCTTTAGAGTGCCTCAAGTTGTCAGCCTACCAATATCCAGGGGTTGCGGCCACTACCACAACCTTGGCATGATTATTTATCTTTCTCCTCATGTAAGCATGCCCATACAAGTATTGTTTACTTTACATTAGTGACCTTCATGATAAGTTATTATGATCATACCTACTACTACACATTTCAAGACTTACTGATACTACCTGGAATAGATTCCTAACTATGTTAATCACTAGTATAGCTATGAATATTTAAATAGTCTATAGTAGGTAGTATTAGTTTCTCAAGCTAATAAGGGTAAAATAAGTAAGAAAGAAAAGGAAATAAATTATTATAGTGGGAGGGTTTCAAAGCTTGTATGCAAGACCATAATTATATAAAGTGTTATAAAGAGCAATTCAAGGAAAAGTACCTGGACAAAAACCTGATTCCCTACTTGGCTGGCATTATTTATAATATAAAACCTAGAAAAATGCAATTTGAATGGTTTTTCCTCATAAAAGGAGTTTCATAAGGTTTGCCAGTTCGGCAAAAGAACCCTATAATGAGCATTTTTGAAAACTATATGAATTGGCTTTTAAGAGATAACTAGGATTATATATATAACATGAAATAAGAAAGAGAAAAAAACAGACTGTATAACTAGTTCTTCTAGGATATACACATCCACAAGTATAATTTTCTGACTTCTAACAAACTCAAAACATTCATTTATCATATATACCCTATAGTACTTTGTATTATCTTCCTTATATTTTACCCTCCTTCTTACACTGTTCACTGTTCTTATTAAACCCTATATTAAATATGCAAGGTCTGAACCATGAGGTAACACTATATGTTTCCACAAGTAAACTGGTTTTTTTTTGATTTATATGTGATCAACTATCACATAAAAAATATGTCAAGAAATACTAGCATTTGAAAAAGTAATTTAAAATTCTCTTGATAGAATTTCAAATTTTTGGTGTAATGAATACTGTAGTATTTGAAATTGCAATTTGAGATGGCCAAAATTTAAAATTATGGTAAGCCAATCACTCCCTAAGTTTACACTCTAATGGCTCAATACTATCTTAATATCTAATTTTTAGCAGTAATATCAGCAATCAAAATAACTGAACACTTCCAGGTAGTAACAAAAAAAACTTCCCTCATAGTACCCAATATGTAATGAATGTATTTCCTGTTGTTCCTAGTAGGTATTTAGTTATTTTTAATAACTCATAATCCCTCCTGTATCTGTAATTTCTTTACCTCTTAAGTTTCTTACATATCTACACTACTGTTATTACTATTGAATTCCAATTATAGTATCCACCTACTTTATAATTCCAATAATTCTTATCTCTTTTCCTGCTTTTCCCCTATTGTCTGCCTTCTGGTACTGTACTTTTTCTTTCTATTTTTTTCCCTCTAGTCTTTTTCAGTTTATTTGCTTACCTAGTTTGCTAGATATTATATAGTTGAGTTCATAAACTCTAACATGGTTTTCTGTTTATTCTGCTCTGATCTTTTTTGGTTTATTGAATACTATCAAGCTGGGTTTCTGAATACTAATCTAGTTTTCAGTTTTCTTCTTCCCCTCTAGTCTTTTTCCCCATCTCAAATATTATAGTATAGTATTTAACTTTCTACTGGGTGTTTGAACTATTTGGTAATACCTCCTTTACTTAAATCTCTTTCTTTACCTTATAAATTGTACATCAAGAATCCTTATAATTGATATTTTGTAATGTTTTATCTTATGAACAGAGCCAACAAAGTAGAACCTGAGTGAAATTATCTTTTTACACCAAAAATAGCTAACTTCCACTACTTACCATTTAGTAGCTACATTGTATTTTTCTAACCTAACTTCTAGCACCGAGTTACTTTAACCTTCTCCTAATTTTCCAGAAATTTGAATAAATCTGCTGAAGATATGGAAAGGTTATGCAGTCACAAAGTTATCAATATACCAAAAAGTATTATTTTACATACAAAATTGCTATTGTAACTGGTAGTGTCAACTTTGAAGACTGATAACAGAGTCCTAAAAATGAAATTAACTTCATAAGTAGTATTTAGCAAAAGTTGCAATAAATATAAAATTAATTTACTAGATTGTGTGTATTTTGTAAAGTAATTTCTATAAGAATGTATCAGAGATAAGATGAAGAAATCACACTAGATATAGATAATGAGGAAACTGCCCAATGATAGAGATGCTATCTAAAAACAAAATAGAGATAGATATATCTCCCAAATAGCAAAAATATCTCTCAAACTAAACTCTACAAACATCACCTTCTCAGTACTATCTAGAATACCAACAAATAAGCAACTGTGATCTAAATCCATCTACAAACACAAGTAATAAATCAATGATCTGGCAACCAACATCCAATACAATCAGGTATAAAGCCAAACAAAACCTCAACCAGCCTAAGTACCTTATGCTAAAAGGCATAAGCCCTAATAAAACCAAATGACAAAACACAAACAACCAATACAGTATATTGACTAGTATAGAGTATGAAAGAAATCGAAGAACATGGATACCATATGCTAACTAGAAGGAAATAATAGGAAAACTTGCTACAACACTTCAAACCAAGGAAAAATATAGAAAGAAGGTATGTAAAAGTACCCTAATAGGTGAGTGTAACTCATATAATTCTGCTAGATATTAAAGCAATCATGAGGAGTGAGCAATGCACTACTACAATTGTAGAAGGGAGCAGGAATTGAAAAAAACTTAGACATTTATGATAAGTAAAGAGAGAGGAAATATAACATGTGTACATGTTCCGGGAACTGTATACTCATTATGCTTATGTTTACTTTGGTCATGTTATTTCATTTGTTCTTCCATATGTTGGTATAATGGAGGCGCCCTAAGGGAAGATAGATCCTAAGTTCATGACCGCACTGAAGTGACTCCAAGATCAAAAGCAATAATCAATAGTAGAGTAAGGAAGAATCAAAACAGTGAAACTTAATATCATTAAGCCACAGCTTTACTCAATAAGTTTCTTGAGATTTAGTTCATTGCCAGAGTAGAGTGGGACTCGCATATAGTTTAAGTAGAATATCATATACTGCCAGTTCCCACCCATCACTACTTTAACCAAATCATGAGCACACCAATCTCCCCTGGATTGACCAATATACAGAACCCAGGACATTATTCCTTTTGTGGATATCAGTCCACTCTGACTAAATCTCCTTCTGACATCAAGTCTTTCAGCATGGTATCTCCAATATGACCACAGGAGAAAAACTCTTCATATGGTTAACATAATAGTGGCAAACTATAATACAACAGAGGAGACATACCACTGACAAACTCTCGTACCCATATGTATTACATCTATGCAAGCCTTTAGTAGACCTAGCTCTCACAAACAAGCTGAACCTTCTACTTCATTCTCCTTAGGTCTTTTCCTGATAGAAATGTCTACTCAGCTCCCATATTAAGGTACCTTGGTGATTGGCTTAATGGGTGCTACCCACAGTCAACTCCCCAAAAGTACCCCTACTATGATAAGAATCATGCTTTTAGAGTTCTCAAACAACCCCAATAGTCTTACAGTGATTGGGCATGAGTTCTGTCTATATGCGCTTCACCTGCTCAGCGATGCTTCAAAATCTTCCAGGCCACCCTGTGACTACCAGCAAGGCTCTGAACTACCCCTCCAGTATTACCTTAGTAACTCCTTTAGTTCTTGTCTATTTTGCACATACCTAGTACAAGAAGATAGACCTTTTTCTGGAGCACACCCTGTGCCATGCCATATATTCTACAGACAGCATCTGGTCAGATGGACAATGACAACCTATATGGTATTACAAGAGTACCTACACTCAGTTCCTTTTGTTAGGAAGGGAGCAACTCAACAACCATACCCCCATGACTTGTAGTCTTTATGCTGGGGTCGCAGAGGGGTATTAGGAATGCCTATGTACAATCCTGGAACATTCAGGGCCCTGTAGCTCCTACTATAGTCCCATAAAGACTACCAGGTTTGTAACATTTGGATTTTACCAGAGTGCCCAATCCTTATAGCATCACCCCCTGTCCCAAGTAAGTGCCTCTATGTGCTAGGTAGGGTAACTTAGACCTTATAGCAGGGTAACTCAGACCTCCTGTCAGGGTAACTCAGGCCTCATTACATGAACCTTTCCTGAGTCTGCCTTCTATACTATAATCTTATAGCATGCATAGTTGTCCACTATAGTGAACCAAACTATCCTTACCCATCAACCTCAGAGTCTCCAGTATGTATCTAAGAATAGTCTACTGTAAGGCACCCTCTAGTGAGTTGTTACAGTTGGTTGATTGATTGTTTTACTAGTAGTATTATTAGGATTGTGATAACTTGTTTATGTTTGTTTTAGTTATGCTTCTGTACCAGCAAGGTTTTGCCCTAGGGATTCTAAGGGAAGGAATGGTCATGTATACTGGTGGTAGAGATAAGGCTTAGGTGAAGGATCACCTTGAGCTTTCATGATTCCAGTAGAATCACGAGATTCTGGTAGTGTAAACTTACCAGTAATGACAGTGGGTTTGGGTCTTCAGGAACCTCTAGATTGGGTAGAGGTAATCATGTATTTAAGACAGGCTACTTGACTAGTAGGAACAGCAAGATTTCAGACAGAACCTAGGTAAGAAATATACTTAATTGAATTGCAATTCTCTTGCTCTCTTTCCCCTACACTTCTTCTAAGACCTTCTTGTCTTTACCTCTCTAGTCTCTCTTAGAAATCGAATGCTACCTGGCCTACCACTGATCCCTATTGTATTAGTTCATACAAGTTACCACATGTTACAGGAAAGGAGTAGTATATTGTGAATTTACTATGATATCCAAAGCTACTAAAATCTATTGTTAGATTTCTCATATAGTGGTATATTATAATGAAGATATATACTGCCACCAGTGAGAGGAGCCCAGTAAAGAGATTGCAATGAAGGAAAGGATTGAGAGAGCTCAGATACAACCTGAATGACTCAAGGATAGTGGAGAGTGTAGAGGAGCAGATGGATGGATCTGATGCAAATATTGGTAACTATGTTTATATTCAACTCAGCAGCCTCTGAAAATAAAAGAGAATCATAAATAGATATTATTTTATTGAAGTATTTCATCTAACCTTGAAGGGTATTCTCAACAGTCTGATATAAAAGAAAGAATGTCGCTGACTATGGAGTTCACTAATTAGGGCAAAAGGAAAGTGTAGAAGGAGAAGTATCACTATTAGTAAAAGGTATTAGGAGATGAGTATAATGTAATTTCTGAGTAATACCTCTTCACCTGGATGCAGCTCAGCCCTGATGGCACAATGTGCATCATTCCATGAGAAGTCCTAATACCTTTCTGGATTGATAAATCTTTAAATTTACATATTTAATTATTACAAAGGACTGAAAGCCTGTCCCTCCCATAAGGAAAACTCTAATTAAAGCTCCAATTACCATCAATCTATAGGTAATATTCCAATTAATATCTACCCTACACCTAGATTGTATCCTCTACTACCCTCCTAGTATTCTCCCCCCATACTTCCCTAAAAACCTCTAACCCCTCCATTTCTACCTGAAGCACCTCAGGCTCATTGAAAGCCATTTACCAAATAACTTCCTCGATCACTCCTGCAATATCTGCTGCCTGTCCTATACTTGCATTGGCTGTGTTTGGGCCCTTTGTCTAGTCTTAAGTATCTATTATAGCTTGTTCACCTTTCTGGCTACCTTGTTAGCATCTACCTTTTCCTGCTCATCCTATAACTTGATTACAGTTCCTGATGTAATCACTATTGCTTCAGTGAGCTAGCCACAGTTGGATGTCTTTGCTTTCTTTTTCTTTTCCCACAAGTTGGTAGTACTATTGGTGAGCCTCCTCCTCAACTACTTGATCTGGTATTGTCTGCTGAATACCTTCAGAAAGGCTACACAGGAGGGCTTTATGTTTGAGGAAAGAGGGAGTAGTATATGTGATGAGGGAAAATGCTGTTCAGGTAGCTCAGCTAACAGCATACCATGTTTTTGGAATGGCTAGAGGTACTATCATAGCTGAGGATTTAGAATGTAAGATGTTCTGTTGTCTTAGCTTCACCTCCCTAAGAGTACATTGAGAATTGAAGGGAATTATTCACATAGCCTCTTAAGTACAAAAGATATTCTTAGGAGTAAATGTAAGCTTGCAGGTGGGCATCAAAATCCTGTAGTATTATAGATTAACTTTTAGTAGTAAGTTGAAGAATTAATAAAATATGCATGGTAAAAATTCACTCTTGTTCATTCCTGAATGACCTCTTCTAATAAAGCCATCTAAACTATTGCTATAATGCTACTACAATGGACTAAATAAACCTATATTGAGGGGCTAGAGAAGATGAGTAGAGTGGGGAGATAGGCATAGGGGAATAATATTTACCTTGAGGCAATAGTCAAAGAATTCCCAATTAAGGGCCTATTTGGATGTCATAATATCCCAGAGATGTTTGGTAGTTACAATGCAAAACTGGAGTTTCTTTGCAATCTCTGAAAATTTTGATATTTGGTGTATTTGGGTATCCACTTTCTTGAGATTGTAATTCTAGTCACATCCCTGCAATCTCAAGGATTCAAGTTTTATCTCTGGAGGTAAAAGTCATAGAGATTATTGTGCAAGTACAAGAATGATAATACATAGAAAAATAAAGTGATCTACAAGAACAAGTAGCTTGCAACCATAGCATTATGAATGCTGTATCAATATCATCACCAGTCATCTTCTATCAAGCTCCTACTCCTGCTATTAGAGAACTATGAATCTAAGTTTATTCCCATTCAGTCAGATTTCTTCTACCAGTATATCTGAAGCATGAGCAAAATCGGAACCCAGGGAAGAAAGAATGTTCATCAATCATTTAGTGCTTTAAGTACAAAAGGGTAGCCAGCCCGATGACAGTTTTAAGACAGTAACATTCACCACTACTAGCAATCCTCCCCTCGAGATCCCTCGAGGGCACGTATTTGGTTTAGTATCCAAACATGACCTCCTTGATCATTACCTCTGAGCAAATTGTATGATATTTCCTTTTCGGGATAATGCTGGAATGTGGAACAGTGTGTTGGTTCTGGGAAATGTGAGTAACATGCAACATTTTATGTGGAGGATGAAATTGAAACCATATCTCAAATTTTGGGGTAAAATTAGTTGTTTATACCTCAATACATTTTTGACAAATTGTTCAACAAAAAAATGGAATATATATTTCCAATCACTACATACTTTTTATAATAGAGGTCATTGGTAGTACAATAAATTGAAAAGAAAATGAGTAGAGATGATCAAAAAGAAAATGAGTCAAGAGAGAGAAAAAAGCAGAAAGAAAATGTAAAAGAAAAAGAAAACAAAACTAAAAACCAAGTAACTTATAAAAGTAAACTGATTAAAACTGTTCGAACTTTAATATATCTGTATATTAGCAATTAGTGTGTACCCCAGTATTTTAAATCAAAGATTTATAAAAGAGTAAATAGAATAGAATAAACTTACAACGTTGAGTGTAGTCAGAGCAATAATACCTCAGGGAATAATACATTCTGTGTAGTAGTTGGATGTTCAGGTGACAGGAGAACAGTAAGTCCAGCAAGTGAAGTAGATCGAGAAAGAGCGACATAGAGCTGCCCATGGGTGAAAGCTAGATTCCGTAGATCAACACCAACTGTTTGCAATGATTGTCCTTGTGACTTATTAACTGTCATAGCAAAACATAAGCGAATGGGGAACTGTTTTCGCTGTAAGATAAACGGAAGATCTTCCTCATTGCTTGTAACTATCATTCTGAGTAAGAGATGAACTTCTCCATCCCATTTACCACCAAGAATAGCGACCTGCAGACACTGCCTTCCCATTCCAAGAACCTTCATTTTGGTTCCATTACACATTCCTTGTTGTGGGTATAAGTTCCGTAAAAGAATTACCGGAGCACCTATTTTAAGTTTAAGGCAAGAGGGTGGTAATGATGCAAGGTCAATACTTTGTAAGTATTCAACTGCAAGCTGCTCAACTCCTTGTACATCATCATTCATCTCCACAATATTTGCGACCTCAAAAGTATGTGTCTCGCCTGGCATTCTCTCCAAGAGAACACTGTTAAAATCATTAACAGTGTCATTTTTGCAAGCTAAAATAGCTCTTCCTTTAAAGGTATCATGTTGAGCTGCAGATGAAGCCAACAGCTCAGATGGATATATCTTCTCACAGAGATTGTCCACTGTGCTAGCATGTTGAATAAAGGAAGGTAGGATGATCTCGCCGTAGTGTGTTGGATTGTGTACCAAGCGTTGCAAAAATTCAAGATAAACTTGATTTGCTGGATCAGTTATTACACGCATGTTGACCTTTAATTTTAGGATGATTAGATCATTCCAGAATGTACTATGCCTGATGGAAGCTAAAACGGTTACTTGTCGAGAGCCTCATTGTATCACTGGAAGAATTTGAGCAAAATCACCTCCCAGGACAACGGGAATACCACCAAAAAGAAACCCTTCCTCCCTCCCACATATGTCATTCAAGGTTCTGTTCACTGACTCAAAGCATGCTTTATGCTGCATAGGAACTTCATCCCATATGATTAATGCTGTCTTCCAAATCAACTTTGCTAGGTATGAATTGTTGGTAATATTACAATAACCATTCGTATCGTTGGACAAAGGAATCTTGAATCGAGAATGCACTGTTCGGCCCTCTGGAAGGAGCTGAGCTGCGATACCAGAAGAGGCCACACAGAGTACAATCATTTCTTTTGCCCTCAAGTAACTGCAGAGTGTGTTATAAAGGAATGTCTTTCCAGTACCAGCTGGGCCATGAAGAAAGAAACTGGAAGAGAAACGATGTTGAGGTTTGGCTAGTCTGCGCTCAACAATAGCTATAATTTGATTGAAACAATCTCTCTGTTCCCCATTGAGTTGTGTACACATATCATGTGCTAGTACTCTCTGCCCCTCTTGATCATAGTCCATTTCTTCTGCGATCAATCGATTAGCCTCTCCTTGATTTTGATGCTGCCATTCAAGCACTGGTAGCGGTAATCCGTAATCCTCGAGGCCAGAACCAAATTCAGCAAGTGCTTTCTGTAAAACCCAGAGACCATAGTCTAAATAAATATCCTGCTGGCTAAGCCCCAAATGATTAATTACCTGTAATCGTCCTGTGCTAATCATATGGGAGATATCATCACAAAAGCTTTGTCTAAAGTGATTCCAGATTGACAAAGGATCGGTCAAGGTAGTGTGCTGTAGGGTGAGTGCAAACAGTTGTCTCAATGCAGATCCTGTCATGAAGTTTGCCCCCTCAGTAAATAGTGCAACCCATTCTCCGTCATCATCAAGAAGGCCTAAGGTTATACAAGCTGCTTTGAAGGTGGGTAAAAGTTGGCCACCAACAGTTCTAAGGTCCTCATAGCTCTTGGGTCCACGAACGATTGTCAGAAGAAGCCTTAGATAGTATTTTTCTCCCATAAATGGCGAAGCCGCATACATTCTTCCAATTGAAAACCCTTTTTCTCTTTTCTTCCATCCAACTTTGCGTATAAAAACAAAGTGCTCAGGAAATTCATGGTATAGATAGGGGGCTCCCGCTTCCCCCTTACTATTATAATCAAAAAATGAAGTCAAAGTTGATATTGAGCTCTCTATTCGGTGACGGAGTTCTTCCACATTGTCCTGTTCTGAAAGGTAAACAGGCTGCTCACCAGGAAGATGAATAGCTAGATTCTGGACTGCCGGTTGCTCATCATGGGTGCTGAATTCAAATAATCGCCAGACTGCTTCGGTTGGTCCAACATATCTGCCATTAAGATATCTTTGGATCTCATCCAAATCTGAACTCAGCCTCAGTGTTGCACGATCCCCTCCCTTATATATATACTTATGTATATATTTTACTACTCTTATGGAACCACAAACTTCGACATTAATGTGAGCCTTGTAGCGGAGGGAAAGATAAGGACTATAGGGGACCACTCTTCGATTATCAATTCTTGTCGTCACCCCAGGCCCTGCATTCATGACTGGTGAGGTAAATCCTTGTCCCGTATCTCTCCTTCGATAGATTGGGTAGCCATTCTCCTGAACTATAGTTTCCACCTGGAATGGTTTAGGATATCCCTTAATACAGGCACAGGGCCCACCTTCATATGCACTTTGCATACATATCGAATCTGAATTCCCACCTGCACATTGGGTATGTACCATCGTTCTTTGAATAATAGTACTCAACTCTCTCCCCCTGGTTGTACTCTCGTCAGGCAACTCTGCAGATATCAGATTATCAATATTCTCTGCAGTGAGGAATTGTAAATCTGTTTTAAGGAATAAGAGCAAATGCATATGGGGAAGACCCCTCTTCTGGTACTCAATGGTCCAGACCCACCCCCTCCAGGGCCCAAAGATCTCTTTCTTCTTAATTTGATCAAGCAAATCAATCATTTTTAAAAAGAAGACACGTGCAACCAGGTCAGGCCTATCGGCAGAAACCTGACCAGGGAGTAACTCCCTCACAATCTCATCCCATTTTGGGTTTGCAGTGAACGTAATAAAGAGTGATGGTCTTCCAAAGTGACGCACAATTGCCATACTGTCTTGGTATAGCTTTTGCATAAATCGATCACCACCAGTATATGACGAAGGTAGAATAACCCTTTTCCCCACTTCTTGGAGATTAATATCACCCTGTATCACAACATCTGCCAGCCCATTGTATAGATCAGATCGAATATTGCCTTGATGAGTTTTGAACCAATATAATTTATTCTGATCACATACAGCCCATGAATCCACAACGAATTGTTAGAATAGCCATTGCGCACGGAATAGAGTTGATGGTTCATCACCTCTTGTATGGAGTCTGAAATGATAGAAGGAACATTGAGGCATCTTAAGTATCTGACGTGTTCCAGACAAATTTTGAAGTTGCCGGGCCCAATGCCATCCGGGTTCTCCCCGTGGAAAGAGTATGACATAGTGAAGGGCAAGATAAGATGGGTGATTTGGGTTAATCCTTTTGAACCCACCGCTAGGCTCTTGTTGATCTGTAGGACTTCTTTGAGCAAGGACAATATCTCGAAAACTGGCTTGCCCATATTCCTCTGGCACAACAATAGCTACTTCATTCACTGTTGGCAAATTTTCTGTTCATCTATCAGCCCCTTGCTCTATTACCAATTGCATTCTAGGATCTATAAGAATCCTGTAGTTTCGCTCATCAGCAGGAATATCTGCCAGCCTTTCGTGAGCTGTCCGGTAGAGTTGAATTAATGGACTGCAGAGTTCCAACATATGCGTCAGTTGTTCAATCGTATCTCTATCCAAATTTTGTGCATATGCTGCACAACTCTCAGTCGCATACATTGGGTCGTAAAGGTAGACTTGCGAATATAATGAATCTCTTCCAGCTGGGGGGACCAACGGACCCTGCAAATGGTATATCTCACCATGGACTTAAAACAATTGTAATCCTCCCCCCTGGGCAGTCTCATGATCATCCATGTTATACCTGATAGAGGTAAAAGCGAATAGATTATTCCATTGATGAATCCCTTGCCGGAACTGCTTTGAGCAAGCATCCATTCCACTCATGAGAGAGTTAAGTGGTTCTGGCAATACCATTAGCTTCTCAATCTTGACATCTCCATGCTTGCAACATTTTTCAAAGCTTTGGATTGTGGCTGATTGTCTAAGAGACTTCTCTGCTTCCCAGTACTTAGCTCCACATGCTGAACATGTGACATTCATCTCTCCTAAATAATGACTGGTCCAGGATTCCTGATTGGTGATAAAGGCTCGCCATATAGTAAGTAACTGGTGGGGTTCTTGTGGGTTCATTCTCTGTACTGGTGAAAGATTGTTTTCAATTGGTTCTTCTTGCAATCTTCTATTTGCTCTTCGTGCCCTCAAATTTGCCTATACATATAGAAGCAACCACAGTTAGCTGGTTTCCTTACTTCTTAGATGTAATATAAGTAATTAGAAAATGACACTTACCAAGCAGGCCCTGCATCCCCCCCTTGGATTCTGTCGCCGGTCATCATCAAAGGCATCAATTGCTAATTCACGATGACATATATTGTATCTCCGTGTTGTCATTGTTGTTCTTGAGTGTATTTTATTTCTTCAACTTTGTTTGTTGTGGACAGGGTTGTCTTTTCCGGTAATTCAAAAGCCTACAAGTTGTATATTATTGGTAACTCCTTATTCTCTCATTGGGTAGCCCCAGGTTAAGTGTCAGCTTTGTTGGACAAAAACAGGTCCCAATGGAGAACTTAAAAGTCAAAAACAGGTTGAATTGTCAAGAGGTAAACAAAGCTAACACAGGAATAGTTGTGCAAAAGGAAAATTAATACCACAGAGAATACACAAAATACCACTTTCAAAGAAGGTACTCCGATGATTGTACAAGTGGAAAACAAATCTGTCAGGAGGTACTGAGAGAACCAAAACCTGTCTGGATGTAAAACAGTAAGGCTAGAGAAGGTTCACTTCTCTAAATGGAAATCGGAAGGGATAAAAAGAATTACGGGTCGAAGGAGGACAAACACAGCCAGGTGTGGGCAAAACACTGCATGCACAGCTGGAAGTCAGAAGGTCGTACTTGGGAAACAAATCCGTCGAATATAATCATACACAATAGAAACGGAAGTCGATATTGGAGGAAGAGAAATATAAATGTATTCATATTTGTTGTTCATTGCACTTGTGTTTCTCTCTCCATGTAAAAACTACGAGTGGTTGTGCCTTATATAGGAACTAATGATATATGCCAAGTCTCAAATACTAAACACCCTCCCTCGAACAAAACCTAGCAACAACTACCTAGGTCTTATGAAATGAACCCAACTTTTCTACAATGATATTTAACCTAATAATCCCCCCCAAAGTACTGCCCTGGAAAAGGAAGCAAAAGAATAGATCGAGAGGGGAAATGAAAATTATATTCATGTTATGTGTTGATATTGTGTTGGCAGTTCGTCTCTTATGTCTATGCATAAAAATGTAATACCGTTGCTCCTTATAAAGGAATATACTACACAACAACCCACAAAACAAACCCACGTCTTACCAATAAAACTTAACTACCATGTTATCTAGGCCAATAAATGAAAACCTAACTTTTCCCCCACTGTTTCTCAGTTATTTTATTATTCCCACAGTATTTTAATATTATTTACTCTAACGTATTCTATTTTGCTTATTTTATGCAAATAATTAGAGTTCTGTTCTCTTACTCTTTTTTTTTCATCTTTTGTTTCTCTTTTTCTATTCTGGGATTTCTTTTCCCTTTTTCCTTTTCTTTTCCCATCTTATCTCTTATCTTGTCTACTACATATTATTTAATTCTCTTTTCTTTTATATCCTTCTTTATTCTGACTGTTTCCTCTCTTCTTTCTTTCCTTTCTTTCCTCATTTTTTTATTTCTTTTTTTCTCTGCTTCTGTATTTCCTATTTTCTTTGTTTATTTCTCTTTAATTCCTCTTTTTGTCAATCATACTTATGTATTTTTGCCTATTCCTCTTTGAATTTAATCCCCTTCTTTTTTTTCTCCCCTGCTTTATTTTTTTATCTTTTTTCCTTTGTTGTCATGGCAACCATGTTGTTATCAGATGATCTGATCCAACTTTTGACATTTTCATCGGACAGTACAATATAGATAGTGTTCATGAACATGGTTTTGGATAGTAGGGTCACTGTGTGCATTGTGAAGGTATTCAATAACCATATTCTGTTGCTCCACAGTTGTAGTTGTCCCAATGTTTGCTGGTGTTGGAAAGTAGGCTGTCCAATGAAGAGGTAAGACTTGTCGCTCCATTCTCTTCACTAACAACCCTAAGATTTCCTGCAAAGAGGGCTGGACAGTAACAATATGCTGAAGGTGGCTGCCAATGGTAAGTCAGTGAGAAACAACCAATCCCAGATGCATATTTGTGGATTCTGATTGAACTTCGACCTTGTGGATAGGAAGAATAAGGTCACAGAGCTCTTCGACATTGCTCCAGAAATCACGGGATGAGAGAAGATGGTTAACCTCATGATTAAGTGGAATACAATCGTCAAGTATATATAACTTGAAGGTATCCTTGCTCTGGTAAACAGATCCAATAGCATGTGCTTGGGTACCCCAGCGAGTAATAACAGCAAGAACCAAAGCAATAGTGTTTCTGTAACAGGCCTTTTGTTTCTCATGAAGAATCGATAGTTGAAGAGGGGATCGACAAAATGTATTGATGGCCAACATGATCTGAGACTGGATCATCTTATAGTAAGGAAGTCCAAGCAGATCCTTGATGAGTAGTTGCAGGCCATGGGAGTCACAGGGAACAAAGAGTACCTTGGACAGTTGTAACCTTTCGTCGGCAGCAAGGATTCGCCACAATAGAAGCATTGTAGAACAAGTATCAGTAGCAAAGCTATTGATCCTTTTCCAATCACCTTTAATGAGTATACAAAGTTTTGCCATCAACCAGGAAACCAGATTCTCCACCGTGAACTGCATGGATCCTGCATTGTTGGAGCAGCAATGGAAGTTACCCCTATCTGTATTAACAGAGATGTAGATAATTCGATCCTTGGATTCGTTTTCACTTTCGTCAGTAATGATTTTGAGATAGTAGGAAGATTGAATAACATTCTCAACATCCTCTTTTACCTGAAGGTTGGTCTGATCGAGTAATGTAGTATGCAAGAGGAATGGACTCGGAAGCTTATAGGCTGGCGAAATCTTTTGAAACGGGGCAAAAAAGTATGGCGATTGAGTGACATTGAATGGGAGATTGTTCATATAGATGGCTAAGGCAAAGGAGAGATCGGCGACGTGCTTTTCAGTAGGCGATAGGTATTGAACTCAGCTAGTTATATGTATTTGACATGCGGCCAGGTTTGATGTTCTGATGCTTGCCTTTCCTTCAAGGGTCATCTTCTCCTGATAATTGGCACAAGTGGATAAATGCTCATGTTGATGTATTGGGCATTTTGCAAAGGTCTTTCCATATGTGATACACTGAACTAATTCAAGCTATATCAACTTTAGTAAATTCAAATATCTATTTTGTTAAATAGTAAAAGAACTTACCTTTTTACCGCTGTCAGGAGGTACAGTCTCGAAAGTACCGTGTAGCTGTAGGTCCTTGGTATGACCCATTTTTACAAATATTCTGTTTTTGTCCTTGGTAGTTGTATCAAATGATAAAAGTCTTTCTCAAATGTTTGATCTGCTGATTGGGAGAAACATTCTCTGCCACACCCTTAGGGCAAGAACTGATTTTACAACTAATTATCATTTGGTTAGGGCTTAGGGCTCAAGATTAGGTTAAAAAACATTAGGGCACGTATGTATCGTATGTATGTTATAAAATTTATAGTCAAAATACGTATTTTGCAAAACCCTAGAATCACTGCTGGTTGACATTATAGACTGCATGCACCATACCATATGTTCCTCCATGGTCATGGGTTCAAATGCATCACCTCTTGATTACCATACTGAATCATATCATACTGCAAAGATGAAGCGAGTGGCCTTCACCTGTTCAATACATATTTCATCACTCGTAGCTGGATCCTAAGTCCACATAATCCATCTTCTATCACTTGAAGTGGTGGGCTTCAGCCACAAAATACACCTTCTGTAACTTGGAGCTTCAGCCTTCAGCCACATAATCCGGCTTCCACAACCTGAGGCGCATGAATGCACATTGCCCTCCCTAAGCACAACTCCTAAGCCAAATCGACAACAGGATGGCCACCACTACCACCACAGCTGAGGTCCTACCTGTTTGGTATCTGTTATCTGGTATCACTTGAATGAACATCAACTATGCTGTTTGAATCTGGTAAGGATTATTGGGTGGCTTCTTAATAACCTCGTACCAATGAACAGAATGTCAGGAATGATATGGGAACAACTGGAATGTGATGGAATGACTGGAATGGAATGGCAAGAATGGAATGAAATGGTAAGAATGGAATGGAATGGGAGAATGGAATGGATATAGTCAACCTATACAATATCTAGGAGGTTAGATTATTTGTAGTATATAACCATAACCTGTTCTGATCTTAAGAAAGATAAATAATCAAAGAATTAAGTCTTTAGACAATATATCACTATTCTCACTAAAAACACTTTACTATACTTTATCATAACCTTCATACACTTTTAGTTCCAACTTTAGGTTATGAGCCTAGACCTTGCTCCTATAACTCCAATCCTTAAAACATATGATCAAACTTTTATATATATCTTTCTTCTCCTACTTCTCTTGATCTTTCTCCACCTATTTACATTTATCTCCTCCTATGTTTATATTGAGCTTAACTCCTCCAATGGAACCCAATTACTAAAAAGAAAAGACAATGAACCAATTCGCTTCTACTACCTCTGCAAGCACCTTCAACCCTACTCAAACCAATACCACATATTGATCCAAGTATGGTGAATTCCCACAACTTAACCACCTAAACTTCTCTCAGTAGTGTAGGCATATCAAGGTCACCCTTCATGCTGTAGATGTCTTTGAGCTCACACAGGGAAATGAGCTTCCCCCACCAGATAACCAATGCATTCAACTTACCAATTTGCATCATCAGAAAGGTAAAACAATTCCTTTGATCTTCAAGTCTTGCATGATCAGTGCCCAGCAGTATCTTAATCAGCTCACCAACCCTAGGGAGATGTGGAATCTCCTCCACAAAAAGCTGAACATGGCTTCCAATGGAGCCAACAGTATGTTAACTCTCTACCAATTCTGAAGAGCTTGATCAGTCTAGGGTAAACTAATCACTCAATATTTTCAAACTTGCTTTATTTCTACAAACAATTGACTGGCTCAGAGGAACCCATCATAGACTCAGTGTTCATATCACATCTTCTTATGAAGCTTCCAGCTTCCTTCAATACCTTCAGTGATATTCTACTCCATCAGCGAACATTGGATGAATTAATTAGGAAAGTCAAAGGAATGGAGAATGCCATACATACCTGACAAATAGACTATCATTGTACCAATATGAGTCATATGATTGTTAATGCCACTGCTTTGGCTGCTTGCAATATGAGCCATTTTAACAGTTTTCGTTGTAAAGGAGGGAAACAGTTTGTAGATAAAAGAGATGGTAATGACAAGCTGAGTTGCTGGTAATGCAACAAGAGTGGGTATAGGTACAACACCTACTTCATGAACACAGTTGAAGGAGCTCATGGAGGACAGTTAGGAGGAAGAAGAAAAGCTAATATGAAAGATGATGAGATGGGGGGTAGGGCTCATACTGGTGCTGTATATGCTTCTGTTCAGGCTCTAGTTGCCAAACTAGCCCTAGTGACCAAGTTAAATTCAGTAAGTAACAACCATGGCTGGATCATCAACTCAGGAGCATCTCACCATCTCTGTCGCAACTACCATCTCTTTGTGAACCTTAAACATTTCCTCAAACCAATTATGATTCACTTGGGAGATAATTCGACAGTTCCAGCAATCTCAGCTGGTACAATCTGCCTAATTTTACTCCCTCGAATCATTCCTATCAAGGCCTTATTTGTTCCTTTATTAAAAATGTCTCTCTTGTCAATCAGTCAATTGTCAGCAAAATGCCATATCACATTGAGGAATGACCAATGTTTTCTCAATAACTACATTATTGGTTTCTTATTGGCTGGTGTTTATTGCCTAATTTCACGAAATTCAAACCATATTGTACATGGACAAAATTAACCAAACAATAATGAACACTAATGATTTCTGCCTTGATGACAACCTCCTCAATAAATCCAACCAACATCAGTGAAGAAAAATAATTTAAAATAATTTAAATCCATAGCAGTAATCAGTACTTTGTATACCATCCATCTGCCTTAATAATAGCTTTTATCCTATCTACTATAGATCCTGCTAGAGTGTCAAAGACCTTTAGGTCAAGAAGCACCCAACAATAAGTAATGGCCTCCACAATTTCTTTTTTGACCATATCCTGAGGACCTTTTTCATGAGATAGAGCTCAAGATACTGCTTACAAAGCTTATCCTTAATCAGAGACCAGATATCCTGAATTGGATTGAGATCTGGTGAATAGGGAGGAATTTCCAATAGGGTAATTCCATGCTTCCTGAGCCATGTCATGAAGAACAAGTGAGTCTTAGCATTATCAATGATTAAGAAGACCTCCTCTTCTCCTAATTCTCTCTTAATATCCTCCCATATCATTACAAAGTCATAATGATCATAAACATCAATAAAGGACTTTCTAGTATCTCTATTACCTGTAGAAGAAGGATCAGGAAAAACAGAAAGAAATATACCATGACTTTGACCATGAAAAAACCCAGTCATCATTTGGCTAACCTTTCTCTCTCCTATCCTAGTACTAGGCTCAATATAGTCCTTATTGCACTTCTCCTTTAGTTAACTAAATATCCATTTCCTCCTCTTTCCTCCCCTCCTCTCAACAGTTACCTTATCTGCCCACATTGCCCTCCTCCTCCACATCCCTTTAGTCTAATGCTTATAAGCCAATGCCCATTCCAATCTCTTCTGAGCAAGATCCTCATCAATATGTACCCTCTCTTGAGCCATCTACCTTTTAAGATTTTTTCTCTGCTAGTCTGTACTTAATAGTCTTTTGAGAGACTTCTGGTGCAATTTGCTTGGCAATGTCTTTATAGGTGGTATTGCAGTTTTTAAGTGCTTCCTCAACCATAGCATTATTCTGAGCCTTGGAAGTCTTAGGATATCTTCCTCTACCATTTCTGTCTTTCCCCTCTTGGTCTCCTACTACCAATGTATCATGAACATTAGTAAGGTAGATGTTGAGAGAGTTAAAAATTTCTCTCAAGTGCATACCTGTCTCATGCAATCCATACATCCTCCCTCTTGTCCATTCACTGAGATGGTTAGAAGGAGTAGGTTTATGGGCATAGGTGCAAAGAATAGGAGCCATTATTTCTTAGATTAATAAAAGTGAGGATATTATGAGGTTTTAGTTGAGAGGTGATGATTTTTCTGTGAGGGTTTGTTGTACAGAGTTGTTGCAAAGCAATGGTTGCCATACTTGCATGCAGTGTTCAGTTAATTTTATCCATGTACAATACTTTGATGACAAACAATCCTGATCAGCCCAACTCAGCAAACTCTGTAGTTCTACCACCAATTGACCTTTGGCATCAGCAGATAGGACTTCTTGGCAATCAGATATTGTATATGATACTACCCTGTGAGGCCTACTGTGGAAACCTAGTTGAGAGATCTTTCATCTATGAGGTCTGTGTGAAATCGAAACATCAAAGAAAGTTTGAAAGAAAACTAGCCACTTGTACAACTTGTCTATTTGAGTTTATTCATTCAGACCTCTGTGGTATAATAATTCAAGAGTCAGTTCCAGGACTTTGATATTTTATGCTATACATTGATGATTTCTTGCAGATGACCTGGATGTACTTTCTATGCAGTAAAATAGCTACCGAAAGGGTTTTGTTTTCAAAGAATTTAAAGCACATTTTGAAAAACATTTTCCTGATCAACAGATTGTCTAATTTTGCTGTCATAACTGAAAGGAGGAATATGACAACAGACTATTGCATGCAATCTTGAGAGTTTTGAGTATCTCCTTTGAACCTTGCCCTCCTTATACTCAGTACAAGAATGGAGTGAGTGAAAGGATGATAGATACTATTATGAGGAAGGCTCATGTCCTGATTTTGGACTCCTGCTTTCATAATATGTTCTGGGCAGAGGGAGTGAATATGGCCATTTACCTGCATGCATAATCATCTTCCCATTCAGTTGATGACCTTACACCTTATGAGAAGCTCTTCAATGAGAAACCAGAACTGGGACATCTTTGCCATTTTGGTTATGTTGCCTACAAGTTGATTCCTAAGTCACTGAGAAAAGGGAAGTTTGCTGTAAGAGTGAAGAGGTGTAGCTTTCTGAGATACATTCATAAGATAACAAAAATATGATGCCTGTGGGATCCATTGGACAAGCAAATGATCCTGACTTCAGATATCCATTTTGTGGAATTTGAGATTATCGGTAAACAGGAAATTGATATCAAAGGGTTAGATTTGATGAAATCCTGTATTCCAGACAATATGCCTTTGAAGGATGACGATCCTGTATCTGTTGTAGTTTGCCATGTCTCTGTTATTCCTATAGTTACACCTATAGTTGAAATTGCCCCTATTGTTCCTGCAGATGAAGTTGATCAGACAGTCTATAAATGTGGTGAAGTAAGACCTATAAGTATTATTACTCATCTAGATGAGCATAATGAGGCAGTCAATATGGATTATAGTTATCTAAGGTCTGAAAACCTGCCAGCACATATATTGTATTGTTCCAGATGTATCGGTTGCTTGACTACAGCATATTAATAGATACTTAAGTCTCGAGCAAGTGACAAGATTGAGGTGGACCCACTTAGCTACCAAGAAGCGCTTAGTCAGAGTCGTAGTACTAGTTGGAAAGTAGCTATGGATGACGAGCTCTAGTCTCTTTTGGAGACTAAAACCTGCACATATTGTTCTATGGTCAAAGATGGCACACATCTGATTTCTTGTAAATGGGGTAATATTTTGAAAACAAATTCTAATGGGAGTTGTTGGTTTAAGGTACCCATGACAAGGTTGTGGCTGGCAGCCACAACCTCGACACAAGTAAGATTAGTTTTTAGAAGATTTGAGAAAATGGAAATTGGTGAGACTTTTGCCCAGATTACTAAACTGGTGAGTTTATGCATGGTTTTGGCCCTTTCTTCTCTGTGTAGATGGGAGATTGATTATATAGATGTTGTAACCATATTCTTAAATCCCACCATCAAACTTTTTTTTTTTCTTTTTTTTTTTCTTTTTTGTTTTTTTTATCATGATTTTTATTTTGTTTAAGGTACAAAATCCACATGTAGTCTCACTGACTATGACATCAAAAAACCTCCACCCCAGGCCAGGCCCTGGACAGCTATAGAAAAACCATGGCCTGAAGGCCTGGTCAAAAAAACTATCCTAACAAGCAGCCACTCCTGTAATCTACGAAGTATATGAAATCCCACCAATGTCATGCAATAACCAGGAAAACCAAACTCCCAACAGTACACCTAACAAAGAAACAAAAAACCCAAACCTAAGGTAAACCAAACTGTGAATGTTGCAGACAGCCCTAGCAAAGGTTAGATAATAATATCTATGGATGAAGAGGTCCGAGCCGGGGGGTCGAAAGGAGATAAGGATTTGTGATAGGGGTGTGGCAGAAGTGAGGAACCCCAGCACCCACCTGAGTAGAGGGGGTGGTAGTGGCAATAGGGTGCCAGCTGAGGAGAGGATGGAATGGTAGTAAGGTACCAGCTGGTATAGAATCTAAGCTGACTAACTGTATTACCATATCTCTCATGTAGTCCCTTGTGATAAGAGAGATGGCATCAATTCTGGAGGGGATCCCAGAGGCGGGAAGGCATAGCAGGAGAGGATAGGGGAGCAGTAGGGTGCTAGCCAATCATCCAGAGATGGGGAGGATGGGAGAGGAGTGTTCACTTGGTGGGATGTATTATCGGTTATTGCGTTCATGTCTGACAAGGTAGCCACTTAAGAGAGAAGAAAGTGGAAAAATCGACCATAGCCTGTTGAAGTATTTCCTCCTCCTGCTAACTGTGTTCTCGGCCATCTGTAGAAAGACCGAATGAAAAAACCTGACCGTAGGAATCGCTAAGTGAAGTGAAGCAAAAGCGGGGTAAGGGAGGTAACCAACATTGTCAGATGCTTGGAGAAAAGAAAGAATAACCTCAAGAGGGTAGACCTCAAGACAGAAGTGAGGAGGGGATGCCTGAATGCAAACAAGTGATGGAAAGTATTCTTCCTAACCCCCCCAGGTGGGGGGATGAGAGAAAAAGTAGTGATGATTTTCCTTGCAGTCATGGTATTGAGTCGTTCCCAAATAGGTAATAAATTTCAATGAGTGGAGGTGTAGCGGAGATGGAAGATGAAATCCTCCCATCAATGATAATATATATATATGTATCTACTAGAGGGTATCAAATAGCTTGATCTGATGAAACCAACTACCATCACTATTTGCAAGCTAAATAATGCACTTTATAGTCTTCACGAAGCACTGAGACTATGGTATCACTATATCAATGAATTTCTGTTGTTCATCAGTCTTCAGAAGTCCAAGAATGATATGAACTCATACCAATTTACTGATTGCAAACTCCTCCTATTACTTCATATTGACAACTTATTAATTACTACTAAAAGTCACTGCTGGATCAATCAGGTCAAACAATAACTTTATAGCCGTTATAACATGAATAACTTGGGCCTTGCAAGAGAGTGAATTTCTTGCACTTAAAATTGATCATTTACTAGATGGAAGCCTCATGCTTAATCAAACACAATTTGTCATGAAAGTTTTATGACGGTTTAACATGGAGGATTGCAATAGTATTTGGATACTCATGGAAACCAGCCAGAAATTATTGCCAGCTGAAGATATGGATGAGATAGTTGAACTAGGTAAGTATGTGTCTTTAGTTAGGAGTTTAATGTATTTAGCTAGTAGAACTCAACCAGATACCACTTTCACAATTTCCACTTTGACCAAGTTCAACACATGACCAGTAACAAAACACCTCCATGCTGTGAAATGTATTCTCCAATACCTCAGACAAACTACTGCTTTAGCTGTAATTTACAGTTGTACTTGGAATAGCAATTTAGTTAGATTTACAGATCCTGACTTTGGTGGAGATGTGCATAATTGAAAATCTACTTTCAGCTATATTTTTACTCTTGCTTATGCAGCAGTTTGTTGGAAGTCTAAGAAACAATCCTTGGTATCTCTGTCATCAACCGAAGCAGAATATGTAGCTTGTTCAGAGACTGCATGAGCGCCTATATGACTATGTCAACTTTACCACAAAATCGCAAATCATCTATTAAAATCAACTACTCCAACTGTTCAACTACTTCTTTCTGACAGCCAAGGTGCAATCAGCCTAGCTCAGGTGCCAAGATTTGGTGACCAGACCAAACACATAAACATCAAGTATCATTTTGTCTGCGATTCCTGCACCAATAGCCTTGTACAACTTAGCTATATATTGACTGCCAAGATGACTGCTGATATTATGACAAAAGTCCTCCCATGCAATACTCACCAATGGCATATCCGAGGGATAGGTTTGATGGAATTGAGTTGAAAGGTGAGGGTATCTTGGCATTGGCTTTTGGGTGGGATGTTTCTACAGTCTTTCTGGTTTTTTTCAGATGTTTATCTTTTCCTATTCTTTTCATCATGTACAGGACACTATTTTTCTTAGCCACAGTCTTAGGCAGGTTTTTTAATGAAGTCCCTGATATTATTGTTGTTTGTTTTGTTTCTATCTCGTTTTGGCAGGAGGTTATCTGGAAGGGTAGGAGTGTTGGAATCTAGCAGGTGTTATTGGGTGGCTTCTTGATAACCTCATACCAATGTACAGAATGTCAGGAATGATGTGAGAATAACTGGGATGTAATGGAATGATGGGAATGCAATGGCGAGAATGGAACACAATGGGAGAATGGAATGGATATAGCCAACCTACGGAATGTCTAGGAGGTTGGATTATTTGTAGTATATAACTGTAACCTGTTCTGGTGTTAAGAAAGATAAATAATGAAAGAATTAAGTCTTCCTACAATATATCACTGTTCTCACTAAAAACACTTTACAACACTTTATCATAACCTTCATACACTTTCGGTTCTAACTTCACACGCGACCGGCAAATCACTTCCAATTCTAATTATTACACATCACGTTTAATCCGTCGGACAGGTGTGAGATGCACTCAGTCTATATTTCGCATGTTTGATAGGGTGCAATACACTTAACCTGGTTGTACTACCCGAAGGTGCGGGTTTATCTTCAACTTTCACGTGATTTTCCTCCCAACCTCCCCCACCACCATTTCAATACGGGACACATCATCGTGGACACATCACCGGACCAATGTTTGCTTGAAAAGAAAGGGAGTCATGTGATTTTGAGAATGAGTATAAACCCTCCTCGCCCCATACCTTTCTCTATTTTTTCTTGACATTGACGAGGAAAGTTCTCCACCCGACCCCCTATCCATCCACCGATTCCCCCGATCCCCAACCCCAGGCAGCAGTAACGGTGATTCATCCCCAACTCGGCGAAGCGTAAATTCGTTGATTTGCCTAGTCAAACTTCTGTGAATGAGCCTCTTCCTTTACTGTAATTCGGTACCGTCGAAGGGATGCCTTTTGTATTTTAACTAACAGTTTTCTGTGTAGTTTCCTCCTTGCTTCACTTATCGTAGATGCAATCCTAGCGGAAGTAACCACCTTGGACCGAGTGAAAAGTTAAAGGAATAACAACCTGCAAAGGTCTGGATGATGCCTACACGATAACCCTTGCACGAATGTAGGCGCAGAGCAGGAGTCGACCCACAGCTGGACTGGAAGCCCGATGTAGATATTGAATGCCGAGCCGCCCATACAGACCAGCGAGCTCCGCCATGCCTTGGCGGTAGAGAGGGGATCTACGGATCTCGATCCTGAGAAGGCTCCTGTGATACAAACACTCTTCGGATATGGGCGGGGGCTGCACATGTTTGAGAAATCTTCATCCACCGTCCGGCTCGTCCACTACAGTCTGGAGGAGTGTCCACTCAACAATCCGACCCTTTTTCAAAGTCCCCACTCCCAGACCGCGGAGGTTTGCCTCACCTACATAAACTTTCAATGCAACAAGGATCTTTCGCCAGCCCTTGCCTCAGCCCCACCGACAGCCCCCTTGTACAACGTGCTTCTTCCTATTGGGGAATTCATGCAAGAAGGAAGATGATAGAATATAAAATTGTGAATTATGAGCTTTCTGTTGAGCTCATTTCCTGCAAGGATACGGGCAATAGCTAAGGTTTATATACCAATGTTCCTAGCTACTTCTTTGCATGCACGTTGATATTCCCAACATCAACCCTAACCCTATATCCTTCTATCCCTTAATACAGGGATGCCAGTAAGTCTCTAATCTCCTGAGCGTCCACCCCTTTTACTAACTCCATTATCTTATCTCCTGTACTGTAGATATTATATCCGTTATATCCTTAACTCCTTTTCCTATCACTTTGGTCATGAAGTACTCTCATATCGACAAATCACCCCTTTCACTGTTATAGCAGACCACTCGACATCTCATCATCCTCCAACAAATCCGTTTCCTCGCCAGCTCTCCGATGACCGTTTTGACTGATAATAGGATCCGCCACATTAACGCCGCGATATTCAACAGTCCCCCGCAGTCCACTACCGTCACCCACCATCCCTCGCTGTCCCCCACAGTCCCCTGCCATCCCACTCCCTACCCTGAGAGCAGCTGGCTCACCCTGCACGGCCCGCCACCTGGCGCAAAGACCGCCGTCCTGCACTCTGACTGCCCTGGACGGACTACCGACAGCCGTCCCGTCCTGTCCAGGCCTCTTGGCAGTCCTCCCACCGGGCCCCTAAGCGGTTGGGTACACTGGCTAAGGAACCGTTCCTCTGTCAGCACCCTAGCGACTCTTTTGCCAATCCAGCTAAACTCACCGACTACCGCATTCAATGAAGAAAACCGACTGGTGCTGAGACATTCAATGAGACTTTTATCCTTCTTTTGTCTTAAAATCGCAATAAAAGGCCATATCCAAACTCTTGATAGCCGAGACTAAGCCTTTTGGGGCGCTGATTTTAACGCAACTGCAAGTTTCTCCTCCGCCTCTGCTTATTTTAAAGTACCGTATTTACTCTTGTGATTCACTCTCTCCTTCAGCCCAGGATAGGTTTAGTTTCACAAGTTAAGAGAGGTTCTTATACCAGTTATTGATATTCAACACGTCCGGAAGGCTGATCTTATACCGTGACAGCAAAGCAGCAACCCATCTCAAGACCTTTTTTGTGAGTCAGGGGATTAGCGGCGCGCCAGTGATAGCGAATTGTTTTTTTTCTTTCTCTCTACTCTTTTAATGCTTCTTTACACCTTTTCTATAATTATTCTATACTAACATACACAGGACCAATTAGTTGAAAGAGAGAAATAGGTCCAAAAAAGGAACGAGAAGAGAAAACATGTCGCGAACTGAGCGACGAACAAGAAGAGAAACAACAGAAGAAGAAAGCACTTACTGTGGGGAAGGGAGGAAGAAATACAGGAGACGGAGGGGGAAGAGGAAGAAGGCGGGGAGGAGGAAGAAGAATCCGAAGATGAGGATAAAGAAGAGGAAGACGACATTGCGGAAGGCGAAGACGAAGCTGAAGGTGATGAGGAGGAAGATAGAGGTGGAGTGGTCAAGAATAGCTTCAGGGCAGCCAGGCGAAGACAATCTATGGAGATTGAAATGCTTGAGGTTAGAGCCCAGCCCTCTTCATCTACCCCCCATGCCACTGGAAAGTATTCTCGGTGGCCCTGATACCAGCAAAGAAGGAGAATTCATATCTCTAGAGAGAGAGTCATTGCAGACAGCGAGGAGAAAAGGGTGAATGAGTATGAAGGATCTGGGCGCGGAAGCATTCCCGAACAGAGTGATCCCATTCCTCCAAGTATTTCTTCCCCATCTCCTCCCCACCAGTAACGCCTGTGGGAAATAACCTAGTTAGACTGCTCACCGTATACCATAAGTAGTATCGACCACCTACGACAATTATCCTGAACCCTGCTCAACTACCAAGCAACCTTTCACCGACAACAATCGGCCACTCCTTAGTCTTGCAATCCCTGACAGAAAACAATCAGCGACTACTTAGCCATGCACTAGTTCATAGGCTATCCCGTGTTGGGGAGATATGCAAGGGCATTCGGAAAAGGGTTGGATGTGGCAGGATGGGGGAACGGCTACGAGGTGGGATGTTTTGGCAGCTAGATTGGAGAAGATCACGAGATATAAGGGTCATGATTTGTGTAACTGCTTTTACAGTTTTGGTCCGTCACCGTTGGTCTTGTCTGTCCTTATTAAGTGGCTGTCCATTCTCCTCTGTCACTATTCGTGTGTTATCTTTTTTGTTATCTTTTACTCATTATTTTGTTTCTTTCGCGATCACCTGTGCTGTTCTATACATATCTTATTGCTCGACGTCTTTCCCTCCCAACCAATTCCGCTGTGCATAAATCTTGTCGCTTAAAAACACCAACACGCTCACCAGGATATTCCCCTATGCCAACCCAGCTCCTTCTAATCGCACCACTGATAACCCTGCCTTCACCATCAACTCCATCCTCTCGTTCAGCAACACCACCGGCAACTCCTATATCAAAAGGAAAATAGCTCAAACGAGGTCATCCGGCTCCGGCAAATAGCCCAGAACGCGCATTTCCCCGAAGTCAGAGAACCAAAAAATAAAAAGGGTATCGTATTCTTTTGTACTCGAGATTAATTTGACTTTACTGTTTCTTGTTTTTGTTCTTTTTTTTTTCTCTTCTCTTTATTGTCCTTTTATCTTTTCAGTAGGCTTCATAATTACAGTTGCGGCTTGCTATCACGGATGGCCAAATTTCATGGATTGCATCCCAGACAACGGGGTGTCCAGAACAGTGAAGAGAGGGTTTTATTTCAAGAAAACAAAGAAAATGAAAAAAAGGTGTATCCCCATTCTTTTATTAAGGGTCATCTTAACAAAATTTCATATGCCGTATTGACATCTCTTGTCTTCCATTCAGTAGGCACACATGTAGCATGTTCTACACAGAATCAAATACGGTACTGAATGGTAATGGGGGCTGGTATGCTGGCGCAGGAAGTGATAGAGACTAAGGGAGTAGTGATCCATTCTATAAAGAATGTAGAGATAAAAGAAAAATGAACAACTGCGGTATGCGACCTGACTTCTCTGTGATAAGGAACGAACGGATGAAAAGCGATGTAGATCAAAGACATAGACAAAGGGAATATACAGGACTTATATAGGCACAGCAACGAGTGATAAATACTGCACAAAAGAAAACTCCTTGCATCCCATTCTCGGCAGGAGTAAAGGAACGTTTCACAATATCCCCATAAAACATAACATTCGTGTTTCGCCAACGTTCCGAGTGTTTCGCCAATGTTGCAAGTGTTCCGTGATAACTGGATTTCCTCCGCCGTTTGGGATCCATATCCGAAGTATGCCGAGCAGCTCTAGATACTTCCAACAGCATGTTCTTCATCCTCTTGTCCATCACTGTTTGTCTCAATATACTGCACCTCCATCAATTTCCCTTCCTGCCGATTAGAACACTCTCCTCCCTTAATTAGGTTTTCTATTTTCCCCATTCTACATTTCTGGCCCTGCCTTGTTCCCTCGTTTGGTATAACCTCTCTGACATCTACCACACTATCCAGTTTAGCAGCCCAACACCCCCCAGAGACCAGTGGAGGGTTTCTCAAAAATATCATACGAATGAGAAACCTTCCCTTTTCGGCCCAACAAGTGAAATTCTATGACAATTCACAGTTGCCAGAGACCTTTTCCAGTTCAGTAAGGTATCTGGTTCAGCGCAATCCGGGATATCGAGTTGCGACTCCATATATATAGAGGTATATTTTTTTTTCTTCTACACTTCTTCCTAGCTTGCCTAGCTTGCCTAGGGTGCCTTGGGGATGCTGGACATTTGGGAACAAGTAGAAGGAGGAAGGGAAGAGAAAAGATTAGATATCTTACCTAACGATCTGATCGGACTTGTGAAATTTTGATTGTATAGTACATAAATAGACACGACGAAGGTTCCAGATGAATTCGATACGTGTATATCATCTAAGCTACTACTCTTCTTGAATTATGAAGTGAACAAAAAATAGCGAGAACCCTATTTTTACTGTAAAGACGGCCCAACATCATTTCCAAGGCTTCACAGAGCAGCACCCTATATTAACTTGAATAAGAGCACGTTGTCTCAGGACCAGGACGTCTAAATTTCCTATTCAGGTGGGGACGGGAGAAAACACTTGCAACAAAAAAACAGGGCGTTACTTAGAGACGCAATCTCGAGGTTGTGAGACAACGTGCTCTTACCTCAGCTAATACAGCATCTTGGTATTGCAGAGACAGTCGCAATATTATTGGATATGAACAAATGCGATGGTAATGCAACTGATCACAAATACGACAGCCCTCATATCCGCAGCGCGGATAGGCTATATGGAGGAAGTGAAGATCCTTTCATACCAAAAGAATGTCAATCTAAACATTGTAAATGCAAAGTGTCAGACACTGCTCTCCTAGGTAGTTGAGAACCAGTATCCGGAAGTAGCAAAGATACCTTTAAAATGAAAGGATGTCAATCGCAATATCGCAGACACTAAGTATGGTCAAGCACCACTAGCCTGAACAGCCGAGAATAGCGATGATGAAGTGCTAAAGACCCTTTTAAAACAAGGTGATATCGATCCAAACATGGGAGACATCAAGTATGTTAAAACACCTCGCTCATTTGCTACTAAGGAGGGGCATATAGCTGCCGTAAGGATGTTTTTGGAATGAGATGATGTGAAGCCAGCAGACACTACCTTTAGGTAAACACCTCTCTCCTTGGTTGCAGGGGTAGATTATATTGGAGCCGTAAGGATGCTCCCCGAAGGAGAGGACTTCAATATGAATCCAGCAGAGACTGATGATGGCCTGACGTCATTTACGTTGGCTGGAGAGGCCAGAAATGATAAAGCTGACTCTTTCACTGCTTCTGCACTAGTATCTCTAGCACCAGATCTTTCCGTTGCAACCAAGCCATCTTCTCCATCACTTTGTACGCCACGAGTGAGAAGGGTAAGAGGGTTCGACGAACTCTCACATGGAGAAAGTGTCCGAGAAGGTGTATCCCCACCTTCTTGCGGAAAGAGCGCTTTAACAATAATATCATGAAGTTAGCATCAGGGAGTAAAAAGAGTTTTGCTTGAAACAAGAAATGCCTTACCACTTAAAGTGTCTCCTGAGAGTCATGGTGGTCTTCACCACCATAGGTTCTGTCAGACATTACTATTAATGGCTAACAAACAAGCCTATCTGAAGGTAAAGAACACTTGAAGTATTTATCGGTAAACCAATTTTCTTGTTAAGGGTTCTGATACCGAGGTTGTTGCTGAGGTTGTTCTGGTAGTGACTGCCGTGGGAGAAGAGACGAGAAGAAAGAAAGAATAAAGATTAAGGCTCAAACCCCAAACTTCAAACACCTTGAGTGTCGCCAACTCAGCGGGAAAAAAACTTTCTTCGGCAAAAAAAAAAGAATCACACTTGTAAAAACGCGGAATAGGTTGGAGTAGGCCTCGAAGAGAAAGGTATAATTGCTCATTTGAAAAAAGAGAAACAACTGAAGCGAGTTAGAAAGATGCTAGGAAGATGCTCGATAGTGAAGTGTCCTCATGAAGATTTCTTCGGGAGCAGCGTGGTTGGACAATAGAGAAAGGAAACATAGATTGCGGGGAAGAAACATTTATAAGGAGACTCCGGTACTGCCCGTGGACTCGGGCGACAGTCTCATATATAGGATAAAATGGCTCCCCATTCCAGGGCTTGAAGATACTGTTCATGTGCAACACACAGAACTTCGTCATCGACTCGCACTTTCTTCAATATGCATTTTCGGGCTGCCCCTAAGGTGATGGTGCACTGGGCGATACCATAACTGGGGTGGGAGATGTTGAGTTGACATTAAGTCATTTATCATCAACGAGACAAAAAACAAAGAAAGAGAAATACAGAGGGAGAAGAAGTGAAAGGAAGTGATGCCTATCATACAGATGCCACAAGGTTATATACAAGAGGATGACGGAAAGAGTGACACATTATCACTCGTGACAGCAGATAGAGGGATGTTGGAAGTGTTACTTCAATGTGATGAAATGTACACCTGCAGTGCTACCCGGTACACAGGCAGAGGTCAAATATCATATCACCATATATGGATACCCCTTATGGGTATAAGTAGGAAGGTCTCAGACATATGTTTCTAGACAATATAGTCAACTATATATACTGTTCTTTCACTTCATTCTATCTTCGTTCCCTCACTTCACTCGTGACCTCTGACAAGGGATGTTGTCAGGAATGCATTAAAAGAATGTTGCTGGAATGACATTGGTACTTGGTATTAGAAATGTTGGTTGGTATTGTGCATGGACAAAATTAACCAAAGAACAACAACAACAACAATGAACATACAACTTGCTGGTGATGACAACCTCCATACATTCAACTACCCCAACACCAACCAAAAAAAAAAATTAAAAATTAAAAGAAATATATAGCAGTAACTAGTACTTAGTATACCATTCACCAGCCTTAATAATTGCTCCTACCCTACCCACCATGGATCCTGCCAGAGTATCAAATATCTTTGAGTCAAGATGTTCCCAATACTGAGTGATTGTCTCTTCAATTGTCTTTTTGACTACATTCTCAGGGCCCTTCATGAGATGAAGATCAGGATAGTGCTTAGAAAGCTTATCCTTAATCAGAGACTGGATATTTTCAATTGGATTGAGATCTGGTAAATAGGGGAGAATTTCCAACAGTGTAATTTCATGCTCTCTGAGCCATCTCATGAAGGGCAAGTGAGTTTTAGCATTGTCAATGATTAAAAAGACCTGCTCCTCTTCAGACTCTTTCTTAATATCCTCCCATATGTTTACAAAGTCATATTGATCATAAACCTCAATAATTGTTATGATTGGCTATAAGATCTCCTCCTAACTTATATCTTGTAACAGGCAACGACTTCTGTTTTCCTTGTTAGCTAGGAAATACTACCTCGACTTTTCTTTCTTTGTGGTTCTAGTACTTTATTGCCTTATGCTATGTCTTAGATATTGACCCTTGCCAATACTAAGTCCTTATAGTGCCAACTAGTATTAGTCTTGTTCTTTTTCTGTTGTGGTAATTGGTCTTTATAGGTAAAGAGCGTAAAGGTGTTTTATTGATAACTTATAAGTAGGAAATAACTTAGGTGGTTGCGTGAAGAACTAACTATCAGGTCCTACTAACCTCCTTATATAGTTCTTCCAGCAACCCGCTTACAAATTAAATGAGTCACAACTGTGACTCATACACTCGTGTAATATATAACCTCATGACTATACTTGGTCATGCATGAAAGTCGCATGACCTTAAAGGGGTCATGTGCAAAACCTCATGACTTGTATAAATGAAGTCATGCCTCTTAATCCTTATGATTCATATGTGCACATATGAGTCAATGCTCAACATACCAATCAAATTGAAACATAAACAACTATGACTAACAACTGTGAGTCATGTGAGACCCTATAACTCATACTGTTAGGATCGCTTATTCTATCACTCCTAGTATACAACCGAGCAACAGGCAATGATGTTATATCAATCTTTATTAGATACTGTAAATGGGGTTAATACTTAACTTGGTATTCGTTGTCGTATTTAGTCTTCTTTAATACTAAATTCTTATCCTTACTTAGTCTTCCTAAGACTAAGTTATTAGTTTACTTTCTTCCTTGTCCTACAAGGAAGATATCTTGCAATGTTCTTTCTTTAGTAAAGAGCATAAAGGTGTTTTATATTCATAAAGTCATACAGTTATATCTAGGAAATAACTTAGGTGGTTGCATGAAGAACTAACTCTCAGGTCATACTGGCCCCTTTATATAGTTCTTCCAGCAACCTGCTTACAAATCAATAACTGTTATGAGCCACAATTGTGACTCATACATTCGCGTAACATAATAATCACCTGACCTTAACTTGTCAGGTGTGAAACTCACATGACTTCTAAATAAGTCATGTGCGCAAAACAACTTATAACTTTAAACAAGTTATTACACAATTCAATCAAATATAATAACTATGACTCGCAATTGCTAGTCATGTGTGAGACTCACATGATCTAATTGGGTTTGTGCGCGAAACCATTACAAACCTATGACCTCATAATCATGAGTCATGTGAAAACCTTTTTCCTTGCTAGGTTTTTAACACATGCTTGAGTTGTAGTGCGAAAACATAACATCATATGACTCAATCGAGCCATGTGCAAAACCTTTAACCAATGAAATACTATGACATACAATCATATGTCATGTGAAACCATCACAAACCATGCCAGGTTTGTAATAATAATTGACTTTGCAGTAACTCCACCACTAGCAGAAGAAGGATGAGGAAATATAGGAAGGAAACAAGTATACTTTTGGCTATAAAAAAACCCAGTCATCATTTGATTAACCTTTCTCTCTCCCCTCCTAGGAGTTTCCTCAACACAGTCCTTATTCCACTTCTCTTTAAGATATCTAAATATCCACTTTCTCCTTCTCCCTCCTCCTCTCTCAATAGTCACCTTATCTTCCCACATTATCCTCCTGCTCCATATATTTTCTGTCCAATGCCCATGAGCAAATACCTATTTCAATCTCTTCTCAGCAAGACTCTTACCAAAATGTACCCTCTCTTGTGCCACCAATTTTTAAGATTTTTTCCAGAAAGTATGTGTTTTATAGTCTTCTCAGAGACATCTGGTGAATCTTTTTCTTGGCAATGTCTTGATAGCTGTTATGGTGATTTTTGAGAGCTTCCTTAACTATAGCTTTATCCTGAGCCTTAGAAGTCTTAGGATGTCTTCCTTTGCTCTCTTTCTCCTCCCACTCTTGATCTCACTTTTTGTAACAGGTGTTAACCTGTATGAACTAATACAATAGGGATCGGCGGTAGTCCAGCTAGCATTTGATTCCTAAGTGAGACTAGAGATGTTAAGACAAGAATGTTTTAGAAGAAGCAAAGAGGAGGGAGAGCAAGAGAATCACCATTCAACCAATTGTATTTCTTATCTAGGTTCTGTCTGAAGTCTGGCATTTCCTACTAGGCAAAAAGCCTGTCTTAAATACCTGATTTCCTCTACCAAAGATAGATATTCCTGAAAACCAGCTAGTACTGTCATTACCGGTAAGTGCACAATACCAGAATCTTGTGATCCTACCGAAATCCTGAAAGCCTAAGGCAATCTTTCACCCAAGCCTTATCTCTACTGTCAGTATACATGAACATTCCTTCCCTTGGAATCTCTAATGTAAAACCTTGCATCTATAAAAGTATAACTAATACAAAACATAACAAGTTACTGGAATCTTAACGATACTGGTAGTGAAACAATCAATCAATCAATATAAGCAATAATAATCAAAATAACATAACAAAGAAAAATATAAGCATAACCAGTATACAGTTGCCAGAACATGTACACATGTTACACTTTTCAACTATGTTATGAAGAGTAGTAAGATAGATGTTGAGTTGGTGGGAAATGTCTGTCAAGGGCATGCCATGCCCTCTTTATGCAAATCACACACTCTCCCAGTTATCCATTGACTGAGATGCTTAGAAGGAATAGGTTTTTTGGCATGGCTGCGAAGAATAGGAGCCATTATTTCTTAGAAAAAAAAAAGATAAGGTATTATGAGGGGTCAGTTGGGTGGAAATGATTTTTTGGGAGGTTTTGTTGTGTGAGGCTGTCCGGAAGTGATAGTTGCCACCCTGGCCAGCAGTTTTAGTTAATTTTGTCCACACACAATATTAGGAATGTTGGTTGGTATTCAAAATGTTGGTAAGTATTCAGAATATGAATGTTGTTGTTTGGAATGAGGGTTGGTATGGAATGAAAGGGAAATTCTGGTGGGTGTAACAGATTTTGGAGTGTAATAATAATTGATGTTACCACTATCAATGTTCTCCACAATTAACACTATCACTTTCACAATTCTTATCAACTCTAACAAAACTCATTTTATCTTGCTTACCATATTTTTCTCCATACTTTCTATCTTTCTCTCTCTTAATCCTTCTCACTAAATTTCAAGAGAGACTACAAGAGGGCAAACAGGAATTCCGACTGTGGGAGAAATAAGAATAGCGAACTTGAAGGTAAAAAAATTATGTCTTAGCAAATATTTGATTGATAAGTAAACATGTTGAATAAGAAATTATCAATGATGTGGCTATTTTTCGGGTGTATTGGGAATGGTGAATCGATGGCTATCAGGAACAGGCATAATTCATAATTTGTGAAGAGTAGGGTAATCAAGGGAGCTTGCCACAGTGGTGTCAATGAATGCTAAGAGGAAATATGTTTTGCTCATATTTATAGTAATGGATTACATATTATTAGAACTGACATATATTCAAAACAAGCACATTGTATGTGTAGCAAAGGTCTGATAATCTCAATACTGTGCCACTGATACTATTTGTGACTCCCAGCTCCCAGCATTCAGTGTTGTATCCATAAAATTAGAGATTCTTGTCAGTATCATCAGGTCCTGTTCCAACATATTAGACCTACCAACATTGATCTATTTTGACTAATTCTTGGTATTTCTTTAAGTATTTTTTTTTTCCTACTTATTTTTGATATGTAAAAAAGACTTATTATACTGTACTTATATCTATTTTCTATCTAGAGTGATTCCAGAAAAAAATTATCATTGATTTTTGCCTTCTTTGAATTCTGACAAAGATCATTGTGGACCCTACTCAGGATCAGAACTTAAATAACTATCATTCTCAATATCATACTCCAACCCATATTCTATTATGTTAATATAAGATATCATAAAGTTTAAGATTTACAAAAAAAAATATTAAAATATCAAATTTTTTTCCCATTGTGTTTTTATGTCAATACAGACTGTTCCATATAAATTGACTTAAAAAGGTCTGTCAGCAAGTGCATGAACAAAATAGTATAGCTGTCATAATATATAATCCATAATTTTTACTAACACTAAGTAGTATTAAGTACTTGGTTTGAAATCAATTATCAAATGAGTAGGCTTTCATTGTCAGAATATATACAAAGTATGCTACTTTCATGTGTACATTACTGATAGCAACAACTCAATGGCAACACTGGCATGATGGCAACTTAGCCAGAGTCAGCAGTGGAAATAGCACATGGCACAGGTGAGAGAATACTTATGTTGTGGTTCGGGAAAATGGATGACTTATTGGTTCTTCTCTCATTACTCTACATGAACTGTAGTACTAGTAAAAGAGTGCTCCCCATGCACACAAATAGGATAAACCCACACAGCAGAAAACCCTCACAAACCAGCAGTCACAACCCTTCTGCTCGTCATGGCATAGACTAACTATTATACCACTATAACTACCAGATGGGATTTTATCTATCACTCTCCCTAATTCCAGATGCCCTTTATATATATGTATGATCATTTGTACCTTTGTCTTGCATGATGGAAAAAAAGAAAAAACCTTTTATCAATTCTAAAAAAAAAAAAAAAAAAAAACATTGTGATAGTATAGACATCCCATATCATGATACCTCTAATCTATCATTGACAACATCTCTATAAATGCTTGGTGTCTCCCATACTCTAACCCTTTCATCTGTCCATCTACTACCATCTCATCTGTCCTAAGATATACTATCTTAACTTCCCCATTTTGTACAACCTTTCTAAGCTAGAAATATCTGACAGTAACATATTGTGTAGATGCCTTGGACTCCCCATTGCTCAAGCTAAAAATACCAGCTTGTACATCATTGAATACTGTACTAGGATTATTTTTATTTATAACTTCATCTAGGTAGAGCTCTTCTTAAATTTTAGCTAACCAAATACCCTCCTCAATAGCAAGAGCAGTAGTGTTAAACTCAGCATTGGTGGTTGACTTCGCAATATTCTTCTAATGTTGTGATTTCCAGTGAACAATTGTGCCATGCTGGTTGAGAATGAAAAAAACTGTCATTGATCTCATACTATGCACTTCTCCAGCAAAATCAGTATCCTCATATATGGTGATTGGGGCTCTTTCTTCTTCTCTCCCAAAAGCTCTACACATGCATTTGCCCAAACATATTTGTAGACTGAATATTTCCTTCAGGTAGCATAATATGCTCTTACCAGCAGTCTAGTATGATTCAGATACATCTGTGGTGAGTCAGCTAATTATAGCGGTTACAAATACAATAATAGGACACATGGTGATCACAGTATAAGTAAGGCTACCAACTGCCTCCTGGTAGATTAGCTTATTTGCTTCACCTTCCTCTTCTCTCTTCTCATATAGTTTCAACAAAACATCTATTGGGGTTGCACACCCCTTGCAATCCTCCATCCTGAACCAATTCAAAACATTTTCTAAGTATACTCACTGACTTAGCTAAATTTCTTGCTTTTCATGGTCATGTTCTACCAGCATACTGAGAAAAAACTTCACATTATTAAGGTCTTTAGTTGTAAATCATTTTTCAATCTCTGCTTTCATAAACCTCACCTCTTTGGAAGTTCCAATCAACAGCATGTCATCAACCCAGGTGACAATTATTACTCTAGTCTCACTGGTGTATATTCTGGCTTCATACTGTGATGCTTGCATTTCCATCTTGGTGGTAAAATAAGATACCAATGTGTTATACTAATTTTGGCCAGCCTGCTTGAGTGTATACAGACTGTGATTTAACTACACAATAATACTTGCTTCACTCCCCTGTGGTGCTTCCTTCTCTTCTCCTTGCAAGACAACTGTCTCATACTCAAATATTTGAAAATCTTTCGGTAGGCACAGATAGAGCTCCTCTTCCACCTTGCTCTCAAGGAATGCAGTGACTATGTCAAGCTAGACAATTTCTTTATCTTCTACTATAGCTGAGGAGAGTACCAATTGGATTGCTGCAAATGAGAATATAGGACTGTATGTTTTGGTGTAATCGATTGCTCTATGCTGGTGGAACCTATGTGAAGCGAGGCAGACTTTGTATCTGGTAACCTTCCCATCCTCTCTAATCCTTTCCTGAAGTATCATTCTTGACAAAATAGCATGTATGCCCTGAGCAACCTTTTCTCATCAACAATTGTCCAGGTCTGGGGATCCTCTAATGATACCAGCTCACTCTTGATTGCAGAAATCCAATCTGTACAATTTCGACCTTCAAGTGCAGCCACCATAGTTCTTGGTCCATCAGTGACTAATAAAGTGAAATCAACACTCACCACTTGATTCCTTTCTCCTCTAGGTTAACTTTGTTTTCTTCATTCTCACTTGGAGCTTAGTGTCCTGTCCCATTATGATCCCAGATCAGATTTCATTCTGGTCATCACATGACTACATCTCCATTGATCACCTTCATTTGCTCCCTTGTGATTAGCTCTTCCAGATCCTTGGGTTGATACTGTACTCACTTCTTCTTCCCTCACTTCTCCTTCCCTCACTTCTCTTTCAACAACTCCAGCTGTAATGGGGTGGCCATCTTCATTATCATCATTTGATGACTCATCTTCTTCCCATCTAGAGTAAAGGTCCACATCTCCCACAGAAACTATAGGAATGATGACTATGAAGTTCTCATTCTTCATAGGATAAAAGCTTTGCCCCTCCAGTTGCTTGTAGAATGTGCAATCCTAATTAAATACAATATCCCTTGATGTAATTAACTGCTTGGTCCTCAGATCATACTGGCAGTATTGTTTCATAGTCAATATTTATACAATAAAGGCCAGCCATTATGCTTAAGGACTCCATTTCTTGACTGTTTATTTTGCTGGGTATATATGAGCATATGCTGTACATCGCCAAACTTGTCAATGCTGCATATTAGGTTTCTTTCCAAACCAGAACCCATATGGTGTTGTGTCAACTCCATGAGTTCCTTTCATGATGCATAGATTATTCCAGTAGATGACTGTCTGTATTGCATGAATCTAATAAGCTCGTGGGGCTCCAGCATGTTGAAGCAATATGTTCTCTCGTCCAACTAGCCCTCTGTTACTATTCTCAGACATGTCATTCTCCTGTGGAGTATAGGGGACTGTAACATCTGATTCTAACCAACATCTCCTCAATTCTCTCTGGACAGCCTCAACAGTAAATTCCCCTCCTCCATTGGTCTGACCCGCTGTAATCACATAATCTTTACCATCATCCTGATGTCACTTCTCCATGTGAGCCTTGTACTTTTAGAAACAATGTACTGCTTCACACTTCTATTTCAAAAAATAGACAGCAGTGAACTTTGTAAAATGGTTGATGAGTAGCATAAAATAGAAGCAACCACCAAATGACTTCTACTGCATTGGTCCACACAAGTCAGAGTGTACAGGTTCGAGTAGTGCAGTCATCTGTTGCTTGCTCAGTTTGAATAATGTGCAGATCATCCTTCCCATTAAATAGGAAGTACAATGACCCATCATTGTAGCTACCTGCAGAGCAGTCAGACTATGTACAAGCTCTTTGCTGCTCATCTTCATAAGAGTTGGGTAGTGAAGGTGGCCAAATTAATGATGCCACAATATTACAGGTGTCTGATCTTGGATTGAACTAAGCATTCTCAGTCCAGGTCTTCCAACCTGGCATCTTCTGTAGACTGATAAATATGGGTAATATGAGTTGGCTGTGTATTAGTGCTTGTCCATAAATTATAGGTTCGTTGTGCAGCTCCCAGATTCAATTTAGGTATCTCAGAATGGTTCCTTGTTCCTCAAGATTGCACTCATTGAGCTCCTTCTGTAGATGATTTGCATTATAGGTAACTGTGGTCTCATAGGTTTTATTGACATTCTCCTTAATCACTGCCAGCAGCTTCCATACTTTGCTGTAATATGTTACAGCAATAGCATCGATCATACCGAGATGAAGGGTTCCAATAGCCTTGTGGATTCTCCTTCACTGCACCTAGTATCGATCAAGACTTTGCTCTTAGTTTCCTTTGGTACTCAATGGCCTTTCAAGAATGTTTTCTTCACCCATAGTCAAATTTCCAAGACTGTCTCATTGGCGGAGATCAGTCATGTGCATCACCTACAGGTGATAGTTCATTCCATCCTGCTTGGGAAATCATATTCCCATCAATGATGGCAAAGCATCTTGGTCACTCATTGTCATACCATGAAGATGATATCCTCAGATGGGCACATACAAAAATAAATTCATTGGTGCTGAACCACTGATAGAGATAAACTGAATTGACTTAACAGTGGGTGGATATTGGAACAGGAAGCCCTTTTTTCTTTTTTTTTTGATAAATGTTTCTTAAAAACTTCTCCCTTTACTATACTGGTACTTAAATACTAAGCTCATAACCTGACAACAACTACTTAATGATGACACTGGCATGATGGCAACTTAGACCAAGTTGGTGGTGGAAAGAGTGTATGGTACAGTCGTGTCTAATAAGTTTTCACACGGTCCCTGGCAATGGTACCACCACAATGAATGGCAACGGCAACCATAAAAAAAAAAAAGATATGAAACTCAATTAAAAAATAGGTTATAGTAGAAATAAAAAATAACAATTTAACATGCTACCATTTTGTATGACCTCCATCTGCATCCAGTAGTGCCTGAAGTCTTTCAGGCATTCTCTCAATCCACCCATCCAATGTCTCCTGAGGAATCAGATCCCACTCTTCCTTTGCTGCCTGAAATAATTCAGCAGCACTGTGAGGCCTACTTTCCACCTTGGAGAATCGCTTTCTGAGGACTCTTTTCAGAAGTGCCCAGGCATTCTCAATTGGATTGAGATCTGGGGAGTTGGGGGGCCAAGGCAATCTTTTATATCTACATTCCTCTTGCAATTTTTTGTTTTCCAACCCAGCATGCCATGTTGCATTATCAGCAGCCATATAGATGGTTTCTGGAGCTCTGTTTATCCCTTCTATGAAGGGAATAAGGTATGGCTGGTGAATCTTAGTTGCATATTGGTGGGAGTTGAGGCCAAGTCTATCTTTTTTGACAGTTCTTTCCTCCTCAGTCCTCCTCCTGACAAGAATTAACTCAGTCTTTCCTCCATGCATAATTGCAGCATAGACACCTATATTGGTGCGCCCTGACTTAAAGCTGGGCTTTAAGTTTTTTTCTTCCAGCTCTTCACCAGGTCTAAGTCTAACCTTTCTACCCACTGGATTTGGATCATATTCAATAGTGGCTTCATCAACAAAAACCATCCACTTCCAAGCTCTTGTCCAGTTCTTCCTAATTCTACCAAATGCCTTCCTCTTCTCCTTCTGTCCTTTCCTCCAAAATGGTTTTTTTCTGGGTATCTTGAGCTTAAAACTAGCTTCACCAGAGATCTTATTGATAGTATCTTTGCCAAGTCCAATATTAGCTTTTTCAGTAATATCTCTTAGAGCTAAATGAGGCTCAGCATCAATAATATCAAGAACCACTTTCCTTTTGGCATCAGTAATCTTTGTTGGTCTGCCAGATCTGGGGGAATCATGGGTGTTGCCATCCTGGATTTTGGCCCTTCTGACCACTGATGCAATGGTTGCCTTGGGGATATTCATCTGCTTAGAAATTTTATCATACCCCATATCAGTGTGCTTATATAGGGCATAAATTTCTCTATTTCTGTCTTCTCTAAGTCTTTTGGTATGTGGTGGAGCCATGGTAGTGCGGAGTTGTTCAGTTGATGGGGTAAAAAGTGGTTGCTTGGCAACCGTGTGAGGACTTATTAGACACGACTGTACAGGTAGGAGAATACTTGTGTTGTGGTTCAGGAAAATAGATGACTTGTTGGTTCTTCTCTTGTTACTTGACGTGAACTGTAGTACTAGTAAAACTGTGCTCACTACATACACAATCAGGGTAAACCCACACAACAGGGAAACCTCACAAACCAGCAGTCACAACCCTTCTGCTCATCATGCCCTAGACTAACTATTGTAATACTATAACTACCAGCTGATATTATATCTATCAATTACTTCCATATATAGATTCAAGAAAGGTTCACAAAATATCAGTCTTATTCTTAGAAGTAGAGGCTACCTGAATTGATTTCCAAGAAAGTTTATTGAAATCTCCTGACTGAATAAGAAACAATTCCTGAAACCTTATTCATTATATTAAGGCAATATTATCTTGTTAATTGATTCTGAACATACCATAAAATAGGAAGGTTGTGCACAGTACAAAGCTCAACATTATATTTTAATGGATCTGAGTATATCATGTTTCAAAATTCATATGAAAGGATTTGAAAAGACTATAAAAACTTATAATCCTATAGAATATATCAGCCATCAGCCAAATATATTGTCATGAAAACAACTAGTACTTCTACCAGTTATTAAGTATTATATATTTATAAATCTTTTTTGTTAATATTTTATAATTTTTAGATTTTGCAATTAGATGCTTAAAATTAAATGGATAAAACCTTTATTCACAACAATGAAGCAATAGTTAATTCACGATGATACCTCAATGAAAGTATCATAGAAGAATTGGTTTATTGAGACATGGTGTACTCAGTTAGTTATGTGAAAGTATAGGTTCTTAGTTGGCCAATCTGCTATTTCCTTGACAATATATCAATATTCTATCCTACCAACAAATAAATTTACTTGACAAATTACATCTGCTCTTTGCAAAGTAGATCTTATTAGTACTTAAAAAGGCTTTTGCAAACCTAGCTTTTGCATGTTCTATTTAGAAAGTAAATTTGTTGTCTTTATGTATACACCTAAGATGATTATTTTTAATTATACCTTCATCACCTCAGGTTGTATTTCATCTGCACATAAAGAGACAGGAGATATAATAATCATGGAAACTTTACGATTTATCACAGGATTGCAATGTATTATTGTTTGTTAATAGAGTTACATTACTTCAGTTTGTTATAATCCAACATTTATATAATACAAATTAGTTTAAATATTAATAGTAATAGAGTAAGCAGATATCTATTTTGAATATTTGTATCAGCAAGTACTTATTATAATTTTCTATTAATGGGTTATACTGTATTATAAGTATTTATGAAAAACATGAAATCTTACAATCTTTATATAGGTTGACATGAAATTGAGGTATAAGATACTTAAATGATATACCATTGATAAAGTATACACTTATATTACTACCCAAATATAAGAAGATACTCATTACTGTATTATTCTCTTTCTGAACACCTTGATGCAGAGTCCACACTTTTGTGAGAGAGATACTGGAGACAAATACTTATTCAGTTGCATATCTCCCTTTGAAAGTAACCTACTTTATGAAGAGTAAAGGCTCTTTGCCAAGCAATTTAGTTGACAGGTGAGATAGAACATAAATACTATATTGATAATAATATATTAATAGAAAAATAATCTTAGATAGAGTTTAGACCTGATTTATTTGATTCTAGTTGTACTACTATATATCCTGCAGAATAAAGTTTAATATCAGAATATTGAACACTTCTTCCCATGATTAACTTCTAAATCAGTCCAATACAATCACTTCTAATATTTACATGAGGTGGAAATACAAATATTTCATCTAGCAATTGTACTGTAGTTAAAAGAAAAATAAATCAAAAATGACAATTAGGAAGATATGTAGTAATATTAATAAAAAGGAAATTGGAGGATTACAAAGTATCCAAGATGACATCATTAATTAATTGAAAGTTTTCCAGTTAAGGTCAGCAAAGTTAGAATTGAATAAAAATGAGCTTCCATTAGAGGAAAGAAACATTATCCTATTGTAAAGGAAGTATATATCATGAATTGAATCTTATATCAGGTATGGTACATGGACAAAATTAACTACCCACCAATCATCAATAGCAATGGAGCCTCCCTAATCACCACTCACTTCCAACACCACCTGAAGAAATTTCTCTAGCTCAGTTGCTACTATATATTTTAGAATGTATTTGCATTTTTAATTTGTATTTTCTGTTTTGGTTTTCATGATGGTGGCATTATCATGGCTAAGGTTTTTCATGTTGCTTAGTGGGCAGTTAATTTTGTCCTGAGACAATACAAGTAAAGAAATAATAATTAGATTATGTAAGATCTTTATGTTAATAATATGAGGTCTTTAATCAACCTTGTACAATATAACTTGAAATTAGTATTAAGTATCTATGACTTGATACAGATTTGATACTAATATTTATTTAAAAAGTATACCTACAAAATATGATATATGAAACCTAAAGCTATAATTTATGAATACTAAATTTTTTTCAGGTATTTAATTGCTCGAATCTTGTAATATTTATTCTATAAACTTAAAAGAAAACTCTCTCAAGAATATTTACTATGTGAGGAACTGATATCCAATGGCTTTAAGTTTCTAGGATCTTTATTCTGGGCATCTATTAAGATTAGTAAGATAAATATTTATGCAAGAAGGATAATTACAAGAAAATTTACTTATCTCAAATATGTAGAAAGAATAGTTCATAATATCAACTTGTAGCCTAGTAGTATTCGATGATAATAACTTGCAAGATGGTTTTGACAGAGTAGATAATACTATTTTTATCACTGAATGTTAATAGGTAGTATTTCTTTATTCAATTTAATCATATAATATTGTGAGTTGCTAAGATTAAATTTACACTTATGTAGAGTAATAGAAGACTACAAAACTATTCATTTAATATTATTACTACTATATATTATTATGAAAAACAGAAAAAAGACTAGATTCAGTTAAAATGAATACAATAATATTTTGTTTACTTAGCCTATAATTCTACTCTAGCAATAATTGACTTGCCCAAAATGAGAAATAATTCAGAGGTTAACTACTCCCAATAATGAGTTATTGTATCAATACTTTTCTTAATCACTTCTGGTTTTTATTTCATAGAATAAAGTATAGGATAAAACTTATGAAGTATACATTACTTAATGATATATACTAATTGGTATTGGGATCTGGACAGTAGAAGAAAAGATTTTTTACTATTACTTCCTCCACTTCAAGCTATTATTTAAGTGGAATAAAAGTTTTCACATTTTCAGCAATTAAGAAAACCTTCACATTTCTCATTTCCTCATTAATTTCTGGCACCACCTCTAAAAGAAAAAAAACCATCCAGTTTCGATTCTTGTATATCTAATCTGACATGTATGAAATTTAGCCATCTGAGATATCTAGGTAGGATTCTAATTATGTAGTCTAGAGAAAGGATTAGTGGTAAAGGTCTCCACAATACTACCTAGTTTTATGTTTTTTCCCTCCTGTACCACACATCCCTCCAACACCACCCTTTTATTACATACTATTAAGTCAATTAGATAGCTAAGACAATTAATAGGTTTTTTTTTTTTTTTTACAATGATGAGTAGTAACTGACAACTCTCTCTTATACTTACCTTCTATCCCATCTTCATCTTACCAACCCTTCCACTCTGGCTCTTACTCCTACTCCAGCTCTCTCTAGCTTTCTCTACCCTAAACTTACTATTCCCCCTGGGTTTGCACTTTCTCTTCTTCCATCGCTGCTTTCTCTTAGCTTTCACTTTCACTTGGATTTTTCTCTCCCTCTGGGCTTTTGCTCTCACTGGGCTTCAGCCTTTATAACACTTGCTACTCTCTCTGCGCTTCTGTTTTCTCTTGCCTCGCCCCTCTCCTTGGGCCTCTACTCTTCCTCGGCCACTGTTCTTTCTGGACCTTCATTGCTTTCTCTTGGCCTTCAGTGCTCTCTCTTAGGCTCCAGCCTTCTCCCTAAGCCTCTGCTCTCACTGGGCCTCTAGCACTCTCCCTGAGCCTTCAGCTGTCTCTTGTGGGCTCCACTCTTCTTGGCCCTCTAGTACTCTCCTTGGCCCTCCACTCTCTCTGCCATTCCAACTTCTCTACTCTGGCTGTCCTTTTAAGTCTCTTAATTTCTCCACTCCTCTGGCCTTACAGTAGCTTCTGCTCTTCCTACACTTATGGCTCTCTTTGAGCTCCCTGAGTCCCTCTCACTCTGACTCTTTCTCTGTCTTCTTTCCATTCAATCAAGTTCTCCTCCTCTACTAGCAAGATGTCAATGCTTGGGCATCTCCCTGAGCCATCAGTTGTATGGCAACTGTTTGACAATTTTCAAATCTTTAAAGAACTTATTGAGAATTGGTCAATCAAAGAGAAGTTTTATTTTAAAATTGTGAACAAGGATCTTGTGCATGTTATCTTTACTTGTACTGTCGATAGATGTACCTGGAGGGTTAGAGCAAGTCATACAAAAAAGGATGAAGTCAAGATCTCAATCTCGGTTGCCGAACATACTTGTCTTCCTGGGGATGCTACACAAAGATACAGTGTATCAAGTTCGATAGAATGGTTACATCATTATATTTCCATTCATCTTAGCATCACTCAAGCAATAAAGCCAAGAGAAATTATATATTGCTTATGGGTTCAATTTGGGGAACAATTACTATATAAGTCAGCTAGTGAAATAAGAAATAAACTATTAGAAGATTCACTTGAGGGACAAAGAGAGGGTTTCTGATGTCTTCCAAGCTGTATTACTGTCATTCAGTACTCTAATCCTGACAACTATATTCATATGTCAACAGACTATGAGAGTCACCAATTCCAGATGCTATTTATTTGCTCAGCCTCATCACATGTGTCTTTTGTCCACTGTCATCATTTCATTGTGGTGGATAGAACATTCCTTAAGACCAAGTTTGTTCAGACTCTTCTCTTGGCCATCACAATTGATGCTAATAGCTATATATTATTGCATACTTGGGCTATTGTGGAAAGTGAAATTACTTCATCCTTGTAGTATTTTGTTCACAACCTACAACTTGCGATTCCAATTATTACAACAGAAGCAATCATTCTTATGAGTGATTGAGTTAAACTATTTATTACTGCCAGTGATGTTTTGCCTCCAAATGTTGTCCATACCTTTTGCTGTGAACATTTGAAAGATTGAGCATGTCTAATACTATGATAAACAGTGCTTCCTCTCATGAAAACCAATTGGAAAACATCGTGATGGCATATTTAACTTGCTCGGAACTGTAAAACACCTGCACAGAGCTCTATCCTTGTCTACCTCAATATATGCATCAGTGTCTACCTCTTAACAGACATCGATACCAATGGATAAGGTCCTATGAGTGAAATATGGCCTAACTGTATCTGGTGCCACTAAGTTAAACCTGGAGCTTTGGTACTAATGCCTTGGACATCTCAACATGCCGTCTGTAAAAGTCATCCTGAAGAAACATATAGGATCTACAGCTGCAGAAATAGAAGATGTTCAAATGGTGGACATAGCCAACCACCAGTCAGGAATAGAAGGAGAACTGAGGGAAGAAGAAACAGAGGAGGAGGACAGAGAGGAGGTTGAGGATACAGGGTGGTGTGCCTCATGTGCAAAAATCAAAATCTAATGGAAAATTGCCTGAAAACCGGTCACATATACCAAACAACCATTCAAGCTAATCTACTGTGAGCTACATGGACCAATCTCTCCACCCTGCCAGGGAGGAGCATGCTACTTCATCCTCTATATTAATGACTATTCCCACCTCTCCCATGTCTATTTCCTACGCACCAAGGCAGCTGAAGAAGTGGTGTACATCTTCAAGGAATTTGCAAAGTACATTAAGAAGCAGTTTCTAAGTCACCAAATGTGGCGATTCTGGTGCAACAATGGAAAAGGAGAATATGATAATCAACTCTTCCAAAGCATTCTGCATGACTCAGGTATCTCATTCGAGACCTCACCTCCATACATGCAGTACAAGAATAGTGTGAGTGAATGTATGATTGCAACAATAGCAACAAAAGCAAGAGCTATATTGATTGACTCATGCCTGGAAGACTCATTGTGGAGTGAAGCTGTCAATACAGCAGTGTACCTCCAAGCCTTATATCCATCCTGCACACTCCGAGGCAGGACACCTCATGAGGTACTACATGGAAAGAAGGATGATATCAGTCACCTATGGCATTTTGGTTGTGTTGCCTACAAACTGATCCCCAAAGAGCTCCAGAATGGTAAATTCTCTCCTCGAGTGACCAAATGTATCATGGTCAGCTATACCAACTCTACAAAGATATGGCGACTATGGGATCCACAGACAGAAGATATTGAGAACACAAAAACTACCATGAGTAGGAGTACCAGTAAGACACACAATTGGGGAATACAAAACATTAGGAAATGCAGAATCCTCAATGCCTCTAATGTAGTCTTTGATGAGACCAAGATTGCCAGGAAACATTTGCATACATTACCAGAATCTGAGTTGTTGAAGTTGCTTCTGCCAGACTAAGAGTCTATTGAGACTCAAGGAATCAACCCTGGTGAAGGGTCAACAAATCCACTGGAAGTCAATGGTGAAGATACAAATTGCAAAGTGGAAGAACAACCTTCTAGATATCCTATAGCTGTTAAAAGGTGCACATCTACTATAGAAGAAGTGGCCACAGGCCCAGGATCTATACAAGGTATAGATCAACCCTCCCCACACAATACGTTCATCTCATACCTTAGGCTGTCACCAGTGCCTGTGATCTCTCCACTGCAACCTCAAATATCAAGTAGGCTAGGTGGAATAAACAGAGTAACTGTCACGGGAGCAAGCATTGAGATGGTTGAACTGGCTAGCTACCAGGATACCTTATCTCAGGACCACACTGGGAAGTGAGGGGAAGCCATTCATGTAGAACTGAGCTCCCTGGAAGTGAATGGGACATGGGAATATATCCTTGAACCCATTGGGGTAAAGCCAATTGGGTGTAAGTGGGTCATCAAGTTGAAGATGAACCCTGATGGTTCTACAAGGCATAAAGTAAGACTCATAATCAAGGCCTTTGAACAAACTGATTATGGTAATACCTATACAACTGTTGCGAAACTTGTAAGCTTCCACATTCTGATAGCTCTAACAGTATACTAGAGGTGGGAGCTTGACCAAATGAACATAGATATACCATTCTTAAATCTGGAAGTCAAAGGCAATGTTTATATGGAACTCCTGGATAGACTCTTTGAATATCATACAGGCTCAGGAAAAGCCTTGAGACTGAGTACTTGCAAACCACACAGTGTCTGCATTCTCAAGAAAGACCTTTATAGACTGAAAGAAGCTCCACGCTTATGGCACGCTCATATTGACACATTTCTCAGGTCCTTAGCGTTTGAATGTTCAGGCAGTGACCCAAATCCATACATTCTCACCATACCTATCATTAGTCATCAATTCCTCCTACTATATGTCGATGACCTACTCATTGCTTCTCAATGCCACACTGAAGTTAACCAAATTAAGAAACTAGTTTTGGATAAGTATCGAATAACTGATCTCAGCCCTGCATGTCAATTCCCAAGTATTCCAATTCAGACACAACTCGCTGGAGAAATACACCTAAGCCAAGAAAGATTCATGGACACAATCTTGAAGTGATTCCAGATGGAGAACTGTAATAGTGTCACTACCCCCATGGAATCAGGAAGCCAGCTCCGGTGCATCCACAATTCGAATGAACAAGATTCAGAGAATCAACAGCTATACCAATCTCTTGTGGGTAGCCTGATGTATCTAATGACTGCAACTTGGCCTGATCTAGCATACACAGTATCAACTCTTAACAAGTTCAATTCTGCAACAACAGATGAGCATTTATCAGCTGCCAAACATGTTCTCCGGTATCTAAAACAGACATGAAAGCTGGGTCTACCCTATAGCTGTAGAAGCAGTGTAACTAATGTCAATCTCATGCTCATTGGATATTTGGACTCAGACCATGCAGGAGATCTCGGTGATTGGAGGTCAACGTCTAGATATATCTTCACACTACACAGAGCTGCCATATTATGAAAATCCAACAAATAAACTATGGTCACACTCTCTAGTATAGAAGCAGAGTATGTTGGCAGCTCCGAAGCTACAAGACAAGGTACATGGCTTAAATGTCTACTGAAAGATTTCCTAGATCTGAGTACTCCTTGTAAAGACAAAGTTGTAGGAACCATCAAAACATGCCAGTGCATAATCGCCAAAGTCTCCACACAGCACCTGTATATGGACAACCAAAGTGCTATAAAGATTGCCATGAGTTCCACCAGTCAAGTCAATGAGTGCACAAAATACATTGACATCCGGTTTCATTTCATACAAGAAGTTTACCAGCAATGACAAACTGGAATATTCATTGAGTACCTCCCAACTGCCTCAATGACAGCTGATATCCCAATGAAAGCTCTCCCGAGAGATGCCCAGCAGCATCATGTAAGACCAATGGGACTGCAAGGTGAATAGGGGTGAACAGACTGACTGGGAGGATTGGAGAACTTAATTGCAAAATTAAGTAGGAGTATAAAGAACATTAGTTTACCTTTTCTTTTACATAACTCTGTACTACACTTGGTAGTCTGTGGGGTACTCTTTTTCCTATCAAGCAATCAGAAGTAGATATGGTTTTAATGAGGCTGGCCTTGGACTGGTCAAATATTTTCTTGTCTCTTTGGTTGGGACCTGGTGTATGGGATGTCTGTATCTGTGTGAATTAGGAAGTAGTGAGAGTGTCGGAAATAGCTTCCTAATGAGGTAGCAACAGTGGGGTTTGCTGAAGAGTAGCACAGAGGATATCTCTACCGCATGTAAATGAGATGGCTGGGTAGATAAGAGGTGATCAGGTACGCTAAGAGACGTGGAGTCTATTAGGGATATATAGTAGAGAGAGTAGGAAATAGAAGTACATACAAGTCCCATGCAAAAAAAGGTCTCTATTTACTTTACACATTTTCAACATTTATATACCAAAGTTCCTTACTACTTCTTTGTATGCTCGATATTCCCAACATCAACCCTAACCTTATATCCTTCTACTCCTTACTACAGTTGATGCCAGTAAGTACCTTATCTCCTCAGCATCCATACCTTTTACTAACCCCATTATCTTATCACCAGTAGATATATCCGTTACATTCTTAACTCTTTTTCCCATCACTTCCGGCATGAAGTACAATCCTATCGACAATTCACCCATGTCGCTGTTATAGGATGACACTCAACATCCCATCTTGCTCTACCCAATCCATTTCCTCACCGTCTCACCCATGACTATTAGAGAGATTTAGCTCATTCAGCGCACGGGTCACTAGGCCAAGAAACACTCTGTAAAGAGTTAGTGATGATACCCAAACTCTTTTTGTTCACCCTTAAGTGGGTAAATACCTGGCTAGATGATGCCTTGTCTTTAAGTACTGCTCAGAAGACAACAAATGGTCCTGTGATAAGTAGCTCAAATGGAATACAAAGTAAACAATCTAGGCTGTTTATTGAAGTGGGTTTGGCAAAAAGACATCCAGATTTGATGAAGTTAGAAAAGAACTAGAAGAGACAAAGGGTTTTGTTAGGAGACTAATTAGGAGTAGTGTGATTTTGAAGCATTGCACATGATAAGTGTCAATACTATGTGTTTTGTGGTGTGATCAAAAGTTCATTGATGACTTTTTCTTCAATTCTCTCCTCTGAAACAACACAGAATACTGTTGAACCTACAATGTCTTTTTTTAAATTTCAAGTCATTGATAATTCTACTTCGATGGACTCACATACAAGTCCAACCACCTCTCTCCAAACGGTCAATACCACCCCCGGGCCGGCAAGCTCAGGGTCAGCAAATCCCTCTACTCAAATTATGCATCCGATTCCAGTTACTCCCCCTTCGCCTATCAATGCTTCGCAGCATACTGTACTCCGCACCACTGGTAGCAGTTCTAGAACTCGGCTTGATCCAGGAGACCAGCTAGTCCTTGTTTGCCTTTGTGTTTTGAATCAGTCAGACAATGTGGAAGGAAAAAAGGGAGAGTTTTGGTCAAAAATCAGTATCTTGCTAGAGTAGGAGACAGGAAAACAGTTGAAAGACCCTGCATCAACTCTGAAGTTATTAGTGGCAGGACAGCGGGTATGTATTTACTAGTAGTAAACTAAGTGAAGATAAGTGTGGGTTCTTTGTGTTCTTTCTAATCGTAATATTTAGATAACACAAGATTCTGAAAGACTTAAGTCTGGTACAACTCAACCTGATACAGAGTTTACTCAAGCACTCCATGCCTGGATTGTACAGCTGGATACAGTTGAGCAAGAAAAATCAGCCACCAAAAACACTATGAATGATATGACAAGAGAAACTTTGGAAGCAGAGCGGTGTCGGGAAAATCTCTTAAAGCCACAAGGACAGAAGAAGAAAAGAGATGAGAGAGATGTTAAAGAGGAGGAAGAAATGGAAGTAGGTTCAACAAATCAAAGGAGAAAAAAAAAGTTGCAAAGGTCATTTGGAGAAGAGCTACGGGAGAAAGAAATTGAAGCCATGCATAAGGATACTGCTTTACTTGTTTCTGCTGTTCAAGATATGGGTACTCAGATGGCTGGTGCAATACGGTATCTTGGTTCTAATAATTCTTCTGATACTACAAATAATACAGATGTAACTAGGCTTCAGGATCATCTGTGCTCACTTGAGAAACAGGGAGAAGAGCAAAAGGAGCAAGGAAGATGGGAGGAAGATATGTTGAATAAGGCTTTTGGAGAACTATCATGCTGAAGACAATCAAAAGACTAAGTTCAAGGTATTACTTTTGTTTTACTTTTGTTTTTAGTAAATAACTTTGATAGTACCAACAAGAGGACTGAGATACATACATGGCTATCAATACAGTCAGTTCAGAAAAGTTCAGAAATAATTACTTTGCTGGTAGATAATAAGGACTTAAGAGGAGGGGTCCATACAGTACTCCACATTTCAAACAACCCCTCACATAACCCTGCAGAATGCCGCAAAATCAATCTAGATACAAACTTTTTCGTAAAAGAGGTTTTGGAAAAGTTTTATCAGCAATTTGAGAGAGTAAATCTGATAACACAGTTTTTGTTTGTTATGAAGGTCCGGGGGTTGGCAAAACTTACATTAGGCACAAGGACGAACCTCAAAGAATAGTGGAAAAATGACAAGTACAAACAAGTCACAATGCTAGTTCATTTGCAACAGACAACCAACACGATCAGCCTATAGGACAAGATGCAACCATTGCATGTTTTTATATTGACTTTGCAGCCCAGAAGGAGTAGTTTCCTACAAGCATGCAGGGAGTCCTGCTGAAGCACTACAGCAAAGTTACTTTTTGAGCAAGATGAGGTCAATCCTGACCAAGCAGATGCTGAACATGACCTGACACCACTCTCATACCTTGGGCAGCTGAGAGCAGGCATGAAAAGTAGTAAGGATACTTTTGAAATAAAAAGATGCAATCCCAATCAGGTGGACACCAAATATGGCCGGTCACTACTCTCGTAGACAGCTTAGAGTGGGCATGTCGAAAAGGGCCGAACATTTTTGACTGAATACCTCTCTGGTGGGCTACCAAAAATTGGTGTAATGGAGTAGTGAACCTACTATTAAGATGAGAGGATGTTACCCCTGATATGCCAGAAGAGTATGGTGGAATGTTGCTGTTGTGGGCCACTAGAAATGGATATGATGGAGTAGTCAAGATCATGGTAGAATGGGTAGATGTTAGTCCCAATGGGCCTGACAATTATGACTAAACACAACTGTCATGGGCTACCCAGAATCATCATGATGGGGTAGTGAAGCTACTATTATAATAGGAAGATGTTAGTCCTGATAGGCCAAATGATAATGGCCAAACACTGCTCTCATTGGCCGCTCAGTTGTGACTATTCCCATACTATGATTTCAGTGCTGGGTGACTGTCTTAAAAATATAGCCAGCTACCCCCACCTCCGTACATAGGACTACACAAGAGTAATAACTCTACTTTAGTCCCCAGCACCTGCCATCCACGGCATGGCCTAAGCCTCTAGAAGCACTGGCCTTTCTACCATCTTTGAATACTTTGCCTGCAATGTATATACCTTTTTCACAAGGACCTCAATAGTAGAAGGTAATTAACAAAACAGTTAAAATTCCAAGTTCAGGTAGCTATCAACGGAAGGAGGTATAACTTTAAAATGCAAAGAAATTTGACTTCCATACAAACAAGTATGCAGATTGGTAAGTAAAACAGCAATTGCATAGTATGAACCAATAGGAGAGAGACCAATTTGTAGCCCATTTTTAAAGGCAATAAAGGACCAAAGATTAACTACTTTCCTAAAGCTATGCTCAATAGCACTTCTGTAGCCAGACATTTTGGCATTAAAAGCCTTTTCCTCTTGTGTTAATTGATGGAAAATAGTGTTTTTGAAAGGACAAATAATACCAAAAGATAGAGAATATGCAGGATCTCCATACAGAAACAATCTTCCCTGCTCCATAATTTCAGAAAAAATATCTTGCAATATTTCCTCCACACCAGATTGTCTCTATGCCATCCAATCACCCAATTTTCCTTCAAATGGTCCACCAAGTGATGCAATCAATCCATCTGGAGTTGTTATACCCTGGACCTTGATTGCATGACACCGCTTATAACCAGTATAAAACTGGCACTACTCTTACTCAGGTCGGCAAATGGAGCGAAGGGTTCCATCAATGAATCCCCAAATATTCTCAGGTCCACCAATTCCTTGAATGGCATGGGCATATGATTTTATCATCTCCAAGGTTAATCTCCTCCTATCCCAATGTAGGATATTTTTAAATCTGTTATAAAGAAAGCTAATAACAGAATTAAAAACAATAGACTGATAGGCTTGGGAGCATCCAAAAAGATATAATGTAACCTTGTAATGGGTGGGTGATGAAAGACAGGCAAGGACAATGCAAAAAGCGAGAAGGTGGGATGGCTTAATTCCGTGTGGATATACAAGATTTTCCAATCCTAATTTATCGGATAGTGATATGATATCACACTTCTCAAATGTATTATTACTACTTATTACTATGCTAATCCTCCTTTAACTACTATGGTATCATACGTGAAGTATTCCAAACATCTCTCTTCAGACCAAGAATCAAGATCAAAGACAAAGACCATATAGTCAAGAGGTGTGCAGTACCGAGGGGGATCCTCTTCTTCATTCAAGTGGCATGCTAAACGCTTGAGAGTTTGGGTGAAGTGGTTGGAAATTATCTGTAGAGTGGCGGACATGGTAACTGATATACCCACAGCAACAGAGATACTTGTCTCATTGCTATTCATGGTAAAGGCCTTGAGAAGTGCATGTTGTTGTATCTTTGAAGAGGTTTGTCCTTGAAGAGGTTTGTAGTATGATCCTTACCCGAATGAACTAAATGGACCATGGTTGCTAAATCCACATGAGCGCACCAGGCCACTATTCGACTCCTGTTACCCTAGCGCCTCCTTAGCCGAATCAGCTAAATCCTCCTATTGTGACAGATAATAGGATGTGTTGCGTGAACACCACAATATTTAATGAGGGTCATGGGTGGTGGCACTGGGGAATAATTGGTTGTTAGGTGTTTGTTGGAACTTTGCAAGAGGATGTCTTTGTTTTTAGGAATGTATATAAATAGGAGACTTCTCTCGCTTGTTCTTTTCTTGGTTTTTTCCTTTCTTTCTTTTCTTTTCTTAGGAGGTTGCCCCTTCGTTTCACTATCATTCCCCCTCCATATATATCAGCTGCACTCTCGGAATATTACCAGTAACAATAATCATGGACATGGTTGTGGGGAAGAAAGCCAGAAAACAAGACAGAGGATCTAGGCTCAAACACCTCAAGTGTCAGCAAAGCCAAAGGTAAAAACAAATTGTGAGGAAGAATATGATCACCTGAAAAGGGTTTGACAGGTAATGAAAGGCCTTGAAAGCAATAGGCTTGAAGTCACCAAGTCAGGTTGGATCATTCAAGGTAAGAAAAAAAAGCCATTGTAAGGAGAATGAAAAGAAAACCGATAACTAGTGTCAAAGTCAAGTTCAAATAGATGATAGAAGTGGAGTAATCGTGCCAAGGTTATGGCATGTGGCCGCAACCACCGCATGTTCCCTGGCTCACAACTGGGGGCACTCTAGAGAGTGCCTGACAGCTCAACATGACTTTGTGGCTCAACATGACTTTGTGGCTTAAGATCAGTTTGTCCAAAACATGACTTCATGGCAAAATAAGGCACTAGAGCATAACATAACATTTTATTATCATAGAATATTTTATTTACATAATGTTTCACAATCTAGCCTGTTGCCTAATTCCTGAAATAATGAGCCTGGATGTTTTCCTTTTTTGAATCTGTTGAGCCCGCCTCTCCTTTGCTATAGCCTTTGCCTTTGCCTTAATCTCATCAAGGAAAGGTTTGCGCTCTTCCTTATCCAATTTCTTTTGAGCATTCTGAGCCCTACGTAGATCCCTCTCTGCTTTTTCTACCGCCATATCCTTCTTTCTTTTGGCCATTTGACGTGCATCAGAGGCATAAATAACTCCTCCTTTTTGGATCTGCCTTCTGCTTTGTCCTCTTCATCTGGCATTTCTTGCCTCCTCTACTGCTTGCGTATGCTCCATGTGCTCCATCGCTAATGTACCTGACTGTGCAAGAGCTAATCCACCTTGTAGTACAAGCTTAAGCTTATTTTCAAAGCATGGAGATAGCCCTTGACTCTCTTGGAGTAATTCATCACTCATTGTTTTGAGACTTGCGATTGTAAGAGGAATACCAGAGGCAGATTCTGATTGTGGGAGGGATTGTTGATAGGAAGGAATGGTTGACTCTCAGAGTTTTGATATGACAAGATTGGGATTGTATAGGATAAGCCCAGTCGCACAAAATGCTGATTGAATGGTTGAGGACTTAAAGGTTTGCTTACAAATGGTATCAATTGTGTCCAAAAATTCGGATTTGTCAAAGTTACCACACCCAGTGTGTGTAGTAGCCTCAATAGCCTCAGCATGATAATGCTTATAAGGTTGAAAGACAACCACATCTAGGGGTTGAAGAAGATGACTGGAGTGGGCCGGGAGGCAAAATACAATAATCCTGTGGGAATCGCAAAAGTCAAGGAACTGCTTTGTGCAGTAAGAGCCAAAGCTGTCAAGAAGTAAAAGACGATAATCTCCAGTAAGATGAGGAGCAGAGAAGTGTTCAAAGTGGACAAGCCACTTCATTGTGAGCTCATCATTGTTGTACCCAGTTTCGGAGGTCCCTACAAGGTAATTATCTGGAACTTGTGTTGTGGTATACCAAGATTCCTGATGGATACTGCTAGGAACAATTACCATCGGTGGTAAAGATACTCCATCACCACTGATTGTCTCACAAACGCTTACCAGCTCATGATTTGTAGAGCTACCAAGATGTGTCTGCCTTGTAGGGTCCCTCGTAATAATCCATTGTTCGCGGCCAATCCCAATACAGAATCCGGTTTCATCAAAGTTGTATTTATCGCAATCCTGGATTTGGTACTGATGGCATACAGCCAAATACTTCTCAAACCAGGCTCTGATACTATCAGGTTGGTGGGCATTTTTTTGGTCAAGATCGATTGAAACTTGTTTGCGAATGAAATATTCAGGATGGCGGTTGAGGAATCGTGGAGCCCAATGGTCGCTTACAATAGGGGCTACATCATTGCTAGAATATACATACTGAAGTATAGCATTTGCACAGCCTGAGACTATTTGCAGACAAGCACTGGTACCAACAGTATCAAGACAGTCAAGATACTGGCAAACTGCCAGTTCCTGATCATCAGTGAGCTTATGGTTGGCTCCAGGCCTCTGTTGGTGAGACTGGTAGCCTTGTAGTCATGCTTGAAGTCGGGAGACTGGTACCACGTAGTTGCGGGCAATCTCTGTAATGTTTGGATACTCGGTCAGATTGGTACTTAATGATGCAATTGCAGCCTGAATCTGTACCTCGACATCTACATAAGGCTCAACGCACTCACTTGGAAGGATAAAAGATGCCACTTTTGGCATGTTTTTCGATGTTGGTGGTTTGGGTTGGTGGTGTGTTGACAGAGGTATCTGTTTTACAATGTTTTGGTTGTTGCTTATGATTTTTCATTCTTGGGTATCAAGACATCAGTTGATGATTTATATTAATATACTTAATCTAAATTAACTGAAATAATAAACATATTAAAAACTCAGATTATATTCTCCATAGTTAAAACTAGCCACAAAGTCCTTTTGAGCCACAAAGTCATGTTGAGCTGTCAGGGACTCTCTAGAGCACCCACGGTTGTGAGCCAGCGAACATGTGGGGGTTGCGGTGACATGCTGCAACTTTGGCATGATTAGGCTACTATTTACGAGAGCAAATAGAGGGAAATAAAGAAATGACAGACAGATAGTTGATTATTAAAAGTAAAAGCAAAGGCGTAAACTGATGTAATGATACACTTCAGTAACAAAGAAACAAAATAAAGGAATTGTAGACATACAGGAGTATTTATGTAGTGAAGAGAATAGAAAAGAAAAAATATCTTGAGTGGCAACAATACAGGCAAGAAAGATTTTCTCAATAGATCTTCAAAAGATGAAAACATTCCGTGAATATGAACTTGGACTATTATAATTCCCTTAGACTATATCTTCCAATATCTTACATTCTAGTTTAGATCTAGAATAATACTGCGCAATTCTGAGGTGTCAAATAGATCACAAATAATATTCTTCAGATCACCTGTAAGATCTCTCCTATTATATAACTGTGCAATAGGTAATGATATTATCACATTATTATAATGCATCTTCAAATGGGGAATAAATACTCAGAGTCATATTTAGCAATTAGTTATCAGTCTTCTTAAGACTAAATCTTTGTATTCATACTTAGTCTTCCTCAGACTAAGTTCTCATCTTTTTGCTTAGTTTTCCTAATACTAAGTTCTCTAGTTCATTTTCCTCCTTATCTTATAAGGTGGATATCAGCAGGCTTCTATTTAGTAAAGATAGTAAAGGTGTTTTATATTCATAAAGTCTTAAAGTTATATGTAGGAAATAACTTACGTAGTTGCATGAAGAACTAACTACAGCATCATATCTTCCTCCTTATATACTCTTTCCCACAACCCACTTACTAATCAATAATTACTTATGAGTCACAATTGTGACTTGTACACTCCACTTAACATAATAGCTATGTGACCTAAAGTAAATCATGTGTGAAACTTACATGACTTAAAATAAGTCATGTACACAAAACATCTTATAGCTCAACTGAGTTATTGCACAATCAAATCAAATATAACAACTATGACTCACAAGTGTGAGTCCTGTGTGAAACTCACATGACCTAATTGTCATGTGCATGAAAGCCCTATAAACCTATGATCTCATAATTAGAAGTCATGTGAAAACACTTTTCCATGCTAGGTTTGTAATACTAGCTCCCCCTTCCCTAAAACTTAAGTTCCATTAGGCCAATGGTCTCTCATCTCTTTTTTCCACTAACTGGTCCAAGCATCTTGCCAATTTTCAACATGCTCTCAATTGTTCCTTTCCATTGATTCTTTTAACAATATGTTTCCCCTCTCTTGTATTTCCAGTTTCCTTGTCGAAATCACTACTCTCCATTTTACCTATCTTGCTCTTATTTGTTGGACTTTTATCATCCTTTAGTACTTTTCCTTCTTCTTTTAAAGAGTGCTTGCTATCCTTTCCAACATTGTGACCTATCTATGGAATAGTCTCCTGTCTATCCACGACTCATCCAGTATTGTTTGAACATGACCTATCTGATTGTGTATGCTATTCATTATATCTTGTTCTATGCAGTTGGTCCTTGACTTTGACCAAAAGATTGTTGTTGCTGATTTTAGTAATGGCATATTGCATAACTGATCATGTATCTCTTTGAGCATATGGATCAGTCTTGCTAGGATTTCTTCCAGTTCTGGGCTCTTTCAGGTCAGTTCCTTTACTCTTTTGACCATGACCCATGATTTTCTACCCCACCTTCCTCCCAATATTATCCCCGAGGTTTCTACAGGATATATGTTATTGTCTGCTGATGATGGGGGCAGCATACATAGTAATAGTAATGTTGTTGGGAATATTGATTCCTCCCATGATGTCATGAGTGGTGATAGTGGTAGTGATGTCAGGAGTGTCCTGTATTACTCTTATGGCCAATAGTCAACCCCCTCTTTCTCCGTGAAGTACACCTGGTATCTGTCATCTTAGCAACCTATTTAGTTTTCTTAGTTGTGCTTTCTTTGTTCTGGTATAATTTACATTGATGCTGGAAGGTCTACCAGGTTGATCCAGTCTTTTTTGCTCATTTGTTCTTCTTCTTTGACCAGGATTTCCTCAGTTTTCTCGATGAAATCAGTCAATTGCATTTCCAGCATCACTGAAATTCTTAGCTTAATACCATACTAGATCATGGTTAGGACAGTATCTGGTCTACTTAGCATGATGCTGTAGCTTATAGTAATGTTTTCAAGAGTCAATAATCTGATCCAGCTTGTATTCATCTTCTCCTTCTATTTCTATAGGAGGAGGTAGTTCTCTTCATTGTGAAGTCAAAAGTTTATTTTGATAAAGTTCGAGTTTGCTGATATGGAAGACTGGGTATTTGTTGTTTACTGAAGTGGAAAGTACTAGTTTATATGCTTTTCTTCCTACCTTTTCTAATATTTCATATGGTCCTAATTTCTTGTTGTCCAATTTTTTGGATAGTTTCATCATGCAAATATCTTTAGCTATTAGCCAGACTTTGTACCCAGATTGTACCCTTGGATCTGGTCTTCTGTGCTGATCAGTATTTTCTTTTATCTTCTGTTGTTCCAACATAATCTCTGACCTGATTATGTCATGCAATTGACTCATATCTTCTCTTCACAATATTTTTATCATAGTCTCATAACCCATGAGCTCATTAATGTTGTAATATCCATAATATGTATAGAATATTGTTATCTTAATTGTTTCTTATATCAAGTTATTGGAGGGAAACTCCCCAAAAAGCAAACAATTCTCCCAATCCTTTTAGTAATATTCCAGATATTCTTGAAGGAATTGCTCTAGTGAAAATTTTGTTCAATCTGTTTACCCAATTATCTGTGAGTGATAGGCTGTATTCAGCTTTCGATTAATATCTATTCCCTTCATTATTTCTTTTCATAGGTGTTAGGATTACCTATTTGATCACTCCTATTTTATAACCATGTAATGGGTAACGATAATATATTGTTAATACGTTATAAGATGGATAGGGAATAAACACCCTAAGTTGTATTTATTATTTCTTTCTTAGCCTTTCTAAGACTAAATACTTATCTCTGTTTGTGTTCTTACTTATTCTTCCTAAGATTAAGTTTATTCACTCGCATCATCCTCATCCTATAAGGAAGATATCTTTAGTTTGCTTTCTTTAATAAAGAATGTAAAGGTGTTTTATATTCATAAAGTCATAAAGTTATAACTTAGGAAATAACTTAGGTAGTTGCGTGAAGAACTAACTACTACATTGTATCCTCCTCCTTATATAGTCCTTCTCACAACCTGCTTACAAATCAATAACTATTATGAATCACAATTGTGGCTCATACACTCACATAACATCATAACCACATGACCTTAAATAGGTCATGTGCAAAACTCACATGATTTCTAAATAAGTCATCTGTGCAAAATGACTAACTCTAATATAACAACTATAACATGCAAGTGTGAGTCATGTGGAAAACTCACATGACCTAATTGGTCATGTGCGCGAAACCATTACAAACCTATGACCTCATAATCATGAGTCATATGAAAACTCGTTTCCACACTAGGTTTGTAACCCTAGCTCCCCCTCCGCTATGGCCTAAGTCCTATTAGGCCAATGGTCTATCATCCCTTTTTTCCACTAATCAGTTCAGGCTCTTTACCAACTTCTGCAGTTCTCGATTGTTCCTTTCCATCAATTCCTTACTCAACTTGTTCTCCCTCTCTTTCATTTCTAATTTCTTCATCGTAATTATCACCTTCCATTCTGCCCATTCTTTTCTTATCAGTTGGATTCTTAGCTTCCTCTCCAAGTCCGCTTTTTCTTTCTGGAGAGTCTTGTCTATCCTTTCTCACATCTTTACATGTCCTTTGAAGAGTCTTAAGTCTATTCGAGACTCATCTATCATTGTTTGTAGTTGGCCTATTTGATCATATAGGCCTTTCATTGTGTCTTGTTCTATAGAGTTGGTCCTTGACTTTGGCCATGGGGTTGTTGTTGCTGATCTTGGTAACAGTATATTGCCTACCCAATTGTATATTTCTTTGCACATGTATGTATCAATCAGATTTTGTGGAATTTCCTCCTGTACCGGTCTCTGCCAGGTCACATTTTGCTCTTTCTTGACCTTTGGCCAAAATCTTTTGCCCCCCCTTCTTCTCGTTTTCATCCTTGAAAACTTTGCTTGACTTGCCGTCAAGAGGATGTTGTTGTCGCATGGCGATGGTGGTGGTGTACATGGGTCCAAGGACATTGGTTCTTGTCATGTCGTCATGGGTGAGGACAGGAGTGGTGCCACTGCAAGTGTCCGGTGACTTTCTCTTGGCCAATAATTGGCCCCATCTTTCCCCCTAAAATGTGTTTGACATTCATCATCAAAACATCCTGTCCAACTCCTCTGATTGGGTTTTTCTTGTTCGGGTGTAATTTGTGCGGATACAGGAAGGTCTGCCAGGTTGATCTGGTCTTTGTCACTCCTCTTTTCTTCTTCTTTGACCAGGCTTTCCTGGGTTTTCTCGATGAAAGTGTTCGATTGCATGTTCGATATTAGCAAAATTCTCAGCTGAGTACCACACCAAGTTGTGGTTAAGGGGATATCCTGTCTACTTAGCTCGGTACTATAGTTTACCATAGTGTTGTCTAGAGTCAATAATTTGATCAAGTTTGTATTCATTCTCACCTTCTATTTCTATAGGAGGAGGTGGTTCTTTTTGTTCTGAAGGTAAAGGATTGTTTTGGTAAAGTTCAAGTTTGCTGATGTGGAAAACTGGGTATTTGTGGTTCACTGAGGGGGGAAGTGTCAGTTTATATACTTTTCTTCCCACTTTTTCTATTATCTCATAAGATCCTAGTTTCTTGTAATCTAGTTTCTTGGATGGTCATGTGGTGTGAATATCTTTGGCCACAAGCCAGACTTTGTCTCCTGATTCCAATCTTGGATCCAGTTTTCTGTGTTGATCGGCATTTTCCTTCATCGTCTGTTGTGCTGAAATAATTTCTGTTCTGATTATGTCATATAATTGACTCATGTCTTCTCTTTTCAATATTTTTATCATTGTCTCATGACCCATATGCTCAGTAATGGGGTGATGTCCATAGTTCCCATAAAATGGTGTTGTTTTAATTGTTTCTTGTATTGAGTTATTGTAGGTGAATTCCACAAAAGGTAGCCATTCTTTCCAATCTTTTTGAGAGTATTCCACATTTGCTCGAAGGAAGTATTCCAATGACGAATTTGTTCTTTCCATTTGTCCATCTGTCTGGGGGTGATAGGCCATACTTAATCTTCCATTGATGTACAATCCTTTTATTATTTCTTTCCATAGGTCTGATGTAAATATTGAATCTCAATCTGTAACAATTTCTTTTGGTAGTCCATGCAATTTGAAGATATTTTTTGTGAATAGTCATATTAATTGCCTTGTTTTCATGTCTTTGCGACAGGGAATAAAGTCTGACATTTTCGTCATGTGGTCTACTACAAACCATATTGCATCATAACTATTTGATTCTGGTAAGTCTGTAATAAAGTCTATGCTAATCAATTTCCATAGTTTCTGGGGGGTTTCTAGTGGGTGTAGTAGTCTGTATAGTGCATAACGTATTGGTTTTATTCTTTGGCATATGTTGCAGTTTTTGACATATTATTTAACATCATTCCTCATTTCTCGCCAGTAGTAAGTCCATTGTACTAGCTCCATGGTTTTTGCCACTCCCCCATGACCACTTTGTGGTGCATCATGGTTTCGTTCTACCACTTTCATCTGAAGGGGTTTATTTTCCATTAGCCATATCTTTCTTTAGTACCAGAGGCACCGTTCTCTCCATTAACGTAGCCCTAAAGCTATTTTTGAAAATTCCTTGTCCCGCCTTTCAAGGGCTTGCTTTATTTTTTCCATTTGCTGACTTTTATTTTAGTTTTTTCCTTAGTTTCATCTTTGATGGAAGTTTCTATTTCCTGTAATTCCATGGTATTGATTTGTTCCCTCCTGGATTCATATCCCTCATCTATAAAGGTTTCTTTGGGTAAGAGAATTCTGGCCTTCTGAGTTTTCCTTTCATCATTTTCTCCTGGTAGGTCATCTGACCTTCTGGTGAGTGCATCTGGTTTTCCTCCTCCTTTTCCAGGTCAATATTCTATCTTAATGTTCTACCAGTTTAATTCTTCACTCCATTGAATTTGCCTCCCATTTAGCTCCTTCATAGTGGTAAATGGTACCAGGTTTTTGTGGTCTGTCAGTATTCTTACTGTGTGAGGGCTCCCTTCCGCATACTTTTGCCCCTCCTTGAGTGCTTGCATTATTGCTAATAGTTCCTTATTGTGAATGTCATAATTGCATTCTACCTTGGTCATGGTTTTTGATTGGTATGCTACTGGTTTCCATATTCCTTTTTCATCTTGTTGTGATATGATACCAGAATAAACATAATTGAATGCATCTATTTCTATCATTATGGGCCGATCTGGGTCAAAATGACATAATATGGGTGTGGTGGTAAGTTTTTCTTTTAGTTCTTCAAAGACTTTTTGAGCTTTCTTTCCCCAGTCCTACTTTTTGGTTTTTCTTTGTTAACTCATATAAGAGTTTGGCCTTTCTGCTAAATCCTTCTATGAATCTCCAATAAAGGTTGCAGAATCCCACAAAGGACTGTACTCCTTTGACTTTTTCTGCTGCTTTCCATTCCCTTATGGCCTCTGTTTTTATAGGATCTACCCTCACTCCTTCCAGATTAATGATGAATCCTCAGTATTTTGTCTCTTTTTTGTGGAATTTGCATTATGTCAGTTTGAGTTTGACTCTGTTTTCTTTCAATTTTTCTAGTACCTTGTGCACATTCTTTCGGCATTGTTCTAAGGTATCAGAATAAATTAATAGGTCATCTAAGTAGGTGATGCAGATAACATCTAGGTATTTGCTGAGGGTCATATTTACCCCTCGTTAGAATATTACCAGGGCATTTGCTAACCCAAATAGCATGACTGTATATTTATATAGTCCATACCTGGTTCGAAATGCTGTTTTCCATTCATCTCCTTTCTGTATACGAATGTGTTGGTATGCATCTTTGATATCTAGTTTGGTAAATGTAATGGGGGTGCCCTAAGGGAAGATGGATCCCAAGTTCGCGACTGCACTAAAGTGACTCAAAGATCAAAAGCAATAATCAACAGTAGAGTAAAGAAGAATCAAAACAGTAAAACTTAGTATCGTTAAGCCGCAGCTTTACTCTGTAAGTTTCTTGAGAGGTAGTTGATTGCCAGAGTACAGTGGGACTCGCATATAGTTTAAGTAGAATATCATATACTGTCAGTTCACACCCATCACTACTCTAACTTAATCATGAGCACATCTGTCTCCTCTGGGCTGACCAACACACACCACTCAGGACATTATTTCTGTGTGGATGTTGGTCCACTCTGACTAAATCTCCATCCGACATCAAGTGTTTCAGTGCTGCATCTCTAATGCGACCGCAGGAGAAAAACTCTTCATATCATTGACATGCTAGTGGTGAACTATCATGCAACTGAGGAGATATACCATTTACGAACTCTCATACCCATATCCATTTCATCTATGCAAGCCTTTAGTAGACATAGCTCTCACAATCAAGCTGGACCTTCTACTTCATTCTAGTCAAGTCTTTGCCTGATAGGACAGTCTACTTGACTCCCCCAGTGGGGTACCATGGTGATTGGCCTGATGGGTGCTACCCACAGTCAACTCCCCAAAAGTACCCCTACTATGATAAGAATCATGCTCTTAAAGTTCTCAAACAACCCCAATAGTCTTACAGCAATTGGGCACAGGTTGTGTCTATGTACGCTTTACCTGCCCAGAGATGCTTCAACATTTTCCGGGCCACCACAGGACTACCTGGGAGGCTCTGGACTACCCTTCCGGTATTACCAGAGTAACTCCTTCAGTTCTTGTCCACTTTATACATATTTGGTGCCAGAAGTTAGCCCTTCCTCTGGGGCACACCCTATGCCTTCTCTTATATCCTACGGACAGCATCCGGTCGGACGGACAGCGACAACCTATACGGTATTACAAGAGTGCCCTCCACTCAGTTCCTTTTGTAAGGAGTAGAGCAACTCAACAACCGTAAGCCCATGATGTGCGCTCCTTTCACTGGGGCCATAGGAGGGTGTTAAAAATACCTCTGTAAAATACTGGGGCATTCGGAGGCCTGTAGCTCCTCTTATGGTCTCCCAAAGACTACCAGGTTGTTGCCTTTAGATTTTACCAGAGTGCCCAATCCTTATAGGATCGCCCCCTGCCTCAAGTAAGTACCTCTAAATGCTAGGTAGGGTAGCTTGGGTGCCATGTTAGGGTAACTCAGACCTTATGGCAGGGTAACTCAGGCCTCATTACACAAGCCTTTCCCAAGCCCGCCTTTTATACTACGATCTTATAGTATGCATAGTTATCCACTATAGTGAACAAAACTATCCTTACCCATTGACCTCAAAGTCTCCAGTATGGGTGTAAGAATAGTTTACTGTAAGACACACCCTGGTGGGTCATTACAGTAAAGTATCTAGCTGTTCTTAGGCAGTCCAATGCTTCACTTATGAGAGGTAATAGATATCGATCTTGTTTGGATACTGCATTTAGTCCTCGATAATCCACACATAGTCTTAGTCCCTCATCTTTCTTTTTGACAAATAGGATTGGTGCTCCTGCCAATGAGAAAGATAGTTTGATCCATCTTCTATCCAGGTTTTCCACCAATAATTCCATAGAGCTTTCAGCTCTTTTTCCCCTAATTAGTATAGGGTTATAAATGGAGCTGTCTTTCCTTCTTCTAATTCAGTTTTATGATCCATATATCTATGAGGGGGTAAGTCCGTTCTTTCTTTTTCTTCAAAGAGTTTGAGGAATCTTTGGTACTCTTTTGGGACTATTTACTTTGCTGATTTAACCCTATCCTTTCCCTTTCTTAGGGTAAGTTTTGTGCTAATTGTTGTGGCTGCTAGGGAACTTTCATTTTCATTCCATCTTAGGATACCTGTCTGGTCCTTTTTTCACAACATCTTTCCAAATGCCATAGCCAAAATGAAGGATATGTTGAGGTCTTTTTCTGGCTATTCTTCCCTTTTTTTGTCAGTGCTGCCAAAGCCTCCACTTTCCCTTTCCATTTCTTTTATTTCTTGTACTTCTTCCAAGTCTGTCATGACAATTCTTTCAATTATCAATTGTGCTATGCTGTCTCCCATGCTAACCTTGTAGTCGTTTTTCGATAGGTTTGCCAATAGTAATTTAATTTCACCTTCATAGTCTGTGTCAATTACTCTGGCATTAATGGTTAGGCCTCTCCCAGTTACTAATTCACTTCTTGGTGCAATGCAAGCATAGGTGTTTTTAGGAAGACCTATGGCAATCCCCATTCCAATAAGTTTTTGTCCACATGCTGGGACAACTACTTCCTCTGTACTGTACAGGTCATGACCTGCAGCTAGATGTGATCCTCTCATTGGTATTTTCACATTCTTTTCTAATCTCTTGATAACCACCCATTGGCTTTCCTGGTTATCCTGTCCACTGACGGGACTATTTATTGAATCCAGCTTTCTGTTTCTTCCAAATCTTCTCTCATGTTGATTAGTAGAATATGACTTTCCAGATTCTCCCTTATAGCCTACTCTTCTGGTACTGTGTATAATGTTGGTGAACTGTCAAGGTATATAGCTTTGCATCTTTGGCTATCAAAGGTGACTTTTTCTTTTATGCAGTCAATCCTTAGTCCATGATTCTTTAACCATGTCATTCCAAGGATTAATTCATGTTTGACTAAATTGGGCACAAGGGAGATAGTCTTCTCCCTGTGGTTTCCTATATCTATTGATAGTTCTGGTATCTGAGTGATGGGTCCTGCTTCCAAAACAGTACCATCAATTGTGTATATATCTCTTTATTTTCTGATTTTCTTCAGGGGCAAATAGTATGTCACAAATTGTGACTAAGCAAGGCAGAATGGCAAGGCAGATTTCACCTGACTCATACTTATGAGTCAGAAGGGACGAGTATTTCACATGACTTGTGCTAGCAAGTCATTAGTAGGTTTTTATTGGTTGTTTGATTTTTTATCATTTATAATAGCGATTATATGATGATATGTTTTCACACATGACTCAGATTATGAGTCACGGGTTTCACACATGTGACGCAGTTTGCGCACATGATTAGTTTATAAGTTTTGATTGGTTTTTATTAGTTAGCGAGGACGACTCATAGGAGTCAGCTGATGGATTTCACACGATGACTCATTTGAGTCATGCATACGGATGACTCATAGGGATGTGTCATCAAGGGTTAGGGTTGTGAGAGGAATGACTATATAAGGGGGCTTGTAGGCGAGAGTAGTTAGTTCCTCATGCAACCATCTAAATACTTTTCAATACAAAAAACTTTTCTACCAAACAACAAATCTATTCAGAATTCCAAGGTCGTCAATCAGGAGAATCAGGAAGTCATAGAAGTCAAGGACTTGTACTACGAAAGCAGGAACCATAAGCGTCTGAAGGAAACTGATCGGCAACTAAAGCAAGATAAGAAAGGTTGCCTAACACAAGTATACGCAAAAGAGAAAGGATTGTAATATTTGGTTGCATCTAACAAGCAGTACCCAACAACAATGAGTGATGCCATGGAAGTCATACCCCCAGCAGGGGGAGAGGGAGCAGCGATACCCCCAGCAGGAACAGCAGTACCCCTGGCGGGAGGAGCAGCAAACCCCCCACCAGTAACACAAATCCAAGGATTTACCACTGAACAATTTGCTGAAATTCTCAATCGCCTAAATGGCAGAAGGGAAAATGGAGACAGAATGAAGGTAGAGAAGCCACCAACATTCAGCAGAACGCGCAGCAAGCTGCGAACATTTTTGGCCCAATGCAGACTATATTTCAATGCTACGGGAACCACGGAAGCAAGGCAGAAGATCACATATGTCAAATCCTTATTGAGGGAAGGAGCGGCCAGCTGGATAACCTCCTATACAGAGGGAAGAAGACTGGAACCATGGACAACATATGAAGAGTTCGCTGAGGCACTCCAAGGCCAGTTTGGAGACATCGACGCAGAAAATGCAGCACGCATGAAACTGGAGCAATTAAGACAGGAAAGAGTACCAGTAATGGATTATTGGAA
>ML120366.1:715521-802879 GCA_003788595.2 Choiromyces venosus 120613-1
GCACTTCTTGATTGATAGTCCAGGATGACTGGAGGAATATATCAAGAAGGTCGTTGGACGAATGTTTAGTTTACTCAGTGTTGACACTGAGTATGTGAGCGCATTGTATATTGGAGTACTGGTATGAACCAGTACGCGTTTTCAGAGTACTGGAATTTCCCCAGTACACGTTTTGGAGTACTGAGCATATTTGCTTCAGTACGGAGAATTAGGAGTACTGAGTATCCGTAAGGATACTCAGTTGCGAGTTGTATGGTTAGTTTAAGTTTGTATTTATTGATACTGAGTATTGACACTTAGTACACTCTGGGATACTGAGCATACACTCAGTATCACACTTTTGTATGGTAGTATACTGAGTTGACTCAGTACACGTTTTTGCTATTGTTTACTTTATGATACTGTATATTAACATACAGTACACTTTGGTAATGTTTGGTACGACCCAAACATTATGACACGTTAAACCAGAGGAGAAAAATAAACCATAAGAAGCAATGGGTACAACTGGCATTGATGGAAGTACAGAGGACACATTAGAAGTAGTTAGTGAGGACGTAAACAGCATTCAACTACGAACTGACGATCTGACGAAGCTCCACGATACGCAGGTATCCAAACACCCCCATCGGGATATCGATAAGGACAGGCATGATGGAGAACGGGTAACCGTTAATAGAACTACAGAAGAGAACGTATGTCTAGTACAGGACGTCGGAAAAGACTCGGGAATCACCCGTTGGAACGTAGCCCACAGTCAAAGGACTGGAACTGGGAAACCAGAAGGGACCAGACCTAGAGACTTTCGTAACACTAGTCCAAGAGAAGGGCTCGAAGTCGAAGACCATGACTCATTTGGTGACCGTTTGACAACTCTGTGGTACAGTATGTAGCAAGCGGCAACTTACACTAGAAAGAAAGTAAGGTCAGTTAACACCCTAACACAAGAGAGTTGGTATCGTAAGGTTCCTACTAAAGCACTAAGACATCCAGACGATGGACTTTCCAAGGGGGAAGTACCACTGAGGGATATAAGTAACTATGAAGACGGCACACCCAATGTCCGGGGTAAACCGAACCAAAAGGTAGTCGGTTCATCTAAAGAGAGCGTAAGAACCGAAGGAAGTAACAATAAGGTACAAAGAACGTCTGAAGGAATAGTTATTTCAGAAGACAACGAGGACTCAGCTAGTAACACAACTAGCATTGACATAAAAAGGGAAGAGCGTTAACATGAAAATGGTATTGTACCAGTAAAAGAACAAGATCACCAAGACACACGACCTCACGACACATCATTAACCTATTTTACTACCCAAAAGCAAGACCAGACAGGGAGTCAGGTAGTGAATGAACCCTGTAAGGAGCAAAGGGTGACCGGGAAGAAGAGAAAGATAGAGATAAAGGAATTAGTATCCAGCCGAAGAGGAATAGAACAACAGGACGCCAGAGATAGGAAAAAAATAGCGGTATATTAGGAACAACAGAGAACCCGAGGACGTGAGAGAACGGTTCACAGGACCGAACCGCGTACGATTCGTATCCAATAACAAGGAGGAAGCGTATTTGAGCAAAAAACTGTCCAACTCTAACCCGGAAGAAGCGCAGCACAGATCCAGGTACCCCAGGGGAGAACTCCAGAGAAGGGAAGGACAAAATTTACAGGGCAAGCCCAAAGACCTACAAAGGTAGCAGGAAACAGGGTAATGAACTGGAGGGACGTTCACAAACTAGTACGACTAGGTCAAAAGAAAAAGTTACCGGGTGAACCGGTACAGAAGGTGCAATAGCCGACACTTCACCAGCCGCCGGGTTCGTAGGACGTCACAAGCTAACTAAGGGAAGTCCTTGACAGAGGACAACCACCTAAGTTATTTCCTATCTTATAAGTTATCAATAAAACCCCTTTACGCTCTTTACTACGAAGGCCAACAATCATGAAGAGAAACAGAATCAATACTAGTTAGCACTATAAGGACTTAGTATTGGCAACGGTCAAAATCTAAGACGTAGTGCAAGATAACATGTATTGAGAATTCTCGAAGAAGAGAGAATACAATAAGAGATATTAAGTATTATCTCTAAGAAGAAAGCTAATGATAGGATTGTTGCTTGTTGTGAGATATAAGAAAGGAGAGATCTTATAGCCGATCGTAACATACAGCTCCTCAGAGAAACTCAACACCAAAGACTTACTTGAGGTAATGGAGTTGAGAGACACTCAGAGGGGGGACAAAGGATTTGGGAGTTCAGATCCCTCTGTCATCCAACCAAACAACCAGAATAAAGAACCAGACAAAAGAAAACAACCCAAGAGGATTAAGATCCATGAAATATCAGCCAAAGTGTTCGGACACTTCTACCGATGAGGAGAATCCACAGGGATAGTCCGATGGAGCAAAGAAGAAGAAACAATTCGAGTGGAGGCCATTAACATCAGCACAGAATTGGCAATACAGCACTGAAAAAAGGAGGACAAAAGAAGAATAGAGGAAACAATCTTAAAGGAATACCATCATCTACTGAATGTATTCGAACAAGAAGAAAAGAAAGGCCTACCCCCACATCGGGAAGGAGTAGACATGGGGATAACCCTAGAAGAGGGAAAAAGGGTATCAAAGAAGAAAATATACTGACTAGGAGCTGATGAACTAAATGAATTGAAAAATTACATCCAACAGAACAAAGAACGAGGTTGGACCCGACAGGTGTGGACAGACCAAGCCCCACCAACATTATCCGTTAAAAAGAAGGATGGGAACCTCCGACTATGCGTAGACTATAGGGGACTCAATGAAATTATGAAAAAAGACAGATACCCCTTGCCCTTAATAGGGGAAGCTCTGGACAGGCTAAGTACAGCAAAGTACTTCGATAAATTAGACATAAAAGATGCCTATCACAACATATGAATCCGAGAAGGAGACGAAAGCAAAACAGCTTTCGCCAGTAAACTAGGAATGTACGAATACTTGGTAATGCCATTTTGACTAACCAATGCCCTGGCTGCTTTTCAAAGATGGATCAACAACACCTTGTGGAGATATATCGACGAGTGCTGCATAGTGTACCTGGACAAGGTCCTGGTATATTCAGATAACCTCGAACAACACAAAAGGGATGTTAGCAATATATTGGCCGACATAAGAGATTCAGGAATGAAAGTCAAACCATTGAAGTGTGAATTCCATAAAAAAAAAACAGAATACTTAAGATTCATCATCAACCGAGAGGGAATCGAGATATACCCAATTAAGACCAGCGTGGCATGGGACTGGAAACCTCCACCAAAAGTCAAAGAAGTACAATGGTTCCTAGGGTTCTGCAACTTCTATCGAAGATTTATTGAAGGGTTCAGGTGCATAGCAAAACCTCTTTACAGGCTAACACAGAAGAAGAACAAGTGGGAATGGGGAGAAACAGAGCAGAGAGCCTTTGAAGAACTGAAGGGAAAACACACCACATCACCAGTACAAGCACACTACGACCCAACGAAACCCACGATGATAGAAACCAACACTTCGAAATACGTTTGCGTAGGAATCCAATCCCAGCAAGGAGCAGACGGGAAATTGCACCCTGTAGCCTACCACTCGAAAACGATGAATAAAGCCCAATGCAACTATGACATGCATGACAAAGAACTATTGGTAATAGTTCAAGCACTGAAGGAATGGAGGTGATACGTGAAGGGATGCCAACACAAAGTAAAGGTCCTAACAGACCACAAAAACCTTGTGCCCTTCATGACCACAAAAGAACTAAACGAAAGACAAATTCAGTGAGAGGAATATATGAGTCAGTTTGACTTCAAAATACAATATTGACCAGAAAAGAAAGGAGGCAAACCAGATGCTCTCACAAGAAGGGAAGGGGGCCTACTGCAGGAGGGAGACCCGAGAATCACGTATAAGCAAAGAACTTTATTACCAAAAGAAAGATACTTCCTAGAAGAAATGGAACTGTTAGAGTTCCATGATCAAAACAAAGAAGAAATTCAATGGATGGTACAACAAGACCAATGGATACAGGAAATTCGAAAGGCATTGACGACAGGACAGAAAGAATTGAAAGGAGTAGCCCTGGGCCTATGCCAGTGGAAAAATGACTACCTATGGTATCAAGGAAAGATATGGCTACCAGAAAACAAAAAATTGAGAACAACAATTATTCAGAAATACCACGATGTTCCCCTAGCAGGACATGGAGGAACAGCCAAGGTAACTGAACTAATCCAACGAAAATACTATTGGCCAAGGATGAGAGAGATGATAAAACAATAAATAAAAAACTGCGACATGTGCCAACGTACAAAAGTAGTACGACAGGCACCCTATGGACTATGACAACCAAACAAAGCACCCGACCGACCATGGAAATCGATCGCCATGGATTTCATCACGGATCTACCCAAGTCGGAAGGTTATGACATGATATTGGTTGTCATCGATCACCTCACAAAAATGAGTCTTTCATTACCTGCAAGAAGGATCTAGACATGCCACAGTTCGCAACCCTCTTCCTTAAAGAAGTGGCCAGACTTCATGGATTACCAAAAGATAGCATCACCGATAGAGGATCCCTGTTCACTTCGGACCTATGGGAGGGGGTCACAAGCAAGTTAGGAATCAAAAGAAGACTCAGTATATTATTCCACCCACAGACAGATGGACAAACAGAAAGGACCAATGGGATACTAGAACAGTATCTGCGAGCATATATCAATTATCAGCAAAGTAATTGGTGTGAACTCCTACCACTAGCAGAATTCGCCTATAACAATGGACATCAGGAGACCATTGGAATGTCACCATTTTATGCGAACTATGGGATCCATCCAGAATATGAAATGATCGGACACCTGATGAAATGAAGAATGACATGAAAGGAAGGAATGAGTCAACTCCACGAGTCATTACGTCAGGAAATAATCACAGCACAATTACGACAGAAAGAGATTTACGATCAACACAGAAAGCCTGATCCCAACTTGAAATCAGGAGACAGGGTATGGTTGTTGCCAAGAAATATCAAGACCACGAGACCATCTAAGAAACTGGATTACAAGAAAATCGGACCATTCGAAATAGTGGCAAAAGTTGGCCAGAGTGCATATAAGCTGGCCCTCCCACCATCAATAAGAATACACAACACATTCCACATCTCACTACTCAAATCCTACCAGGACAATCAATTTCCCTCCCAAAAACAAGAACCCCCACCGCCTATAGAAATAGACAGTGAAAACGAATATGAACTAGAGGAAATAATAGACTCTAGGCTACATCGTGGCAACCTACAATACAGAGCCAAGTAGACAGGATACTCACCCGAACACTATAAAACCTGGTACCCCGCCGAAAACTTCAAAAATGCCAAACTCGCAGCTCGTCGTTTCCACTCCAAGTACCCCCATAAACCAAGAGTGGGTACGCGTCACGATAAAACGATCATGCTCTGCATCCCCATGAAAAACTGAGTCATGGGATGACTCGGGGTATGTACCCAGAGACACTACCCCCACTAGTCGCGAATATTCGGGACCAGTGGGAAAAGACATGACAGACAAACAAAAGAGATATACAAAGGAATTAGCACACAAGGCACTGTCCTAGACTGGCTGTTATAATGATAGCTGTCTACTACACCTACGAGAAAAGGAAGGAGGAAACTGATTCCCCAGGGAACCAAGGAAAAGAAGAGCCTACAAGGAGGTAGTGGGTTAGGAACATTGCTACAATGATCAGTGTTGGGAACACTGATGGAAAAAGGCAGATGTAGGATATTACCCGAGGGTAACAGGAGAAAGGCTGCCATTATCGACAACAGACGAGCAGCTGAGAAAGAAGAGGAAAACGGTGAGGATATGGTTGGGGAGAGAGGAGAGCAAAAAAACGGATCCAGATGTTGGAGTCCTACAAAGGCAAATAAATGACCTTCGGAGACTGTTGATGAACCAGCAGGAGATAAACAAAAGCCAGCAAGAAACAATTGAAGACCAAAAATGTGCCTTTCGAAATGCTGGTAGCACGATGGAGTCCCTGCAACGACGATGCCAGAAATTGGAAGAGGGTCAACAGCAGTGGAAACAGGAGGCTCGCGAGATCGGAGCAAAATTGTGCAGATTGGGAGGATAGGAAGATAACATCATGGGACCGATGCTAAGGGAGGACTGGAGCTAATGTCACAAATTGTGACTAAGAAAGGTAGAATGGCAAGTCAGATTTCACCTGACTCATACTTATGAGTCAGAAGGGACGAGTATTTCACATGACTTGTGCTAGCAAGTCATTAGTAGGTTTTTATTGGTTGTTTGATTTTTTATCATTTATAATAGCGATTATATGATGATATGTTTTCACACATGACTCAAATTATGAGTCACGGGTTTCACACATGTCACGTAGTTTGCGCACATCATTAGTTCATAAGTTTTGATTGGTTTTTATTAGTTAGCAAGGACAACTCATAGGAGTCAGCTGATGGATTTCACACACTGACTCATTTGAGTCATGTGTATGGATGACTCATAGGGATGAGTCATCAAGGGTTAGGGTTGTGAGAGGAACGACTATATAAGGGGGCTCATAGGTGAGAGTAGTTAGTTCCTCACGCAACCATCTAAATACTTTTCAATACAAAAAACCTTTCTACCAAACAATAAATCCATTCAGAATTCCAAGGTCATCAATTGGGAGAATCAGGAAGTCGTAGAAGTCAAGGACTTGTACTATGAAAGCAGGAACCATAAGCATCTGAAGGAACCTGATCAGCAATTAAAGTGAGATAAGAAAGGTTACCAACTGCAAGTATACGCAAAAGAGAAAGGATTGTAACATGGTGTCTCATACTGAAATTGTGGTCTATAAAGTCTTCTGTGGCTTCTGAATCGATCATTGTATTGGTTGTTATTTTTTTCATTTTTCTTGTTATAGAGCTGTACTTTGATCATGATATGGTCAGATTTGTAATCCAAGGGTTCTGTAGAGCATATTTTCGAGTGTAATGAGCGTAATTTTGATTTAATGATGGCTTTTGGCTTGTTGTCCCTCAGACCACCCTCTACTAGGGACTTTCGTCATTTAAAGTCTCTTTTTCCTCTATTTCCTCCTTTTCCACCTCTATTGATTGTATCTTGATGTTTCTGACTCTGCAGTCTCATGCAAAGTGTCCTTTGCTTCCACACTAGAAGCCTAGTTTGTCCTGTCTTTGTTTTAGGAACTCCTTATTAGGTAGTCTCTGGTGTTTTCTGCAGTTTGTTGCATCCATGTCTATTGGTTCCCCCTTGGGGGCCACACTAGAGGTAGCTCTATAGGTGCCATTAATGTTCCTTAGGGTTTCTCTTTCTCATTGTTTGCTTCCTTTGTTTTGAAGATGTTTGATGCTAGCTAGCCTTGTTTCTTATTCTATTGCCTATTTTGCCAATGCCTCCGGTCCTTCTAATACCTGATCCAAATGTCCATATTCATCTTGTAACCTTTTATTCATACCTTAGAATAACCACCTGCTCACTGTGGCCTCATCCATGTATGCTTCCATTAGTATTAATCAAAAGGCATTCCAATATTCTGTCATCATTTTAGTACCTTGCAATAATTCTTTTAGCTTCATCCTTACTTCTTCTTTTGGGTCCACTGCTCCAAACTGATTTTGTAGTGCCTCTACGAAATCTAGCCATATTTGATAGGTTGCTGTACTGGTTTCTTCTGTAAATAGTGTGAGCTAACTGCTTGCATCCCTTCTCAATAGACTCGAGGTATATGTTATTTTTTCTTCCTCATGTCCTTCCACCCACCCTGTTGCTGTAAAGTAGACTTGTAGTTATGCTAGCCAGTTTCTCAACTTGTCTCTTTCCCCTGAGAAGGTTTCTGGTTCTTTTATCTTTGGTGTCCTTTTTCCACCTCCTATCACCTTAATTACTTGTCTGAGTTGTTCTACCATTAGTTCTGGTATTGGTTGGGCATCTCCTTGTCTCTCTCCTGCTGGTGGTTCTGATCCTGATATTCTTTAGTCTTCTTGTTCTTCCGATCATGTAGATCCTTTTTCTGCCTTTCCTTCTGGTGTAATAGGACTGGATGACCTTCCTCATTCTGATGCTGTTCTTGAGAGTGATTGTGCTACTTCGGGTAGTTCTAATGATCTTCCCTCATTGTCTGTAATTTCGTTGGGTGTTGCTGAGATGCAACCAAATGTTAGGATCATCTATTCGATCACTCCTATTATATAACCATGCAACATGCAATGATAATATAGTATTAATACATTATAAGATGGATAGGGAATAAATACTCTAAGTTGTATATATTATTTCTTTCTTAGTCTTCCTAACACTAAATACTTATCTCTGTTTGTGTTCTTACTTAGTCTTCCTAAGACTAAGTTTGTTTGCTCATGTCTTCCTTATCCTATAAGGAAGATATCTTTGGCTTGCTTTCTTTAATAAAGAATGTAAAGGTATTTTATATTCATAAAGTCATAAAGTTATAACTTAGGAAATAACTTAGGTGGTTGCATGAAGAACTAACTACGATGTTGTATCTTCTTTCTTATATAGTCCTTCTCACAACCTACTTACAAATCAATAACTATTAAGAATCACAATCGTGACTCATACACTCACATAACATCATAACCACATGACCTTAAATAGGCCATGTGCGAAACTCACATGATTTCTAAATAAGTCATGTACACAAAATGACTAACTCAAATATAACAACTATGACTCACAAGTGTAAGTCATGTGTGAAATTCACATGACCTAATTGGTCATGTGCACGAAACCATTCCAAACCTATGACCTCATAATCATGAGTCATGTGAAAACCCATTTCCATGCTAGGTTTGTAACAATAGGTCTGAGGTGAAAATTGATCCTCAATGTGTAACAATATCTTTCAGCAGTCCAGGTAGTTTGAATATGTTTTTCGTGAATAGTTGCACAAATTATTTTATCTTCATATCTTTACAACTGGGAACAAAGTGTCACAATTTGGTCATGTAATCCACCAGTACCCATATCATATCATAACTATTTAATTATTGTAGATTAGTAATGAAGTCTATCCTGATTAATTTCCATGAGTTTCCCATTGCTTCTAGCAGGTGTAGTAGTCCATATAGTCTGTGATGTATTCATTTTATCCTTTAGCACATGTCACAGTTCTTAACATATTGTTTGATATCTGTTCACATTTCTGGCCAATACCAAGTTCATTTTACTAGTTCCATATGTTTTAACATTCTCTCATGGCTACTCAGTGGTACATCATAGTTTTGTCTTATTGCTTCAGTCATGATAGGCTCATTCTCTGGTAGCCAAATTTTCCTTCATACCAATAATATCCCTTTTTCTATTCACATTGTCCTAGAGCTACCTTGGGAAATTCTTTATCCCCTCTCTCTAGTACTTGTCTTATCTTTCATAATTGTTGGTTTTTTTGGACTTTTTCTTGATTTGTCCATAATGGTTGTTTCTATTTTTTGTAACTCTGTGACATTGATTTCTTCTATTTCTGTTTCATATCCTTCATATATGAATTTTTCTTTTAATAGTAAAATCTGTTTTCACTGTGTCCTTCGTTCATCTTCTTCTCCTGGGAGGTCATGTGATCTTCTCATAAGGGCATCTGGTTTCCCTCCTTCCTTTCTGGCTCAATATTCTATTTCAATATTATATTGACTCAATTCTTTGCTCCAATAAATCTGCCTTCTATTAAGTTCTTTTGTGGTTGTAAAGAGTAATAAATTTGTGTAACTTAGTTGGTAAGATTTTTTACTGTGTGTAGGCTTTCTTCCCTAGATTTTCTCCACTCTTTCAAGTCTTGTATTATTGCTAATAGCTGCTTGTCATAAATGTCATAGTTGCATTCTGCCTTGGTCATTATTGTTAATTGATATGCCAACAGTTTTCATATTCTGTTTTCATCTTGTTGTGATATGATACCTGAACATACATAATTGGATGCATCTGTTTCTATTATAACAAGCTGATTAGGATTGAAATGACATAATATGTGTGTTGTGGCAAGTTTTTCATTAAGTTCTTCGAAGATTCACTGAGCTATCTCTCCCCACTCCCATTTCTGGTTTTCCTTCATTAATTCATATAAGAGTTTGGCTTTTCTGCTAAACCCTACTATGAATCCCTGATAAAAATTACAGAATTCTACAAAGAATTGTACTCCTTTGACTTTTCTCCATGCTTTCCATTCTCTTATGGCTTTAGTTTTCAAAGGGTCCACTCTTACCCCTTCTTGGTTGATGATGAATCCTAGGTATTTGGTTTCTTTTTTGTGCAATTGATATTTTGTTGGTTCTAGTTTGACACTAATTTCTTTTAATTTTTCTTGTATCTTGCAAATGTCTTCTTGGTTTTATTTGAAGGTATCAGAATAAATTAACAAGTCATTTAGGTAAGCGATACAAATGACATCTACTGGTAGGTATTTACTGAGGGATGTGTTTACCTATCATTGGATTGTTGCAGGTGCATTTGCTAGCCAAAATGGCATACAGTATATTCATACAGCCTGTATCTGGTTTGAAAACCAATTTTCCACTTGTCTCCTTCCTGTATGTAAATATATTGGTAGGCATCTTTGATATCTAGTTTGGTAAAGTATCTTCCACTCCCTAGACAGTCCAAAGATTCACTTATGAGTGGTAGTCAGTACCAGTCTTTTTTAGAGACTGTATTCAATCTCTGATAATCCACATACAGTCTTAATCGCACATCTTTCTTTTTGACAAATAGGATTGGAGCTCCTGCCAATGAAGAAGATGGCCTGATCTATCTCCTATTTAGGTTCTCTACTAGGTGTTCTCTTAGAGCTTTTAATTCTCTTTCTCCTAGCTAGTATTAGTCCATGAATGACGTTGCTTTTCCTTCTTCTAGTTCTATCTTGTGCTTGGCATGTCATTGAGGGGGTATGTCCATCCTTTCTTTTTCTCCAAAGAGTTCCAAAAATTTGTGGATCTCCCTTGGAATGATATCTTTTGTTGATTTGTCTTTACTTTTTTTATTTTTTAAAGCAAGTTCTGTGCTGAATGTTGTGGCTACCACAGAGCTTTTGTCCTTGTCCCACCTTAGGATACTAGTCCAGTCTCCTTTTTGATACATTTTTCCCAAGGCTTTCCCTGAAATAAAGGATATTACCAAGTCTTTCTTGGGTATTTTTTCTTTCTTTTGATCCATGCTGCCAAAGCTTGAACTTACTCTTTATGTTTCTGTTATTTCTTGCACTTCTTGCAAGTCTATCATAACAATGTTCTTAATTATTAGCCGGGTGATACTGTCTCCCAGGTTAACTTCGTTGTTACTTTCTGATATATTTACCAATAGTACCTTGATTTTACATGTGTAATCCATATCAACAACTCTGGAATTAATAGTTATCTCTTTTTGGTTTGCTAATCTACTTCTTGCTACAATCTGAGTATAGGTATTCTCATTGAGTCCTACGGCAATTTCTATTCTAATAAGTTTTTGTTCATATATGGGGATAACTATTGCCTCTATGCTGTATAAGTCAGGACCTGCCACTCGCTCTGATTCTTTCATTGGTACCTTTGCATTCTAGCTTAGTTTTTTCATAACCACAGATTGACTTTCCCAATTATCTGTATTAATTTGATGGATCTAGCTTTCCAGTCCTTCTTCCATGTATTTGAGTAAAATCTGACTTTTCAGGTTTTCTCTAATTCTTGGTTCCTCAGGTACCACATATACCATTAGGGAACTGTCTAGGTATATGGCCTTGTATCTTTCACTATTGAAGGTGACTTTTTCCTTTATCCAGTTGATCCTTAGTCTATGATTCTTTAACTATGTCATTCCCAGGATAAGCTCATGCTTGACTAAGTTAGCCACTTATAAGGTAGTCTTTTTTTTGTAGTTTCCTATGTCCATTGATAGTTCTACTATCTGTTTGATGGGTCCAAATTCTGAAATAGTTGTGTCTATTGTATAGATATCTCTTCATTCCCCAATCTTTCACAAAGCCAATTGGTATCTTATAGGCAAATTGTGGTCTATGAAGTCCTCCATAAGTCCTGAGTTAATCATGGCATTCATCATTATTTTTTCATTTTTCATATTATCAAGTTGTACTTTGATCATAGTGTGATTCAATTTATATTTCAAGGGTTTTATGTGATATGTTATTGAGCATAATTGTGATATTCAGATAGTCTTTAATTTGTTGTCCCTCAGACCACCTCCTACTAGGGACTTTCCTTGTTTAAAGTTCCCTTTTCCTCTTCTTCACTTACTTTTACTTCCATGCTTTGCACCTTGATATTCTTGACTGGGCAGTCTCCTGCAAAGTACCCGTTGTTTCCACATGTGAAACATGATTTCTCCTGTCTTCATTTTTAGAATTTGTCATTAGCTAGTCTTTGGAGTTTTCTGCTGTTTATCACATCTAGATCTATTGTATCTCTTCTTCAGGTAACACTAGTTGCAGCTTTGAAAGTGACATTGTTGTTTCTTACTGTGGGCTTGGTTCCTCTGTTTTGTTGCTCTTCTTCTGGAGGTGTCTGATAGTAGCTAGAAGGATTCTGGTTCTTTGACTTTTGTCCTCTTGGTTCCTCCTCTCATAGCTTGTATGATCAGCTAGAGTTGTCCCGATGTTAATTCCAGTATAAGGAGAGCTTCAGCAGAAGCATTTCTCACTGCTTGTCCTGGTTTACTCATCCTTTCATCTATAGTTTCAGTAGTGGAGGTCGATCCTTCCCATGATCTTTCTTCTGGTGTGACTAGACTTGCTACTCTTCCTCTTCCAGAGGCAGTTCTTGAAAGTATGTACACAACCTCTGGAAGTTCTAGTGATTGGTCTTTGTATTAAAAATCAGTATTGTCATTGAGTGTTGCTTAAGATGCAACCAAATGTTAAGATTGCCTATAAGATCTCTCCTATTATATAACTACATAACAGGCAATGATATTATAATATCATTACAATGCTTGTTGAAAAGAGGAATAAATACTGAGAGTTTTATTTATCAATTAGTTATTAGTCTTCCTAAAACTAAATCTTGGTATTCGTACTTAGTCTTCATAAGACTAAGTTCTCTAGTTCATTTTCCTCCTTATCTTATAAGGTGGATATTGGCACACTTCTTTTTAGTACAGACAGTAAAGGTATTTTATATTCATAAAGTTATAAAGTTATATGTAGGAAATCAATTAGGTGGTTGCATGAAGAACTAACTACAATGTCATATCTTCCTCCTTATATAGTATTTCCCACAACTCACTTACTCATCAATAATTGATTATGAGTCCCAACTGTGACTCATATACTCTACATAATATAATAGCTATACGATTTAAATTAGATCATGTATTAAACTCACATGACATAAAATAAGTCATGTGCACAAAACATCTTTGGGTTTCAACTCAACTGAGTTATTGTGCAATCAGATCAAATATAACAACTATGACTCACACATGCAAGTCACATGTGAAACTCACATGACCTGATTGATCATGTGTGCAAAATCCTTACAAACCTATGAACTTGTAATCAGAAGTCATGTGAAAACCCTTTTCAGTGCTAGGTTTGTAACAGATATTAGTAATTGTATACTATAAATATGATACAACAAGCAATAATATAGCTTTCATCCAATTAATTCTTATACTCTCTATGAGTATACATTACATTACTAGCTATCTACCTTTGTAGTCCTAGTATATAACACTCAATAATACCTATAGATCTGTAGTCTTATGTCTTCAAAGGAGTATATATTTGGAGTTACATAAAATATATATTATTGTAATATCTATAGATAGAAAATAATTGAGGTAGTTGCATGAAGAGCTATCTCTCTTAGGAGAAACTCCCTGCTTATATAGGCTTCTTCCCACAACCCTAACCATTATGACTCAGAGCCATAAGTCATGTAAAACTCTTGTCACTCCAAATGAGTCAGAGTGCAAAATACTATGTGACTCATAACTGGTATGGCTACCTATATCTGCCCTCAGAACTAATGAGCAAGTATCTCCTTCATTGAACTTAGTGAGTTTTGGTGTACCTTCTATTGTGATACAATTTCTATTGAGTATTTTCTTGGTTAATTAGTTGAAGAGTTTTCTTTAGTTAAGCATAAGGCTTGGTATGACTCATATAAGGTATGAGTCATTGGACTTGATTTCTAAGCAATGAATTTCATTTGTTTATATAATTGGAATCTGCCTCTATTTCTTTTGTTCTTTACACAATCTAGTATTTTCTTCTAAACTCATACTTGAGAATATAACCTCTTTTCTCTTTTGAACCTTAAACCTATGAACCCTAACCCAGACATTACAGTACACATACTTGAACCTGCCTTTATGATATTATTATATCCTTTCTGATAGTTTTAACTGAGAACCTTACCTTGTTTCAAGTGACTTTCATCATTTCAGCATACCTTATCTTTAGTCCAATATTGTATACCTTGAGTTATCAGTATCTATCCAAGCTTCTGTTACAATAACTATAAGTTATATTAAAACTAAACAATCAAATATATTGTATGACTCACAATCATGAGTCATTTCACTATAACATCATATGAATTACAAATATGAGTCATTCAAACAACACATGCATCATGCTAATAATACATATGACTTGTACATGTATAGTCATGTAAAACCCTATAAGTCATAACTTGGAGTTATAGTACAAATTCCTGCTAATTTGTCTTGCTGATCTACCTAATATATAACTGATAACTATATCTATTAATCACATCAAATCTTTATCTTCTTTAAATATTTCACCTAATAGCACTCCAACTAGTTAGTAAATGACAAATAAGAAGTCTTGCATGAGTTACAAACTCTTCATAATTAAGGAGTAATCGTGCCAAGGTTGCGGTGTGCGGCCGCAACCCCCGCATGTTTGCTGGCTCACAACTGGGGGCACTCTAGAGAGTGCCTGACAGCTCAACATGACTTTGTGGCTCAACATGACTTTGTGGCTAGTTTTAACTATGGAGAATATAATCTGAGTTTTAAATATGTTTATTATTTCAGTTAATTTAGATTAAGTATATTAATATAAATCATCAACTGATGTCTTGATACCCAAGAATGAAAAATCATAAGTGACAACCAAAACATTGTAAAACAGACAGCTCTGTCAACACGCCACCAACCCAAACCACCAACATCGAAAAACATGCCAAAAGTGCCATCCCTTATCCTTCCAAGTGAGCGTGTTTAGCCTTATGCAGATGTCGAGGTAGGGATTCAGGCTGCAATTGCATCATTAAGTACTAATCTGACCGAGTATCCAAACATTACGGAGATTGCCCGCAACTATGAGGTACCAGTCTCCCGACTTCAAGGATGACTACAAGGCTACCAGTCTCACCAACAGAGGCCTGGAGCCAACCATAAGCTCACTGATAATCAGGAACTGGCAGTTTGCCAGTATCTTGACTGTCTTGATACTGTTGGTACCACTGCTCATCTGCAAATAGTCTCAGGCTGTGCAAATACTATACTTTGGTATGCATATTCTGGCAATGATGTAGCCCCTGTTGTAAGTGACCATTGGGCTCCACGATTCCTCAACCACCATGCTGAATATTTCATTCGCAAACAAGTTTCAATCGATCTTGACCAAAAAAATGCCCACCAACCTGATAGTATCAGAGCCTGGTTTGAGAGGTATTTGGCTGTATGCCATCAGTACCAAATGCAGGATTGCAATAAATACAACTTTGATGAAACCGGATTCCGTATTCGGATTGGGTGTGACCAATGGATTATTATGAGGGACCCTACAAGGCAGACATATCTTGGTAGCTCTACAAATTGTGAGCTGGTAAGCCTTTGTGAGACAATCAGTGGTGATGGAGTCGTTTTACCACCGCTGGTAATTGTTCCTGGCATTATCCATCAGGAATCTTGGTATACCACAACACAAGTTCCAGATAATTACCTTGTAGGGACCTCCAAAACTGGGTACAACAATGATGAGCTCACAATGAAGTGGCTTGTCCACTTTGAACACTTCTCTGCTCCTCGTCTTACTGGAGATTATCGTCTTTTACTTCTTGACAGCTTTGGCTCTCACTGCACAAAGCAGTTCCATGACTTTTGCGATTCCCACAGGATTATTGTATTTTGCCTCCCGGCTCACTCCAGTCATCTTCTTCAACCCCTAGATGTGGTTGTCTTTCAACCTTATAAGCATTATCATGCTGAGGCTGTTGAGGCTGCTACACGAACTGGGTGTGGTAACTTTGACAAATCCGAATTTTTGGACACAATTGATACCATTCGTCAGCAAACCTTTAAGTCCTCAACTATTCAATCAGCATTTCGTGTGACTGAGCTTATCCCATACAATCCTGATCTTATCATGTCAAAACTGCGAGAGGCAACCATTCCTTCCTATCAACAATCCCTCCCACATTCAGAATCTGCCTCTGGTATTCCTCTTACAATCGCAAGTCTCAAAACAATGAGTGATGAATTACTCCAAGAGAGTAAAGGGCTATCTCCATGCTTTGAAAATAAGCTTAAGCTTGTACTATAAGGTGGATTAGCTCTTACACAGTCAGGTGCATTAGCGATGGAGCACATGGAGCATACTCGAGCAGCAGAGGAGGCAAGAAATGCCAGATGAAGAGGACAAAGCAGAAGGCAGATCCAAAAAGGAGGAGTTATTTATGCCTCTGATGCATGTCAAATGGCCAAAAGAAAGAAGGATATGGCGGTAGAAAAAGCAGAGAGGGATCCACGTAGGGCTCAGAATGCTCAAAAAAAATTGGATAAGGAAGAGCGCAAACCTTTCCTTGATGAGATTAAGGCAAAGGCAAAGGCTATAGCAAAGGAGAGGCGGGCTCAACAGATTCAAAAAAGGAAAACATCCAGGCTCATTATTTCAGGAATTAGGCAACAGGCTAGATTGCGAAACATTATGTAAATAAAATATTCTATGATAATAAAATGTTATGTTATGCTCTAGTGCCTTATTTTGCCATGAAGTCATGTTTTGGACAAACTGATCTTAAGCCACAAAGTCATGTTGAGACACAAAGTCATGTTGAGCTGTCAGGCACTCTCTAGAGTGCCACTGGTTGTGAGCCAGCGAACATGTGAGGGTTGCGGCCACACACCGCAACCTTGGCACAATTAAGGTGTATGACTATAGTGTATAGTAAATTATTTTGATAAAGACTTCTTCAGTACTGATCATATTGAAGAATAAAATGAAATTATAAATAGGGACCTTGGATATGGTAACAAAGATCTTATAGCTATGGGTTGACCTGAAAGATATTTTCATATAAGAATTAGATGACCCCAACTTCTATATCTTGATAATATATGAGAAAATACAAGTAAGAGTACATTATACAGTACACATGGTCATTATGCAGGTAATATTTAAATTCTCATCAACCCAGATACTCTTTGATTTTCTGATTAGGTAAAACCTAATCATATAGTTTGCCTACCTCTTCAGAGTCACTCCCATAGCTAGATTTAGTGGGTTAGAGTTACTGTAATAGTAGAAAGTAGCTAAAAATAAAAAATAAAAAAAAGAGTAAAATCCACTCTCATACATAATAACATATATTACATGTAGATATATTCTGTATCCCTTTTAGAAATAAAAGTTACACTACAATTCTATTATAAAATATTTCATAGGAGTGCATTTCTATTGCAGATTCATAATATTCTACAGCAGTCTCTATTTTTATTTATATGGATTAGTGGTTCGTGCATTTTTTTAAAAGTATAAAGGTACCTGAACTTGATGAAAATATTTATAGTTTTTCATTTTTAGAAATATATATTACCATAAAGTGAGAATAATGAGTAACTAAAGTTATTCAGGACCTCTTCAACAGAAGTCTTTTATACTGTGAGATACAATACAAGACTGAAAGAATAATAAGCAACTATTTATCCAAGTTTTTTGTACTCTTACTGGTAGTATAGATGACCTGACTAGCATTACTAAATACACTGTACTAATGTATAAATAAGGACTGAAACAGCTATCATAAATGAATAGGAAAATGAGAAAAGGTTAGGCCTAACAAGGAACTATTCCACTTGAACAATAATATCTCAAACAATGACCCTGACTACAAAAACCTGCTAGTCTATTTAGCTATCATAGTATATCAATCAGCTGGATGATAAATCATGATTATCCCTCTCAAGGCTTTGGTTCATACTAGACTGGAAATATATGTGCATATTTTAAGTCATATACAAAAAGTTAAAGCTAATAACATTTGCAATTTTGCTAGGGTATTGAATGTACTGCTTCTGGTAGGTCTCATGTCTTTCTTTTTAACTGTCAGAGCTAAATGCTGAAAAGAATATTTTCTTTGTATTTCCTTTCCTTTATCCCAAGTGCAAAATTCTACACCTCTTACCCTGTTTATCATTTGGTTGAAACTGTATACCCACATAATAACTTGGCATGTAGAAGCCAGATGATCTTTTAAGACAACCCATGATCCATGATAATAACAGAACACACTAATGGAATAAAGGAAAAGGAAAGTGAGGTTTGGTCAGTGGTAAGGTTGATTGTCAGCCACATGTTTGATGGTTTCAAACTAGAAACAACAATAATCTAGGAGTGGTCAAGTTCTCATGTGAATGCTGACAATACTGGAGATAATACTATTGCTGGATCACAGTTGTCAGCTGAGTATCAAATAGCTGAAGAAATTAGAAAGAAAAATCTTTTATTACCTTCTTTGGAACTGGAACTTGCTGTGTTTGGTGACTGCTGGAGTTTTTTTGGACTGGACACAATCACCAGATCAGAGTAGTGGGGTGAGTGTCAAATATCTGAAGGGATTAGTAATTCTTTTTATTTCTTAGATTCAAACCAGAAACTGCAATAATGTAGGAGCTTACCGCCTCTGGTGAGTGTTCGATTTCTTGCCCAAATGGCATCAGTGAATGGGGTCCATTTTCTTTTTTTTTGTTGACTTTAGATTCAAGTTGGGGTATGCAGGTAGAAAAGTGGTTTCATAGGGGTGCAATGAAATTAGACAAGTGATAAACAGTGGAGTGGATGGAAATGCCCAACCCTAACCCAGCTCTAACTTAATCTGGCAAGCCAATGCACCTTGCCTTTCACTGTGGACTTTTGTTGCTGGAACACCATCTAGTCTACCCAGCATATGGATATAGGATCCAACTCACAACCTTGCACCAGTTTCGATTTAACATCCTCCTCAATGTGCCAGTTAGGCTTCACAATTTTGGACACAGTGCTTGGTGGCACATGATATCCAATAATCGTAACAGCCAATTCTTTAATTCTGCATTCAAGGTCATAATTGGTTGTGTGGTGTAGTTAGTTGCAAGTTGGAAAAATACCACCTTCTCCCCCACTAAACCCAACTTAGTGAATCTTTGTGGGGACCGAGTCGCATACCGTAGCCCACCGGCACGTCCCAAATTTACTTCTTAACCCAAATCACTCAAAGCTGTTCAAATAATTAGCTGATGATTACATAACAGTTACTTGGACTCGCTTAGGGTCAGGTTCGCAGTGTTTTGCATCATCACAGTAACTTTCTATATTGGATGTCTCTTTTTGTTCTTCGCATTATTCAATCCTCTGAAATCATTTCCCTTGTATTACTGACCTTTTACCCGCTGTCCCAACATGAAAAAATAGTATTTTATCCTAAGGTAAAGTAATGGTATGATAGGTTAGCTGTTTTCGTATTTGCCAAGCTTACATGAACCAGAAAAGTGAGATAAGTTTTTCCTATGTTTTCAACTTTGAATACTCCTCCTCCCCAAAAGTAGCCCTTAAGTGCTCCAAAGCGGTTTAGGGAGGCTGGTTGCTGTGGTGATTTCAGAATGCACGGTGGTGCTTAACCTCAATATTACCAGGACAAAGTGGTTCGTTCAGTATTCCAGCAGCCATTTCCCTATCATCGTAAATTTACTCTACGACCACAGCTAGTTAGAATAAAAATAAAGATAAAACCTAGGTGGACATTAAATGTAAGAAAATCATCATGTTGATGTGGAAAAGAGCAATAGTGTGTATGGTCCTGGCATTAGGAGAAACAGTGACGTTGGGAATGTTTTAGGAATTGGCAAGAAGGGATGCCACAGATGAGTGATTGAGGCTTACTAGGAGTCGTCACTCATTGGTGTCACGCGATGATGATTGGGAAGCAGAAGAAGCTGTTAGAACTGGTAAGGATTGCCCAAGATAAGGCCAATCAATAGTGGTAGAAGATGAAACCAGGCATGGGGAATCAATACATTACTTGTTGGGTTTTGAATTTAGGGTTTTACTATTGGTCATGTAGTATTATGTAGAATTATTCTAGAAACATGTGAGAGCCCAAATGAAATTAAGAGACTGATGAAGAAAGAAATTTCCGCGCAAATGCCAGAATTTCGTGCTGAGTAAATTATACTATGGCTCTGAGAAACGAAAAAAACGGGACTACACAGAAGACAGAGGAGATTCACTTCTTCTACCGCAAGCGTAAAAACCAGGGAATCATAAATCGGAAAGGAGAGCAGACACTACTGGGTGTGGGTAATCGCCACTCACATAGCCAGGAGTCGAAAGACTATCCTAGGGATGAATCTATTCCATCATGGGAATCACAGTCGAAAAGAAACATACCGAAATTCGTAAAAGAGAAAACCCAACTTTCATTCACAGTTGTTGTTCTTCCATCTAGACTATCACTCGCATCCTTCTCTCCTCTGGTTACCCCAACAAAAAGGAAACTAAAAATCCTCGTTGCTTTTGGAAGGAAATCCCCCCCCATAGCAACGCACCAACAAAACCCTGTGCCCTAATGACAAACCGCAGTCCCACTAACTAGCCCTCTCGACAACTAACAAAGCCCTATAAAACTAAAAGAAAGCTACTAGTTGATGCCCTATACCCACATTTTCGCCCCCACAGCACTTAGGCGGTGGGGGTCGCCTCACTGGTGACATTGTACCCGTTGGCCTCCAGGCTGCCAATGACAAAGGAGATAGGGGTAGCATAAGTAGTATCGGATGAATCAGTAAGGCCACCACCAGCGGTAATGAGACCCCCAAGACGTCCAAGGCAGTTGATGATGCCGGAGCCGCAGTCGCCCTTGGCAGAGAAGGGGCCAGACTAGTTGTTGTAGGGGTAGATGGCCCATTTTTTTGAGGTCTTGGTTTCGCCGTTGTCAAAGTAGTTGCACGCGAAAGATAAAGTATCATTAGCACGATCCAGTGGTATTGTCGCGCTTCATGAGGAGAAGGCACGGTTCGCCATTCTGGTCCATGATGGTGGGGTCGTGCATCTCTTTGTCAGGGACCATACCCTGGACCTTGAAGACGCAGTTGGTCGGGTATTTGAAGGGATGGCGGTTCTTGGGATTACGGAACATCAAACATGTGAACTCGTCAGGGGCGATCTGGGTACCAAGATTGATGGTGTTGCCAGTGAAACTGGCGGCGTCAATCTTGGAACTGTAAATCTTTACGAGGGCGTAATCCTGGGTGTACCCGTTCGGACAGGTACCAACTTCAATGGATCGGGAGAAGCGGACATAGCCTAGGATGCGGTTGTCGATGTTGCCCCAATCCTTCTCGATGTCACTGTAGAGTTTTTGAAAGCCACGATCGCATCCTCCACCCCCCTCAGGAGTTTCCCCACAGCAGCGTACTTCCGCACAGTGTCTTCCACGTCCCTTCCATCGTGATCTTCCACAGCCTCCTTGACACGCCTCTCCTGAAACTTAACGATGATCCTCTTTCCTTCGATTGCACGCTTGATCTGTGCGATGTAGTTGGTGAAGGCGGCAGTGCCGAAGAGGGCAACGTTGACACGGCTGACCGGAAAACTTGTGCTCGTACCTGTTGTTATTGACTAGGTCAGGTTTGAAGACGATGTGGTGGGCAGTAACGAGATAGAGCTCGCAGTTGTCGTCGGTGACGTAAAAGCCGCCAGTACCATCAGTCCAAGGGGTGCTTGCATTGCAGATGAAGGGACCAAGGGTGGAGGTCAGGGGATCGAGCAGCTGGGCAGTGGGGTAGAAGGAGTCGATGGGCTTCCGGAGCTTGGGGCTGATGTAGCGGGTCATGATGGACTCGCGGATCTCGACTTCAACGTCGAGGATCTTATTCGCTACAAGAAGCTACTTGCACTCCTTGGCAACAGTAAGACCGTCTCCCGGGGAGAGTGTGTTAGGCTTAACGCCGATCCAGATGGGGACAGGGGTGACAGATTCTCCGACGAAACCAATCCGAGCGACATCTGTACTCGTCCACTCCACACCCTTGGACTTGAGGATGTCGTGGATCCGAAAGGCAAGGTTGTCCTCCCAGACCGCCTTGAGGGGATGGTTGCCAACTGTCCTAATCTCCTTGAGTCAGAGGTAAGCCCAAGGACCTATGGGCCGCTCCCAAGGATCGTCCGCCGTGCGAGCAACGAGGACTGGCTTGTAGTACAGCCCATAGTAGTAGTGCTTGGCCTCCAGATCGGAGATAGGATGGGGCAGAGAAGTGGTGGTACTCTTATGAGAGTACATGTGCGGGATAGGGAGAAGACAAGCAGTGGTGGACTTATGAGAAGCTATGTCGGAGATAGGGAGCAGATGAGAAGCAGTAGTGCTCTTAGGAGGGGTTAGTTCATCCGTGAGGTGGTCGCTAGAGGCGGGGGTTGAGGGCACATTCAACGGAGGGATGGGCGCAGCCTGACTCTTCTCCTAGTAGAGGGGAATGCGCTCGCGGCCGTTGATTGCTAAAGTAAAACGTAAGAATGGGAAACTGAGCATTTAATGGCAGGCACATACGATACATGGTTTATATAATATTCTATCAGTAAGAATCAGTTGCGAGAGATGACACGGTGTTATTTGGTGGGGGAACCGAGAGGGGGCAATGTGGAGGATATTTTATGTCACGCCAGAGTTGGGTGGTAAATCCTATGTTGTAGCGAGGGCTTAGTTGCCGTGACTTTTGTTTCTTATCATAGCTAGATTGTTTTCAGGGTTAGGGCACGTGACTGGTGCAGCCTTGTGGGTTGCTTGGGAGCCTTCTGTGGTGGTTGTCAACCATCCCTCAGACATCCGCAAGAGAACAGCATCTGACAGGAAGACATCTTTATTAACCGGAGGTTCTCTGGGAGTTGGTGGAAGATAAACGGGGAGTGGAAAAAAGTGGAGTAGGAGGAAATCCTTCCGAAGTGAAACTCACTGCATTTTAATCCTGAATACTGGCAACGGTGACCCGTATCATAGGGGATACTAGTAATTTTGTGACATCTATAAAAACGACTAGGTCCATATATGCTACCAAGGCAACTAACCCAGGATCGGGGAAAACATTAATTACTAGTATCTTTGTGTGAAAGAAAGGACTCCCAGAATTGTTTCATGGTTTTGACAGAGTGGTTCGGTTGGATTTGTCCTGCGAACCTACAGAATACTAGTTTGAATTCCGGGATAGTTCCCTGACTCACAACACTGAACTCAACTCCCCCTGGCACTATTCTATGTTACTCTAAGCTCAACCTAATCCCCGCCACCCACCATTCATTCACCTAATTCAAAGTGGAGGACTTGTACTGGACGATGGAGAGGTTGCGGTGCGAGTTGTTCTTGACGATGTTTTTCATTATTCAGATCAAGTTTATTACTGTGAAGAAGTTGCGCCAGGAGAAGTCAGTTATGGCTTCCGTGGGGGGGGATGGTGGGGCACCGGAAGGAATCTGAGGATTGGTGGGTGGCAGGCTTCATCCGGTGAGGATTCCAGGAAGGAGTTATTCGGGTTTGTTGGCGGTTTCAATTTTGCCAGCAAGTGGGAGGAGTCGAGACCACAGAAGCTGAAGGACATGTTCTTACGTTCCGTCTTGGTGGTTACGGTTTGAACGATGTCCTGTCGGTTAAGTGACCTGAGGGCGAGGGGAATGTAGTTAGAATCCAAGAGGGGCTGCGTCAGGCACTCGAGCTTTTGCACATCTATTAAAAGGTTCTATACCAGCGAGGATAGCTAACTTAAAACTTACGAGAAACCCAAAGCCATTTCAACATTCCGACCAAGATGGCACTAACCGCCTCGCTAGTGATCTCCCTAACCCTCTGGGCATCCGCCTTGTCCAAACTTCTCTTCTCATCGGCTTGGCGCTCCCCACGTTCCTTTTCACGCTCCTTCTCGCCCCTTTTCACCTTCTCACTCTCTCCCCCTCTTCTTCTCTCAATTACTTGATGACTGTTCCGATCCGTCCTCGTTAACAGTGTTTAGTCCCTCCCCCCAGTCACCATTAGCATGACTCACTCCTGGAACCGCCCTTCTAAAGATATTCCAAGAACTCCGAATCGAGGACGTGACATTGTCAACTCTCCCAATAGCTGGGTGAATAGTTTCTGACCCACTCTGACCATCACCTTCACTTTCTATACATACATTAGTTCCATGCGGTAACCTGACCAATTTGCAGACACTTTGCTTACCTTTTTCATCTGCAAACAGAACCTGTTGGCTACTCGGTGGGAGCGATGATAGTGGGGGTTGCTCAGGGGGCGCATTCAGATTGACCAACATAACCTTCAGCAGTACAATCATGAGCCATTGTAGCTGAGGCAATGCAGCTCTCTGGGGCAAGCTATTAGCGATAGATACCTAGAAATAAAATATAAAAAAGAGTTTAGAGGTTGGACCAACATAAAGCTCTTCTACTGACTACAACCGCTTCTCCTCCCACTGCCGGTCCCGTCCTTGGATCTCCTTCGCCTCCTCCAAGATCTCTTCGTCAACATCCTATCCCCTTTGGAATTTTAGAAATGCTTCTCGCTCATCCCAGAAACGCTTCATCGCCAATGCAGATCTCCCCCCCCCCCGAAAATAAATATCCTGCCTCCTTGATGCTTGTCGGGACCCCACCCCCACCTTCTCCTCTAGAAAAGGTGTCACCATCCGCCTTCGACCCACCCTTTCCGGTAAACTTCTTATCTACATCAGAAGAGGAGGAAGGGGGATATAATAAGGGAAAATTATTGTTTGTTTGATAATTTTGTATCTTCCCTCCTTTCCCTCCAACACCCTTTGGGAGACGGTGCAGGCGACGGGGCAGGAGTAGCAATGTGAGCCGCCTTATTCAAGATAGATCCTAAATTTTCACCACCACCATTTCCCCCTAACAGCATATCTCTGTTTCCACCCGGGCGGCCAGTCGCAGTATTAATGGCAGAAGACAGTAGAAACGAGTTTGTAGCTAATTCAAAAGGAAATACAGAGTTTGGAGGATCGTATGCCGGATATTTAGCCATAATGTCCTGCCTGAACACATGATAATCCAAGAGTGAGGCTGTGATTAGTCCCTTGCCCACCTCTGGGTCCAAACCCACCAGCCCGCGTGCATATGTCTTAACTTTCGCGAGATGTCTATCAGGCTTGCCAAGAACAATTGGCATAGTGTTCCATGTGAGAAGGAGTATGTTCATAAGTGGTAAATCGACACTGTCCTCCCATCGCAAACGACTCAATGGCTTTGCGAGGAATCCCAACAAACCACTATCTCCCAGCAAATCAGCAATCTGGTCACTAAGCAACTCAATTCGTTGGTCCATTCCCAGCATTGCCCCTTCTGCATCCGCGCCATGGCGGAGAGCACCTCCACCAGAAAGTATAATATCGTTAAATTGTACCGGAGTTCCTTCCTGTCCCATCTCCTCTCCCCTTCGTCCCACCCGCCGAATTAGTACCCGCAGCGGCCTACTCTAATTCTCTTCCTACCGAACCTCTGACACAATTAAATAACGCCTCTACAAGCCCTGCCTCCCTGTTTCTGAAACGCTGGCCGAGCAAGTGAGGGTACGTGGAAAGGGAGGATGTAATTGTGGGGGGGACTGATAGTGATGATGTTTTCATTGGGTATGCGATTCCGGGGATCGTTGAGGTTGATCGACCGCTTGAAAGCAAGGACCCACCAGCGGGGGCAAAAATAAACCCCGAGCGAGCTACAGGGATCCTGGGGGAGATTGCCCCCAGGGTTCCAGTCATCGATCGGGGCGAGGAAGACAAGGAGGCAGAGGCCAAGGATAGCTCAATCCAAAAAAAAAAGAAATGAAACAGAAAAAAAACCCTAAGCCTCAAAGTATTGAACATGAGACCTACCTTTTTGATGCCAAGCTTGCGTCCCCATTGCATTAGACTTGGTGAACGATATAGATGGCCAGAACCATATATACAGGATTATATCACGCAGAGCGAAGATGAACAAATACGTTATGTATTAATCTGGGGCCTCTGCAAATATGTGGTTTTGTGGTGTAGTTGGTTCTACACCACGCAATGGTTGGAAAAATATCGGCTTCTCCCCCCCCAAGCGCAACTTATCAAACCTTCGTGGGGGCTAGCCGCATGGGAGACCTCTAAGTTTTCAACTTACCATGCATTGCTTAGTATCTTAGCAACCATTAATCGCCCGTGCATCATTGTGCTCGAATGACTCCAAAACAGGATTAACTTTGGGTGCCTCCCAAGGAATACAAGTAGTGCAAATAGAATCAGACAGGGCGCTCCAAATCAAGAAAACCCGACCTCTAATTAGTAGATGGCAACAACGAATGTCAGAGAAAGCAAGCAATAGAGAGGTAAATAATTCTATGCAGAATAAACAAGATGGTTTTTTTTCTTTTTTTTTTATAAAAAAAAGCGTTACTCTGGAGCAAAATTAAAGTTGTAAAAGTGGAATTGCATGTGAGCGTGAAACTAGTGCCCAGATATTCGCTAGGTGGAACACTAGCAAAACTAGTTGAGGTCCACAGAGGCGTGTGTAACTTCAGCTGAGCCGATCGCGAAGGAGCTGCTCACCATCAATTCGACATTTCACAAAGGACCCAGGCTTACGGGCTCTGTACCATGCCTCATTTTTCCGAATTTAAATAATGCCGACCCTCCACTGCCCACGCCCGCCACGAGCGGTAGGGGGGCCTGTTGTGTCACCCGACCGAGCATGCAGTTCGGGGGACTGGCCGCGGAGCCAATCTTGATGTCGCTGCAGGCGGTCATTCGCAATTTGAACTGAGACCGCGCCGCAGTTCGTGAACATTGAGGCTAATGTGCGGGTATGATGTCCGATGATAGCTGAACAAAATATTAGGACTAAATTAGCAACCCTATGAGGATTAACACATCTTCAAGCGTAAGGACCAGATAAGCTAGCGACAGCACTAAATTAAACAAAAAGAAAGAAAACTTTCCATGATTTTACATGATAATAATATGATGATAACATTACCCCCCCCTCCCTTCCCAACCAAACCTTTGATTCGGAAACACAACAAACCCCGCCACCCTGCGCGGACCGTAAAAGCATAAAAACTAATCTACCCCCTCAACCCCCCAACCAATACATCAAAGCTCCCACTCCCCACACCAGACAATTTCCCCAGCACAATCCTCAAACTTGGACTCGTGAGGTCGTCAAAATCCCCCTCGCCAACGGCTTCAGTAAGGAAATTACATGTTGTTTCGAAGCTCAGCTCCAAGAACGGGGACACGCTGGTTTTCAATCCTTGGCAGTTGAAGGGTGTGAAGCCGCCGCTGCAGGTCATTATGTCTGCGATTAGGTTCAGGGGGTGGATGTCGACTGGGATGCCGTGACTGTTTGTGCGAGGGAGTTAGTGTTATGGGGTTGGGGAGAGGTAGGGGAAGGGAGGGAAGGGGGGATTACCCTCCGAAAACGGCATTCATCTCTTTGATTATGTTAGCTCTAGCCGCTTCAACTCCATACACGCACAGGAGTGCCGCGATGTCATTGGTTTCCAGGGAGTTTGGGTCAATGGTGTCTTATTTGTTCCAGAACGCGGCAAAGCTGACATGTCGAACTCGCCAATCATAGCTCTCAACTCCTCTTCCTCCAATGTTTTCCCGAGGTCCCTCGCTACCCTTCTCAAATCCTCGATCCTTATCTTTGACTCTTGGGCCGTTCCACCACCAGTAGCATTGGCAAATAGGTCAAAGGCCCTGAGTATCTCATCCAGAGGGTCTCTTTCTAGAACCTTCTGTGTCATGATGGAAGACAGCCTACCTAGCTGCGCACCGGGCTAAGCCTGCTGTCCAAGTGCGCGGGTACTGTTCTCAAGAAAAATTTGCAGAAGCTCAGGTTTTGGAACGTCAAATCCGAGTGCTTTCATCGCAACCAATTTAAATCCGGAGTTTCAGTTAAGAATATCGCGCTGAGTTAGGAGGGGTTACAATATATGCCGACCTTGAGCTCGTGGTAGTCGATCATGCGGTCCTTATCAAGGTCAAAGAGGTGAAACCGTGGCATCATGAAACCATGAGCGAATTTCTAGCCATATTATCTGATGTGCCAAGCCTGAAGCACCGTGTGCACTTACAACCTCATTGATCTCAGCCCTTTGTTCCACGCTCAGTTCCACTATTGTGCCTCGCTCCTGGGGACGCTGCTGTTGGGAAGTATGGTCTCGATCACTTTCACGTTGTTGCTGTTGGTGTTGGCGCCCGGCACCACCTCTCGCTCCGCCAGTGTTTCCAAATAAAGCCCTGCCCAGAACCCACCCACCGAGAGGATTGTTCGAGGCACCAGCTGTCGGAGGAGGTGATTGTCGTAGACCTTGAGCACGACGATTGCGACTCCCGGCAGGTGGAGCGGTTCCTTGGCAGGGATTATTTGGACCAATGGAAAACATTGGGGTATTGCTGTTGGTGTTTGTTTTGAGAAGGTGTTGAGTCGTGTTTTCTTAGAGGGGGCGTGTTCACTAGTTTGACGCGAAGCGAGTCAGATGACCTTAGTGTCAAAACAACAAGCTTAACAGATAATGGCAGATGGATCCCAGAAGAGGTGGTTAGAGGAATTTAATATCACAATTTCGACTTGCTCCTCTCAAAGGAATTCTCAAAATTCTGCCAGTTCCAGTTTGCTTTGTTCTGTGTTGTGTCTTAGCTGACGTTTTCGCGGTTACGGCGTACGGCTGAGACCTCAGAAAAACCGGGTGTGTATCATAGGGCATCACTCGCAATGCCCTTCCACAATGTAGGAATGAGCATTATAGCACCTTAGGGCTAGGGATGAGTAGTTTCAATGCTGCCTGTCCAATAACGAATCTATTTCAGAAAGCACAGCAGAGCAACCCATGTTAGAAGTCTCGAGGTTTGTTGTCAGAAAGAGATAAGCCTGCAGTTACTTGGGAATTCCCTGTGGAGGTTGCGAACCATCCCTTTTACAACCATCAACCATCAACCATCAACCAACAGTCAACCGAGCATAAGACACAACAACCAAGGACGGAAACACCACAACGAGCATCAGAAAAGCAACAACCGAAGACAGAGAGACATCGAGAAGCGCAACAGAACGGCCACCGCAGAGAATTCGAGAGTTTGGTTTCTTTTTTTTTCTTTTCTTTGAGTTGTACGGAAAATAGTTTGGGCCGGAGAAGTATTGCCAGGTAGTTGGAGTTTAAGTTTCTGTATCTGGCTTGCTTTGATACTTTGTGACCCAGGTGAGGAAATTGACCGAGCTTCGTGCCAACCCTCAGCCTTCCTGAAACGTCCTGCCTCCGGAGGGAGAGGAAACACTACCGCGCCAAAAGGCCTATGGCTGACATACATCAAAACAAATAAATCAAAAACAAATCAAAACAAATCAAGACCAAAGAAAACAACCAAGAACCAGTCACGCCGAGCGCTCATCGGCAAGCCGACCCCGGGCTATTGCGTCTTAACTGGCACATCACCGATACCACCCCTCCTCCAAGCCACCCAACCTCAATAACAATCCATTAAAACAATCTTCCCCAAAGGACATCCTCAAGTGAACCACCAAACCGCTAAGCCTGCGGTATAGATGGTTGTCAGGTGTCGGCCATGTGGGACCGCAGTGTGAGTGGTTGCGTGGTAACAACGATCCTCTCCTAATCCAACACGGGAACATGGAACACAGACGACAGAGACACCGGACACCACGAACGTTATCAACGAAACTGACAACTGCACCTAGCTTTAACAACTATTCCCGGAGGACTGGGATACGATAGCCAAGCTAAATACAAAAGTCTTTTTCTCTTCTTCCATTTTCTCCTTTCTTTCCTTCTGTGAGGCGTTGATAGCCTCATTCCCTTATCAGCGAGTGAAGCTGGTTGATCATTTGTCTTTCCCTTTGGGACCCAGTTTGGTCGTTTGAGTACTCAAAAATCGAAACTTCCATTTTGGCCATCATAACCACTTTTCAGAAACGGCCCAATTGACTGAGAGTTAGTGCCCCTATTGTCAGAAAATTACGGAGAAGAGAGCCCTAGCAACAGTACTGTTGACCTCACCCCTGTGGGAGGGTAGGCGGTTCGACGGCTGGAGGGTAGGCACGAAGCTCGGTCACTTTTCTCTTCTCGCTCTCTTCACAAAAAATGTAGTCCTCAATGCAATCCCAGAAAAGACACAGAAAAATTGAATCCCTCGCTCTCGGGATAATTCTCCGTCTCAGACCATTCTCGTAAAATTCCGATGAAAAAGAAAGAAAAAAGAAAGAGAAAAGAAAAACTACCAATCTCTCAATTCCTCTACAGCTGCGGATCTGCCACGGATCCCGATGCCTTTCTGTGCCTAGCTATTTCTTTCTCGCTCTCCGCTCTTTCTTCCTGGTTCTCGTCCCGGTTGTGCTTGGTTGTCGACGCCTGCAACAGAAAACTCCCAAGTGCCCCACAAGGCTGCACCAGTCACGTGCCCTAACCCTGAAAACAACCTAGCTAAGAAATAAAAGCCACGGCAACTAAGCCCTAGTTACAACAAGGGGTCTACTACCCAACTCTAGCGTGACATGAAATATCCTCCACAGTACTGTTTTGGAAGGCTGTTTCCGGGATAGCCCAACCGCCCCAAAAAGATTTGGAAAATATACCAACATGGTAATACCCCACTTTTTGAACAAGGATTTTGATAAAGGCTGTGGGATATTTCAACTGGCTTTGGATTGTAATTCTAAGTGTGTGTACGATGTGGCTCAGATGTCGATATTGGGTTCAGACTGCCTTTAAGAGAGGACCTTTATGCTCCAAAAACGGTATCTCTACTGATACCATAAAGGATAGAATAGTTGAGTAGACATGAATTCCTAAAGAAAAAGCAGGGTATGAAGATAACAGAAACCAGCTTCCAGCAACCGGCGTTCTATAAGCTGGTAACTTGCTTTTGTTAGATGGTGTTTGCTAACTTTGCTTTGCTGAGCGTTGCTGGCCGAAATCACCAAGCATGACCAACAGCTCACCGCCTAACTCAGCCCCAAACAAAATTGTCTCCATCTTTGTAAACCAGGGGTAAGTAATGACTCTCGATTCCTTTAGGTTATTCAGAATCTGAACTCATAGATTGATATCCTTAAAATAAAATAAAGAAGAGAATCTGATGGCATTACAAATGTGGCGTCCCAATTATTTCTATATCTTACCCTATTGTTACCCATCAACTCGTGGATTGTTATCATTACACAAGTACAGATATGTTATCACTAATGAAATTTATTCTTTTCTTTACCTTTTCCTTTTTTTTTCTTTCTTTTTTTTTCCTGGAGACATGGACAAATATCATGAGAGGAAATATGTTAGCACAGAAAGTCATGCAGGGTGGGTGGAAGAATATCAATGGTTGAATAACAAATGACAACCTCCGGTCAAATAGTATGTAGTGGGAAAGAAATTATAATCAAATCGTTCCAATGTCAAATGGTGCAGGTGATGTGATGTGAATAATTCCGAACTTTAATGGCCAGCAGGAAGCAACAGCAGAACAGAAAAGAAAAAAAAATTGAAAAACAGTAGATACAATTCTTCTAGTATCAGCTTGTTAAGGTTAGCCTGTGCTAGTCTTAGAGATATAGGATGATTGCGCGGGGATAATATACTTGATACAAAACATACTAGACAACAGGAAGGAAAATAGTTCCGCTATAAGTTATATCAAGGTACAATAGTTGGGGCTCAAAAGTCCGTCACAGCAGTCATTCTTAGTCGCCGTCAAGCAATCAAGAAGGTAAAAATGAAGATGGAAACATGCAAGGGGAGCAATCAAATCAACTCCAATCATAATAAAGACCTAGCATGGAATAGATCAAAAGTTTTGAAAGAGGGCACTGGAGTGATAGAGAAACACTCATTTTAATACATTTTAGCATCACAGTGCCGTCCTATCAGGCATCCAGAACGGTCAGATTCTAACCTCGCCGGTAGTCTGTGATATCCACCTACCTGGTTCAGCTAACTACATCAACGTGAATAAAAAAATTAACCCCATCAGAAAGCATTGATTATACCAATCTCCCCCTCGTATTCCATTCAAACACTTGAATAAATAAGTGCATCATATTTTCTTTCTACCGTTGGGTATATCTGGCGTTCAGGACTGAAGATAGTGATTGGTTTGGCACATAACCTATCCGATCCTTTTACAGTATGATATGATTTTCTTACCCTATGGTGGCTTTGCGATTATAGGCATGTGAGAGAGAAACTATGTCATTCCCACCATTTATTCCCCGCATCATTCACGATACACTGCTGAGATTCTCAAATGAAATAAAGATTGCGCGAGCACGGTAACTGTAATTATTTGGCAAGTATTATTTGTGCACATTTTTTATATTGGTCAGGGCGGTCTACGATTGCCAGCCTCGCTGCGCTAAGCGCTAACCGCTTCCACTTCCACCCCCACCCACTAGTCCTCTCAGCAGCTGACGTGCTCTCTCGTATTTCCGTCAACTTCCTGATACATTCCAAAATGGTGGTGCTTTGTCCGCCCAGGCTTTTGGAGAATCCCATGCAGGCCTGCTCATAAGCTTCTTTGGTATCAGAATATTTGCTCTGTTTTTCGTGAAGACCAGAAACACACTCGAGGATTTCAGACTTAATAGTGCTCTGGACCAATGGCTCTCTCTCTAGCTTCCATGATATGTAGCCTCATTGTCTCTAATTCATCGTACCTTCCTTGGTCCTCCAGAACCTGAGCCAGATTGTTAACGCTTCCTAGGATATTTTTTGGTGGTCTGGTCCAAGACCCCTTTTCTCCCCTCCAGTGCATGCCGAGACAATGTTGCTGATTCGGTGGACCTTCCTAGGTCTTGTAGTACCAACTCCAGGTTATTGACACTCGCTAGGGTATCGTGGTGATCTGGTCCAAGAACCTTCTCTGTAGACTCCAATGCACGCTGATGCATTGCCTCTGGTTCGGCGTACCACCCTAGGTCTCGTAGTACCAAAGCCAGGTTGTTGACACTCGCTAGAGTGTCAAGGTGATCTGGTCCAAGAACCTTCTCTCTAGACTCCAATGTACGCCGATGCATTGTCTCTGATTCGGCGTACCTCCCTAGGTATTGTGGCACCAAAGCCATGTTGTTGACACTCGTTAGGGTGGAGGGGTGATCTAGTCCAAGAACCTTCTCTGTAGACTCCAATTCACGCCGATGCATTGCCTCTGATTCGGCGTATCTCCCTAGGTCTCATAGCACCAAAGCCAGGTTGTTGACACTGGTTAGGGTGGAGGGGTGATCTGGTCCAAGAACCTTCTCTGTAGACTGCAATTCACACCGATGCATTGTCTCTGATTTGGCGTACCTCCCTAGGTATTGTGGCACCAAAGCCATGTTGTTGACACTCGTTAGGGTGGAGGGGTAATCTGGTCCAAGAACCTTCTCTCTAGATTCCAATGTACACCGATGCATTGTCTCTGATTCGGCGTACCTCCCTAGGTATTGTAGCACCAAAGCTAGGTTGTTGATACTCCCTAGGGTGTCCAGGTGATCTGGTCCAATAACCTTCTCATTAGATTTTAATGCACACCGATGCATTGTCTCTGATTCCCCGTACCTGCCTAGGTCTTGCAGCACCGAAGCAAGGGTCTCGACACATTCTAGGGCTGTGGGGCACTCATGAGTGAAAGATTTCTCGATATTGCTTAGGTCTTTGTGAAGCAGATCCTCTTCCTCCCTCGGCCGTCCCTGGGACTGTCTCACTTGAGCTAATACCGGAATCCTTTTGCAATATTCTTCATTCCAGTCATCATCCTTTTCTCCATCTCGAAGTGCGATACATTGGCAGGCCTGTATCTCTGCCTCACCGTAGGAACCGGTATCTAAAAAGTACTTTCCCAACCAGAAACTAAGGCTTTCAGCAATGGCATCGGATGAATCTTTGGTAACAGCCAGTGCATGCGGAACGTAGGCAGTGGCAATACCACCATAGTACCACTCGAGTGCATCTCGGAGGAACAATCGTGAAACTACTCTTAGTGCGGTTGCCTTCCATTGAAGCTGTTCCCCCGCTGATAAGTATGCGCGAATAGAAAGTTGGACCAAACGATGGTCTCGTAAAATCTCTTGCCCTCATGCCTGACATCCGTAACCAACGAGAACCCCAATAACTTTCCAATAGCCAGCCGAAACCTAAGCGAATCATCGATCCCTTCCAACCCACATTGGCTTAATAGCCCCTCTGGTATATTTTGACGATCGAAGAAGGCAACCAACTGGAGAAGGCTTGCCACTGCGGGCATCTGGTTTGTTATTCGGTCAAAAGTGATAAAGTATGTGCCCAGGATACCTTTGGTCATATCACCCTCTCGTCGGATGTCGCCAAAGTTTTGCAAAAGTAGCGCTATCCTTCCTTCCTAGTTGTCTTGGAAAATGGACTAGTAACCGGAAGAAGGTGTCTTTGTCTCGGTCATAAAAGCTGCCGCACCCATGACAGCCAACGGTAGGTAATCCAGTGATTCCAGGATCACTGGGCCAACTTTTCGGTCTTCATCTTCCAAAATATCCCAGCCATGAAATTGTTTTGAGAACAGCTCCAGTGCTTCTTCCCCCGACATTCGCCTAACCTCGATAACTGCACACTCCTGCCGACTTGCAACCTGTAGAGATCTTGTGGTAAATATCACAGTCCCCTTATGACCCTGCGGTATGAACCTCGCGATAGGGCTCTCGTTGCTAAGAAAGTCGTCCTCGTTGTCGGCATTGTCGATAACTAGGGTCCATTCCCCACTATCCGGACCTTCAAACCATCCTTACATATGCGACAAGAATCCCTCTTTATTTTTTTCAGTGATTGCCTGAGGAATGTGAACACGTTGTGCAATAGTCTGAAAGCCCTGACTGAACTTTAGTAGGCCACTCCCGTGGACCCAGAAAATATCACACTCGCTTTCCTTGGCACGCTGATAAATGTATTCGAGGGCAATCTGTGTTTTCCTACGTGATGTTAGTATATCCTTCCTAAGGCTAAGCAATCAATACATATCCGAACCCCCTAATACATGGAGAGTGACCCGATTATGATCCTTACTTTCGCAATAACTCTTCACCGCCTCAATGATACTGCTATGGCCAGTAAACGTCCTATCCTTGCTGTAGGGAACTATCCAATATCACCTAGATGCGTCGCTCGAATCTACTAGCATGTTAAATCTGTCCTAGCGACCTGGGACAAAAGGTGATGATACTTCCGTCTCTAGCTCTCAAAGGTTCCCCTTGATTTATGACTCCGAAATTGGTGATATGGTGGTGGGTGTGAATTCCCCCGACAACATTACCTTTACCGAGGACGTTATGATTCCCCCTATTCCCGCTGAAGTTTCCGTGGTTATTGGATTGGATTTTGGTAATTCTGACAAGATTGTTAGATAGGTGCTGATCGGGTTTAACAACGAACAGGTAGATTAATCGGGGTACCCACTTCTCCATCTCAAATGATGTTCTTTCTAGCTTGCTGTATATCTATGGTTTTTTCTGGGGGGTGGATTTGATAATAACCCTGGTGGAGCTAGCTTTGTCAATAATGATGGCTTACTCGTTGCTTATCGTAATCTTGGAAAACTATCCTTCCGCTTGTGCTGGGATAAGTCAAGAACACGGGGAATGATGGAATGGGACCCAACCTTAGGTACTAAAATGAATAAGTCACTTATTTCACGACAGTTGGAGGGAAAAGTAGGATCCCTGGTAGTAGTGCTGGAGTATAGTGGTGGTGAAGGATTTTCTGTGATGTGTATGAGTAAAAGGGTGTAGCAATGAAAGTTAAACTTTAGAGATCAGAAATCAACAGCCTTGGCCGTCCAGCTGAAGCAATACCATATTCCACATCATATTCTCTTCGCTGCAGGTTCTGGCAATGTAATTGGCTTTGGCAGTCGGGATATGGACGGGGGATAGCTTTGGTGTGGATGGCCTGCTCTACAATGGCATAAGTGACATAAGAGCAACTACCTCCAAACTACATTGTATTCTCCTGCAACCGACAGCAGCTGTTCATTTTTAGTCGACAAATCAGCTGGAAACTACTCTGAAAATACAAGATTTGAGCTTTCGAATAACACTGGTCCGCTAAGCGAATTCTCCTGCTTAACTCCACCCGAGATAGAGAGCTTTTCGCTTCTGTCAACAGGAGACTGCCACCACACACACGACCTTCCCTTACTGCCAATGCAATATCTATCCGGCCCGATGAAGCATAAAACAGCGAGCAGAAAGGAAAAAATACTGGTCAGTCGTCCTACTTTCAGCGCGATGTAGTGGTGCATTTGAAGGATTGCCAATAGCTATTGAACGATTTGTACTCTACATTACATGATGTCGCACGAGGATGGTGCCCGAAATGGAGAACAGACCCCTGGTAATCAGCCAAATAATGTTACTCCACGCCTTTGGCTCAATAGATTCTGTAGCTATAAAGAATTTAAAAAACCCCTCACACAGGTATCGCACAATATGGTTGTCCGAAAATTCTTTCGAATATTGCCATCGCACTGCCGAAGTGATTGAAAGATGATTTGCTATCGCAGATTTGAATTTAATACCAGTGTAATCTCCAACATAATGAACCGATCTGGACGGCTGGATTTGCAATACCCAGTAACGGCGAAAACAAGCTTTATCAATTGTTAATGATGCCAGAGGTTTCGCCGATCCTTAGCCTCGGAAAATCTGTCCGTTGCCATTTGGCCTAGTTCTGGCCAGTGCGATATATATGTTCAACACGATAAGGAACCGTACGATATTGTCGAGTTGAAGTTTCAAAAGCGCCAAGCCAGCTCATTCCAGACACCGTGACATGGGAAATATTTCTCCAAGAGAAGTTGGTGTACTGTACTCAACCAACAACTCTCTTGACGATTTTTGAGAATGGCAAATTGTGTGTCTGCTGTAAGAGTGTGTACGAATATTCGCTAGAGCTCAACTAGTAAAATATACAACATTAGACTGATTCTAACTGAGGGAGGTTAAGTTCCAAGTTCGTATTGTACCATATTAGGACCATATATTGAACACTCTCACAATACTGAAACGTTGCCAGAGCGATGGGACAAAGAACACAAATACTGTGGAGAGAGAAAATAGCACTTTCCAAATATTCAGAGGTCTGAGAACATTTTTCCTCATTATCCGGAGGACTCAGGCTCTCTCGCAGGGTGCCAAAAGAAATGCCGATACCAAGCAGAGTGGCAACAGGCGCGAGGTAGGCTACACTGTGCCACACCTACCTCAGGACATGGTAAATGTGCCTTTGCGACAGTTTTTACCACCAGTGAGTGCGTTTTTTTTTCCCCTGACACCTCTCGATATTCGGTGCAGGCTGTTGAGTAAAGTGGTTCATCAGAGTTATGTGCTAGCGAGCTTTTCTTTGGTAGTTTTGTGACCCACTCAGAATTCTTTTGCCCAATCACGCCCGATCATGCCGAGTCGACCATGCGGGTCTCAGCTGTATAGTTGCTGGAATTCCTATATGAATTGCGCCTGCAGAGCTCTCTAATCTCATGTGACTACAGAGCACCTGGAAACATTCCTTTCGGGAACATTTTAGTTCAGCAAGTTGATGGTTCAAGTCGCTTTTTCACTTATAACTCAGATCTTTTCAAACGCTAGAGTTCAAAGGGTTTTCCTGTTCCTCAGTTTAGTTTAGTTTTTCTATTTTGAATACCCGCGCATAATACCGTAGTCATCACGAAGTCGGACTAGTGCTTGTAGCTAATGTGTGGCTTGTAGCTCCAGCCCCTGGTTTGATTAACCAAAATTGTTACGGGAACGGGGGGTGAGCTTAATTCAACAACCATTGGCCACTCACTTGACCCAATCTGGGTCTAGTGCCCCGCTAATATTAATCCTGGTTTCGCCAGATTTCCATGGCAATGGGCCGGTAGCAGGTTGTGTAAATCCCCACAATCGAGGTCTCAGTTTCCGAAATTCAATAAAACCAATTAAGTGAAAGAAGGAATTTCTATTACTGTGCTCGCGCTTTGGAGTTGCTGTTGGACACCTCAGGTGGCAATTCCTATACAAAGTGTCTGATAGCAACTCAGCAGCGCAAGTAAATTACACTCCCATTCGCAAAGTCTTCACGGGGAGAGGTACCATGGCAGGTTCTTGGCGATAATGACTGTAAACTCAACATTCAAAAGGATTGTCCCACCCAGCCCCACCAAATGCAACCACTTTCAAATTACGCAATTGACTGCAACCATCCTACCATATTCAAACCACCACAACTTTGTCAAATCTGCTTCAAAATATGAGTTCTTGGTACAGAATTAAGCGCAAGTAGTAGGACCCCTGTTGGGGTATGCAAAGATCTCACTTCCATTGCATGCATAGCCACTGTTGCAGCTCGAGAGGCAGGGAGGTTACTAGCTGAGTTGGCATGTCAGTTTGACTGCAACAGCTGAACAATCTTGCATGGGGTCAAATGCTAGAAAGATCACCAAACCTTAGGTGCTCACCATCAATCTGGTCAGCCAAAAAAGCTCACACCTCAGGAGGAGAGATACGTGCAATTGATTGTCAAATGGCACTCAAGAATACCCTGGAAAGTGCTGTTAGCAGAGAGCCCTGTTACCATCAGTCAGTATACCCTATGGCGTGCACTCGCCCACTCTTACTGGCACAAATGGCGGGCACAGAAGCGGATTCCTTTGAAGAAGGCAGATGTTACCAAGTGCCTAGCACATGCAAAAAGACTGCAAGGAAAGGACCAAATGCTTGAGGAGGTAGGGCCACTACAATCTAGATCATCAAGTGAGCCAAGCTAACTGTGATTTGCAGGGCACATACTTGGACGAATCTACCATACAAAATGATCCTTCTGCACCTAGCGAATGGCTTTTTCAACTCCCTAGTCAAAGGTATGATGAGGATAAGGTCAATCTACAGGCGCATGTTAAACCAGCTTAGTCCCAGATGGTCTAGGGGTGCATCTGGATAGGTGGCCAGTCTGACTTGTTGATAATACACCGAGACGAGGCTGCTCCACATCAGGGATACTCTTCAAAATCTTATATTCAGACTCTTGAGGAAGGTCTTCTTTCCTGCTACCAGCCTGGAACATTCTTCATACAAGACAATGCCCAGATTCATACTTCTGAGATGACAATAGACTGGTTCTGCTATCATGATATTCAGCTATAATCACACCCACCACACAGTCCAGATTTGAACCCGATCGAGCATGTCTAGAAAGTGATGAAGGCCATCTTATGGAAGCACAACACTGGCTTGTAGATGTTGAAGAAGAATGAGGCTAATTGACTACTATTTGAGAGGGCCCTGAAGGCAGCCTTGTGGGTGGTACCACAATCTTTAATTGATAGGTTGATTAGGTCTATGCTGTGTCGCTTGTGCGCAGTGCATAAGGCACATAGTCACTATACAAAGTATTGAAGAGTAGTTAATTGCAATTAATTTGAAACTAAATTTGTTTAATTTGGGCCTGATTTCGTGAAGAAATGGCTGTTGTTGCACCCATGGTCAAGGTAGGTCAGTATGGAGTGTGGGACAATACTTTTGAGACGTGATTGTAGCAATGATTGTAGCAATGCAGGCCATTGCCGGATGGGGGTAGTCTGGATTACGCTGGGTAATGAACTTACCCATCAAGTTTGACAATGGCCCCTCAATATCTCCTGCGGTGTTTATGGTGCCCGATTTCCCTACATCACGCTAAGATTCTACTAGCAGTATCTTTCTCAGACAGAAAACAGAAGTGGCAGGAATGGATCATCGAATCTGGCATGGTAGCAAAGCAGTTACGCTTAGGAGACAGCAAAATATCCCAGAATAATTCTGCCGCTTTTGTCAACTCATTTAGCCCCGTTGAGTTGATAATCGTTTTGATATCCTGGGTAATTTTTAGCGCACTGTTGGAATTAACTTCGTTAGACTGCTCACCATATATCGTCAAACACACGGAACGTTGGTCAAATATTCGGAACGTTGGTCAAATATTCGGAACGTTGGTCAAACACTTGGAACGTTGGCCAAACATTAGCATCACCGATAGAGCCGCACCATCGATTGAAGTATGTCTCACAAAGATATTATGAGACATTCCCTTTTCTCCTGGCGAGAATGGAATGGAAGAGTTTTCTTTAGCATGTGGTTTTATCATTAGCTCAGATGTCTTTATAAGTCCTGTTTATTTCCGTTTGTCTTTGGTCTTTGTCGGTCGTTAGTCGCTCATCAGTCGCTCATCAGTCGATCATCAGTTCATCCGTCGATTCCCCGTCTGTCGCTATCTATCTGTTATTTATTTCTGTTATCTTTTATTCTTCTGGTTCTTCGCTCTTGTTATTTTAGTGGTATCCAATACACACCCCATCGGTTTACGTCGTTACCTCTGAACCAATTCCGCTGTGTATAAACCTTGTTGTCTAAAACGCACAAGCATATTTTCAAGTCCTGCCACCAGGTAAACTTCCAAACCTGACGATAAGATACTCGCCTTCCTAGTATCGGGTCAACACTAACACTAGTTGCTAAAAATTAGCGAGATGTAGGGAAATTCAGCACTATCAACACTGCTGGGGACACTTAAGCCTATAGTTCATGATATGAATGAAGCCGCGATATCGCGTTGACGTGAGATTTGGGGATGTGCTATGAGCAGATAGCTCATGAGCCCGGCCTTCCACCATCAACAATTTGAAGTGTTGTCAAGGGATACCAAACTCGAGGCCACATACATGATGCACACAAACAGGACGACCTTCCCAGAGATCATACTAAATGGTAGCTTCGAAATATACTAGTATTTGGGTTTCTTGTATAGTAGACATCCAACAAGTCACTAGCAATGAAGGCGTTATTGTAAAATATAAAATTCAGTCATTCCATACCCGGCAATCTCTTGTATTGCTACTTTCGTTGCCGCCAAGACCCTGTTACAGTATGATACCTCTCTTTCCGCAAAGACTTTGTGGACGGGGGTGTACAGCCAGCATGAGAGGTATTCTCATTCGACTAAACGGGCGCCTCATGGGGCGTCGTTCTACCTCAACATATCATAACATACCCCGGTTCGGCGCCCAATTGGAACTTGTAGGGGAAAATAATTCTGAAGTTGCAGACGCCAGTACGTCAGTACCATGAATGGAACATGGGTCGCATCGGAAGTTGTATTTCCCCAACGAACTGTACTAACCACTAGACTACACCAATTTCAATGGGAGAGCGAAATTTAGTTTTACTCAGGGCCTGTTTGGTTCATGGATTTTTTCAATGGATTGCGCCCGTTGCAACGTAAAAACCTGAGTTGACCCCCAGTCCATGGATTGTGGAAAATAAGAGCGTTTGGTTGTGCAATCCATGGAATTTTTATCCCTGCAATTATCCCTGCAATCTATGGAAAAAATAATCACCTCCGGAGTTAATTTTCACATGGATTCAGAGGACTGGAGTGCAACACCCCAATTACCCACTTTCAAATCTTCTGTTGCATGCAACAGGACTCCCTTTAACCTGTCATTGCAACCAAAAATCCTCCAACAATCCAACTTTACTAAGCGCCCTCAGGAAAAGGAATCCATGGATTGAGAGTCTATGGGAAAAACCACGAAAATTCCATAGAATCTCAATCTATGGATCGGTTGCAACAAGTGAACCAAACAGGCCCTTACATTAATTCGGCAGTGTTGCACACGGTCGGGGATATAAACGCGATTGCTACTGTAGGCTGAGCCATAGCGCGACCCAAATCCAGATCGGGGTTTGTGGATAACCATTAGGGGTTCTCACACCGCCGGTTCAGACCTGGGATTTGTACCGTGGCTCATTGCATCACGGTGTGAGGTCTCTTGGTTCATGATATAAATTCGTTGCTGGTTTGAAAAAATATGTAGCCAAGAGACTAATGCCGGAAAGAGAAAGACGGGGCTGTTAGTTGAAGACCCAGAGTGAAGGATGCTTTTAGCTTGCAAGATTTTCACCACTACCGTAGTCATTGCACTTTTTTTGTTTTATAGATCTCCACACGTTATCAACTCTTTCTAAATTACCGAAACATCCTGTGTACCACCTCCAGAGCCGGTACTGGTACCGCGGCTCACTTTTCGAGTTCGCGGTTCATGAACCGCGAACCGCCTGTTTGAACCGCGCTGAACCGGTGGTGTGAGACTCCCTATTGTGTCTGCGCTAAGCCAAATAGCATCTCTTTCTCCTGTTGCTCACAGATTGCGTAATTCCCTTAGGTGGCTCGCGAAAAATAATGCGAGGTTGCCGGTTTGGTCTTGTGTCTTTCTATTATATCCGTTTCCAAGCTAGTTGTGTAATATTACAGAGTGAGTGGTCGTGATGTCCGACCGACACCAACTCGGTTGGCCAATATTTTCTCTTTTCTTTTCATTTGATGGGAATGCCGATACCGGCGTACCGTTATGCACGCTATTCCCAGCGATACACGCGCTCCCCGCCATTGGGAAATGATAGTGGAAAGAGCCTTAGATAGGGTGGCCGTCACTTTTGGTTGGCCGCTAACTTAAGTTAGTCTAGAAATATTATACAAAATCTGTAAAGAAGAATTAAAAGAGTACACAATAAAAAAATAAAAAAAGTAAAGTGCTTACAACTTCATGCTCAAGGTTCAAGGTTTGCTCTTGCACGTGGACAATAAATATTTATTGCACGTGTCAAGAGACGGGAATTAACTCGCTGATGTGAACCATGGATAAGTATAAGGTGGCGGAGGTGTGGCTTTCGATCCATTAAGTCCTCTGGAAGATGTTGGAGTGGACGTTGCTATGGAGGACAACTGTCCTATTCCCTTCCCAGGAACAGAGTGCAGCAGGTTTTTTGTATTTGTTATCATTCAGTACCGGAGTTCATTTGGAAAAATGTAAAACTTTCCTATCAAGGGTATTCAAACTTCAATTGCTTTCGACACAAAGAGGGGGTAGTAGATGAGGGGGTAGTAGTGGACGAGGACGATGCTGGATATGGATCTGTACCGTCAAGGATGAAGGTCAGTCCTTTTCCGACAATAAGAATCAGCATATCCCTAGCCCAGCGTTCATATTTCGTGTCAATCAATAGTTCAATAACTATTTTCACGTTAATCCCATTTGATTCAAGGCTTGTAGTTTCCATTCTGAGCTTCGATTGTATGGCTTCTAAATCAATTGTGCTTTTTTTGAACGGAGGCTCATAACCTATTGAAACTTGGATCGCGGAAAAAAATATTATTAGTATCATACGGTAAACAGGAAATCAATCGCATAACCACAATTTAACTATGATTCCGGTGAACACAATGATACATATGATATCAAATCCAGCCTATCGAATACCTTCTTTAGTATCCTACCCGTTTCTTACTCAACCCAAAAACATTATAACTGAACAAAGAACAAAGAAAAACATATATACAAGTGTCTTCCCAACATCTCCGCACTTGTCCAGACTTCTCTCCACACTTCCCTACTTGTCCGGAACCTTCAACGATGCCAGACAACAATCCTCAAACTTCCTTAATCACAACCAGTGATCCACCAACTTCCAACAACCTCTGGAAACTTACTAACAAGTTCCACCTCGTATCAAGTAGCCTCCGGAATGTTCCAACAACAGGTCATGCAGGAAGGTTCATGTGAGGTTTCACAAAATTTAGTGCATTGCTCCAGTCTGAAGAAAAACAATTAGATTAGTAGATATCTTGTAGGAATTTATTTATCTTTACCTGCAGGATCGTCTTGACAATCCTCTTCCACCTCCTCACATAACCTTTCAAAATTGCCAGGCATATCAAGATCACTCGGGTTTATTCTAAAAGGTTGGTCGGTGATGGTTGAAAGAAGAGAGAAAGAAAGCATGTAAAGAACTTTGATTGCGACAGTCACCCCTTTTTTGCCCCCCTTTCCTTTTAGAGTTCCTTGACACCAGCGGTGCAGGCTCCCTTGATCACCCTCCACTTCACAAATTGTGAATGATCCCTATCCCACAAACCACCCATCTCCAATAGCCGTCGATTCACCATTCCCAGCACACCCTCAAAATTACCGCATTGTTGATAATTTCTTATTCAGCAAGTTTACCTATCGAGCAAGTGTTTGCCAAGCGATAGCTTTTGCACCCTCAAGGTCACTATTCCTATCTCCCACTGTTGGAATCCGTGTTGGCTCTCTCCTATTCTTCTAGTATCTGGTGTCACAAGTGATACTCTGTGACTGCTTACCTCATCCTGTTGGATATAAGCCTATAGCATATCTATGATGGGCACCGCTTCTTTCCACTCCTTTTCGCTTCTTCTCCTTCTCTTTTTCTCTTCTGTTCCTCCCCTGTCTGGTTGATGATAAACAGCTTAACGTCAACTCAACATCTCCCACGTCAGTTATGGTATCGCCCAGTACACCATCACCCTAAGGGCGGCCCAAAAATGGATATTGAAGGAGGTGCGCGTTGAGAATGAACCTTTGTGTGTTGCATATATGGAGTATCTTCAAACCCTGGAACCGGGAGTCACCCCACCCCAATAAGAGACTTCCTCCCCTGTCAGGGAAACAGTCCCGCGATCGCTTTATAAATGTTTCTTCTTCCCGGCCATCCAAGGTTCCTTCCTCCATCCTCCAACCACACCGCTCGCGAAGAGGTCTGCACCAGGAGGACACTTCACTTTCCAATATCTTCCCTGCATCTTACACACTCACAATAATTCTTTTTCTTTTGTCACATCGGTACTTCTCCATTTGGTTTTCAAGGGTTACTCCTCCCTGTTTAATCTTTTTAAAAGGCTAATGTTTCTTTTCCGGAGAAAGATTTTTCCCTCTGAGTCCTCGACACCGCAACTCCTTGAAGTTAGGGTCTTAAGCCTCAATCTTTATTCTTGCTTTCTTCTGGACTCTTCTCCCACCGCAATCACCACCGCAACAACCATGGTATCAAAACCTTTAACAAGAGAACTGGTTTGCCACTAAATACTACAAGTGTTCACCACCCCAGGTAGGCTTGTTTGTTAACCATTTATAGCCATGCCTGACAGAAACCATGATGGTGAAGATCACCCTGGTCTCTCAGGAGACACCTTACCTGGTAAGGCATTTCTGGTTTCAGGCAAAACTATTTTTATGTCCGGATGCTAATTTTCTGATGTTATTGCTGAAGATCTTTCTCCGCAGGAGGGTGGGGTTACACCTTCTCGGACAACATCTGCATGTGATAATTTGTCGAACAATCTTACCTTTCACCCTCGTGCTGTGCATAGTGATGGAGGCGCTGGGTTGGTCTCAACAGGAAGATGCGGTTGTCCAGATGTCACTGGAGAAGCAGTCAAATAGTCAGCTTCTGGCACTGAAACCAGTGCCAGAGTCCCGCTGGTCGAGGTGAAGAGAGAGTTTGTCAAAGCATCTGCCTCCTCGGTGGTTGATGAGGATATGCTTGTTGCTATATTTTTCAACTGGTTTACGAGGTAAAAATGGAACTTGAAATGGTATCACAATGAGTTTGAATTTACACAATTTCTATCGGTCTATAACTAATTCATTTCTGCAAGTTGTCGTGAACTGGCCTTGATTAATCTTGTGTCCCCAGAGGAAGTTGTTTGCTTGGGATATAAGTTCAACGCATTAATACCAATCTAGAGCCCAAGGAGAGGTTCTGGGATAACAAACACTGTGTATGAGTTGATGAACGATTCTAAAACGGTGGATTGAGCACCAAAATCCGAATTTGGGGGCAGCTTCGACTGTCTGAATGATCTTTCCGACGTGGCTGCCCTCCAGCCGGAATTGGTGTCAAGATATCTTATACCAGCAATCCTAGGATCTTGTGTAAAAGAAAATACTCCTGAGAGCTGGTAAAATACCTGCTACCGAACATCTCTTACGTATTCTTGCATTGTTGAAGAAGATCAGTTGATGGATGGCAGGGAGCAACAAATGATGCCCTCGGGATACATATCTCACAACGTTTCTGACGTTATACCGCAACGTCCGACTCCCCACCCTCGAGCAGAGGAGACGATTGGAAAAACAAAGTGTTTTTGCTTGGATAGACGACCTCGTTAACTCCGCAGGTCATATGTTGGAAACCATGACTGCCACCTCTCCTGTGACTGACGATTTGGTTGATCTTTTCACTACTAATTTGTTTGTTAGGAGCTCTCCAAGTGTCCCACCCTTGGCCTTGGCCCAGCAGCTTCCGGCCCACAATTCTAGAGGGATCTCAATTTTAGATATTGATTGCGACTACCCGGGCCCTCCAGTTTCACCAGATTTAAAAAATACCACTATATTGCAAGCTTAAACTCAACTCTTATCTCCAGACTGTAAAAAACAATTCTTCACTGAGCTGTGCCTTTTCCTTGACATTTTAATTGACTACGATGAGGGAGTGTGTTTATTTAGCACAGAGAATTATTAATTTGGATATCACAGTCGCTCACGGGGAGGACCTAGTGGGTATAGTCCTCGGATGAACTTTCCGGATCCTGTAATAGATTGTTGGAAATACCCGCACTAGCAGGCACTAGTGGTACGCACACATAGCCTGCACGTCAGAGATGCGTTAGCTGCGAAAATCCTTTCTCTTATAAAATTTCCTTCTCTCTTTCCTTTACTTTTCTTCACTGTGCTACTTACTCCTGTACGGTCAATACAAATTACTTTTCTTGCTATCATTCCTCCTTGTACTATATACGGTGTACAACATACCTGTTATCCACGATTACTCATTACTCCCTTGTTGCGTTTGCTCCACTCTGTGAAACTTCCGAACCGATCATTTCCTCCATGTTCTACATAGAGTGTTGAAACCTACTTCTGGCACTACTGTGGTGTCACTCCTACTATTGTTTTTTCTCCTTGCATCAAACCTTATCGCACATCTAGACCTCCTGCACTATCGAAAATACCTCCTTGCATTTCTCCCACTTTTCTTTTCTTTGTTATTGTTATTCGCTCGACCTATTTGTCTCGCTCCCAATAGTAGATAGTCTGGGTAGATCGCCCTTCACTGAGAAGTAACAAGGTGTTCCTCGTTTTCTCAGTCACTCAATCATTCGTCGTGCCAACGTTCCGTTCCATATTGTCACAACATAGAGATATCGAGAGATATCGAGTGATAGCTCGTATACAGGGGAAGTGGAGTCACAGACTGTTTGCATAGTATAAGCAGTGGGCCAATCTCCCGGCAAGCTGTTAAATCAAGTCTCGCTGTTGCCGTAATAGGTGTTGGATATATGCGCACTAGTGCGCATTATTGTCACACGTGTGACCTCAGAGTGTGGATGGGGTATTTAATTCCAAAGTCACGTCATACTACTCCAATACAGCTCAATATCAAAAACGAAGATAATAACATGGGGGCGGGAACAACGAACGGGGGGGCTCAACGAACAATACACCAAAAATCTGGTGGCAAATGTCAAATTTGTTAGGGCTGTTCGTTGAACCCTCTGTTCGTTGACCTCTGCTATGTTATCTCCTGTTCTCCTATGTTTCACAATTGCTTCTGTGATTGATAGCATACAATTTCTCTGAACAAGTGTTCCGCTTTGCGGCGCTCTGTAAAATTACAGTCTTGCGCATAGGCTCCGAAGCCCGTTTCTTCATAAAAGTTTATTTCCTTCTGGTTCTTACTTGTTGTACCTTTGTTGGCTGGGTTTCCCCGACACGCTCAGAAATGAATCAGGAAACAAAAATTAACAAAGAAACATAAGTTATAAGAGAAGCAGGAAGAACAAGGAAAACAGCGGCAACAAGTCTCACTAGGCCTGGCGTGAAACAGACAAAGCATCTGAAACAAAGCCTTCATGAGCATAGCGCCATCCACATACCAATATCGACAGTGGTCATAATTACGCGACCGCAGGTACTGCAGCTAGCGTTGCAACATATGTATGATACCACAACCCAATAACACATTACCAGTGAAGCTCTGATTTCGTCAATGGTTTCACTGGGAGTATACTTGAGAGGATAAAGGCTGTGATTGAGGCTGGTTGGTGGTATACGAGGTATTAATCCACACCAATTTGATCATTTTTTATCAATATCATTATAGTTGTTTCACCGAGAACCCTGGCTTCGGTAATAGGAAACAATTTCTGGAGCATGCCGAGCACTACCTAGTGAATTCCAACAGATATGGAACGTCCATCCTGTTGGAAATAATCTAGTTAGACTGCTCACTGTATACCATAAGTGGTATCGACTACCCGTAACGATTACCTTGAACCCCGCCCAACTACCAAGCAATCTTTCGCCGAAAACAATTGGTGACTACTTAGTCTTGCACTAGTTCACAGACTATTCAATGGTGGGGGAAATATATCAGGGTAATCGGAAAAGGGGTTGGATATGGAAAGAGGGGGAACGGCTACGAGGTTGAGTGTTTGTCAGCTAGGTGGGAGAAATCTGGAGATATAAGGGTCATGTCTGCCACAACTACGTTTACAGTCTTTGTCCGTCATAGTTGGTTTTTTTCTATCCTATCCTTATTAGCCGACTGCCCGTCTCCGTCTGTCATTTTTCATCTGCTTATCTGTTTCTTTCTTTTTTTACTCTTTATTTGTCCGTTTTGTCAGAACATGTCGTGTTTTATACATATCTTATTGCTTGACGTCATGACATCCGGACCAATTCCGCTCTACATAAACCTGGTTGCTTAAAACATCCAACAACCATAGCAACAGCTTCTCAGTCTGAGCGACAGTGAGATCTGGAACGATAATGCTCCGTGGGAAATTAAGATCCTCATAGTAATCAATCAGAACCTCAAGGTAAGGGCGAAGCTTGGTGAAGAATTCTTTTTAAGATTTCTTTTTTGGTGATGGCTCCCCCAATTTCACTTTCTTGCTTCCCCACTTTTCATATTTAAAACAGCACTAAACAAACATTTCGACCCAAACCAGCAAACCTATCATCTATCTAACTAAGGGACTATCGAACAAAGCCTGTCTCTTTGCTTGCCCAGAAATCCTCCTTCACGAGAGTCGCACGGGACACTTATTGGCGAGGAAGAGCAACTCAGCGGATCCCGAGGGGTTGCTGGGGAACCTTTCTCTCGCGATTGAATGTGGAGGTTCTCTTGTACGAGACCGCTATTGGGTTGTGATAACCCAGGTTCGAAAGGGGGGCATGGATCCCGCCCCGAAAAGAGAGGTCCTTGAAAGATAATTCTGAGTGAGACCAGGTAGAGTGGGCAGCCTCCGGAGGTGCGAGGGTGATAGCACGTTGAGGGAGAGTAGGGATAAGAGGATAAGAAATAGCACGAACTGGGTGGCCGTGAGTCTGTCCTACTGTTCGTTTTACCTGACCCAAGCCGGTGGTGCCATTGGAGACGGTACGGTTGTTGTTCCCTGAGGAACTACATGCCATGTTGTTGATATTTTTGAGACCCGCACGGCCGCCTGTATTAAAGCCAACAGTTACCCGTGTGGAACCCTTTGGATTGACCACCACCCTAGCGCTGTGAGGGAGAGTTAAAACCCCACCGCGGGGTTTCTCAGAGGTGGGTTCTGTCTGGTAGGTCTCAAAGTAAGCGATGCAACGCTGGGTTCCCATGCATTCTGTTTGACCAAGCGGGCCCAGGCGCAATGTCCAACTTCAGAATGCTATTGTGTAGTAGCTGAAATGATAGGCCCGAGATACGGGAACGCGTTTCTTTTGGCTCCGCTTTAGCTTCCACGGGAGCTGAAGTCAAACCCTCCAGGACGGTGCGCATATCATATACTTGCGTTTGAATAGTAGGATACTCATATGCTCCTCATAGTTGAGACGGGATCGAGGTAGTTAAGGCACCCGATACCTGAAATTGTGCCTTGGTGATCATTCTATGAGACATGGGAGAGAATGATTTTGACCTCCGCTACCGGTAGGATCCAAGGCATCGATATTTGAATCCTTTAGTAACAGATTACCGGTAGGAGGAGCTGAGTTTAAGTCTGTAGTAATAGTGGCAGGTTTTAAATTTGGTGAAGCTGCAGGGCCCAAGTAGTCGTAATCGAGATCGAACATTGAGATCCCACTAGAACAGTGGGCCGGGAGCTGGTGGGCCAAGGTCAAAGGTACAACTCTTGGAGAGCTCCTGGCAACAACAAATTGGTAGTGGAACGATCGATAAGATCGTCAGTCATCGGAGATGTCGTAGTCTTGGTTTCCGACATATGACGTGCAGAGATAACGACAGCGTCTATCCAAGAAAAAACAATGTTTTTTTCTTCAACCCTCTCCGCCTCTTCTCCCCCATGAGAAACCGGAGGTTACGGCATGAAACGAGATGAGTTGTGAGATGGGAATACAGAGGGCATCATTTTTTTTTCCACTCCTTCCATCAACTGATCTTCGTCGACCATCCAAGAACTCATAAGAGTTGTTCATTGACTACTGTTTTTCAAGCTCTTGGAAGTATTTCCTTTTATGCGAGATCCTAGGCTCCTGGCGTAAGGTAGCTCGATAGTGCATTCGGCCCGTGGGCAGCCACATGGTAAACCCATTGAGAGAGTCCAAATTGTCCTCAAATTCCATCTTAGAATCGTTCGTGGTAAACTCAGACACAGTCTATGTTATCTCAGAACCTCTCTTTGGCCTCTAGATTGCTCACAATGCGTTAAATTAATATCTCATGCAATTGACTTCCTCTGGAGACATCAGATCAGTCGAGGACAGTTCATTTCATGACAACCTACAGAAATGAATTAGTAATGGACCGTTAGAAGTTATGTAAATTCACACTGATTATCATACCATTTTGAGTTCCAGTTTTACCACCCAAACCAGTGAGGAAATCTGGTAACAAGCATGTCCTCATCAATATCAGTGGAGGCAGAAGTTTTGATAAACTTTCTCTTCCCCTCGGGCAGAGGAACTAAGGCACTGGTTCCAGTGCCAGAAGCTGACTGTTTGACTACTCCTACAGTAGCATCTGGGCGACCACATCCTGCGGTTGAGAGCAACCCAGCGCCTCCATCAATAGGCAAACTACGAGTCGCAAGGGTAAGATTGTGCGACAAACTCTCACATGGAGAAAGTGTGTGAGAAGGTGTATCCCCACCCTCCTGCAGAGCAAGCTCTTTAGCAATAACATGAGGAAATTAGCATCTAGACATAAGAATAATTTTGTTGGAAACAAGAAATGTCCCACCAGTTAAGATGTCTCCTGAGAGACCAGAATGGTCTTCAGCACCATAGTTTCTGTTGGCATGGCTATTAATAGTTAACAAGCAAAGCTCGGAGTAACGAATACGTGGAGCATTTAGTGGTAACCCAGGTTCCTTGTTAAAGGTTTTGATACCAAGGTTGTTTCAGACGGTATTCTGGTGGTGATTGCGTGGGTAGAAGAGGCGAGAAGAAGGCAACAAAAAAGATCGAGGCTCAGGGGCCAAACTTCAAGGACTTCCAGTGCCAAGGAGTCAGAGGGAAATCTTTCCCTAATAAAATAAACATTAGCCTTTTAGAAAGATGAAACAGGTAGTAGTAGGCCTTGAAAACCAGATGGTGAATTATCGATTTAGAAAAAGAGAAACAATTATAGTGAGTGTGTACGATGCAGGGAAGCAATTGGAAAGTGAAGTGTCCTGTTGAAGACCTCTTCGCGAGCGGTGTGGTCGGAGCATGGAGGAAGGAACCATGGATGGAGGAGAAGAAGGAATTTTTATAAAGAAATCCCAGGACTGTTCCTGGACACGGGAGGCAGTCTCATATGTAGGATAAAATGACTCCAGATTCCCTGGTTTGAAGCTACTCCACATGTGCAACACACAAAGTTTCATTATCGAGGCGCACATACTTCAATATGCCTTTTTGGGCTCTCCTTAAGGTGATAGTGCACTGGGTGATACCGTCACTGACCTGGAAGGGGCTGAGTTGATATTAAGCCAGTTGTCATTGAGCAGGTGGGGAGTGAAGAGAAGAGAAAAAGAGAAGGAGAAGAAGCCAAAGGAAGCAATACCCTTCATAGAGATGCCATAGGCTTATATCCAACAGGATGAGGTATACAGTCATACAGTATCACTTGTGACAGCAGATACTAGAAGATGTTGAGAAATGGTTGTTTGATGTTGTTGAGGTACGATAGTTTGGTGTTTACTTCCTACTTACTATTTCGGATGAGAAGGTGGACGTGGAGACACGCAATCAAGGTGATGCGTTACGTCACGCTTGAGGGTTATATATATACCGTCAGAATCCCCCCTTAGTTAGTTGGTAAATAATAACAACGACTTTCCGCTGCACACAAACTGTTCCTATTTCCTACAGGTTATGAGCCCGGTAGCTTGCTAGCAAAATTCAGAGAAACAGCTAGAACTATTGACTTCAATTGTTTGCCCCTCCTAGTCAGAAACAAGTTGTATCGCTTAACCCTATCACAATGTCTTCTACCATGGGTTTAAGCTCAGTTACAAATATCGAAAAAGGGGTTTACCGTTGCAAGTACGGTGAGACTGCAAAACTCAGCCATCTCAACTACAGTCAATGGCGTCGAGACATTGAGTTCTTCCTCCAGGCAGAACGTGCCTTACCGATAGTTCTTGGTGAGGAAGTTCATCCGGAACGAGATGATAAAGCCACCAGTGATTTCGATAAGCGAGCTGGAGTTGGTGCTGCAATAATTCACGCATCCTGTGAATCGTCTGTGAAAGCCTATCTTCACGGCTTACGAGATCCTCACCTCATGTGGGTTGAGCTGAAGGCAAAGCTCGATACAGCAAACTCGTGTGCTGGAAGAACAGCCATCTTGCGGAAGTTTAATCAACTTCGACCGTCTGCAGACTCCTCTATTGCAGACTACATCACCCAGCTCCTAGAGTGTAGCAAGGAGCTGAGTGGAACCGAGCAAGAAGTTTCCAAAGAGAGTTTTATAAGTCACCTTCTCACGACACTGCCGAAGTCGTTTAACTCAATCGTCGATATCATTACGCATAAGCCAAACGAGGAGCAAACTATAGACCGCGTAATCTCTACCCTTATCGAATGGGAGACATCAAACCGAACACGCAAGACAGAAACCGAAGCTATGACCCAAGCTACAGCCTTGACGACTACAATGACTAGGGGCTTTCGCCGAAGAGGTCGTTTTACCACACGATACAACCACAACAGATCGCTACCTCGAAGTCAGTACTCTGGTAACACTCGTCCACATTCAGATTCCAGGCGAAATAGTTCTAGTACTGGCCCTACCTGCTAGTATTGTCTTCGGCCTGGCCATCGGCAAGATAGTTGTGAGCTTCGTAGAAGGGCAGGGGATGCCAAGAGAGAGAGGAGTAGTGGAGAAGTCAGGAGAGATGTGAGAAGAGAAGCTGAGAATGCCGGAGCAGCGTTTGCCTCAGTCAGAGCACTTGCAGGCTTCCTGGTTAAAGGAAATGAGAAAGGTCCTATTGGTTCTGAGACTTGGATTGTGGACTCTGGTGCGAGCCACCACCTCTGCTATGACCGTTTAGCCTTTCATTCGCTCAAGAGACTTCCAAAGCCCCACAACGTATACCTAGGAGATGGATCACCAGTCTACGCAACTGGCACAGGAGAAGTCTTGATCGAACTTTCCCAAACGACGGTGACCATCCAAGCACTATACGTCCCCGACCTGTCCTATAATCTTTTATCTGTTAGTTGTCTCTCTGAAACCAATCGCATAAGTTTTCGTGATGGATTGTGTTTTCTGGAAAGTAAGGACACTGGGACAGTAATACTTGCCCGTTTGGAGAATGGTCTCTATCATGTCACTGGAAGAGAGGATCAACGGTTAAGGAAGACTGCTCGTCCTGCAGCTTCGCTTGCAATGACAGCCTTACCCCCGTTAACTCTCTGGCACCAACGGTTGGCCCACCTGAGCTTCAAGTCTCTGTCTACTCTTATACCTCAGGAGGCATATAGTAAGGAGCGGCAGTCTTCATCGGAGGTTTGTCAAGTATGTATCAAGGCAAAACATACCAGAAAGTTCGAGAGAAAGCCTCAACCAAGAGTCACCAAACCGTTTGAGCTTCTGCACTCCGACCTATGTGGTCCGATTAGTCCCCCTTCTAAGTCAAGCTTCCGTTACTTCATTCTTTACATTGATGATTTCACACGAGTAACGTGGGTATATTTTCTGAGAACTAAGAACTCTACGGAAGTGGTATCCATATTCCAAGACCTCCAAGCCCGTGTTGAAAAGGAATACCCGGATTGGCCGATAATGCGCTTCAGATGTGACAACGGTAGAGGAGAGTACGATAACTCTTTGTTTCGTGGGATTTTGAGAGTCCGTGGGATATCGTTTGAGCCGAGTCCCCCCTATACCCAGTCCAAGAATGGGGTATCTGAGCATGTCAGATGATTTCTGGGCTGAGGCGGTTAGCACTGCGGTCTACCTTCATACCCGCACGCCATCGAAGTCAATCTCTGGGGCTACACTATATGAGAAGTTAAAGGGCAAGAAGCCAGAACTAGGTTACTTGAGGAGATTTGGATGCGCTGCCTATAAGTTTATCCCCAAAGAATTAAGAAAGGGAAAGTTCTCAGAACGATCAAAAGAGTGTATACTCTTGGGCTATGTACATGATACTGGAAAGATCTGGAGATTATGGGACCGGCTGAGCTGCCGAGTTGTTGAGGCTTCAGACGTTGTGTTTGATGAAAGCCGAGTTCTTGGAACTCGTGATGAGAGTGAAGAAGTTGAAATTTTACGATCATGCGTGCCTGAAGATTTGGCTCCCGAGGAGGACTTGGATGAGATTCTGATTACAAGATCTTGTGTACAAGAAGAAAAGCCCGCCGAGGAGGACTCGGATGTGTGTTGCCCACCTGGAGTACTGTCGAGCACACAGGCACTGCCAGCTCTGGAAGAGGCTGTTGATCTCGGAGAGCAGACAACACCTACTCCCCCGCGTGTTTGGGTGGAGAACTCTAGGTTTAAAGGGACCCAAGAGTGTGATAATTCTGATCTCGAGATTGAGCTCGATCAGTCCACACACTGCACGGTGACGACCGGAGACAGGTGTGAAGAGGCATCTTCTGCGGGAAGTACAAGGCCTGAAGAACCCTCCCAAGTCCCCGAAGTGAGAAGTTTGCGCAGATCTCTGAGAGTCGCAGCAAAGGGGCCCCCTAGTGCTCATACTGCTATCTATGCTATGACAGGGGTTGGGGCAGCTTGCGAAACTGAAGAGGACCCGATTAGCTACCGGGTCGCTCTGAAGTCTAGGCACTGCCGGAATTGGAAAACCGCCATGCGGGAGGAGTTCAAGTCCCTAGAAGAAAATGTTACCTGGTCTACAGTAGAGAGATCGAGGATAGGGCATGGCGTGCACCCAATCGGTTGCAAATGGGTGTTTAGGCAGAAGTGGAATCCTGATGGATCAATACGTTTTAAAGCTTGCCTCGTGATCAAAGGCTTTGAGCAAAAGATATTTGGTGAGACCTTCGCTCCAGTTATACGGCTAACAAGTATCAGGCTTGTATTGGCAATGGCTACGCTTAATCGGTGGGAGATTCACCACCTGGATGTCTGTACGGCATTCCTGAATCCTAAGCTTGAAGATCCAGTCTATATGGAGTTGCCAGAGGGCGTTGAATGGCTTAGGTCAAACCTGACTACAGGGCCTCAAGGCATAGTCTTAAAGCTTAAGAAGGCACTATATGGTTTAAAGGAAGTGCCTCGTCTCTGGTACCAACACATCGATTCCTTTCTCCGATCGATCAACCTCATGAAGTCCGACAATGATCCAAACCTCTACTTTACGAAGGATCGAAGCCTGTTCTTAGTTCTATACGTTGATGACATTCTACTTCTCTCTAAGTCATCCGATTTGATCAAAACAGTTAAGAGACGGCTAAGCGGGAAGTATAAGATGAATGACCTTGAAAAGGCAAGGCACTTCCTAGGATTGGAAATCATTACTGGCCCCGGTTATCTATTCTTGAACCAGCAACACTTTACCCAGAGGGTGCTTAACCGGTTCGGAATGGGGAGTTGTAATGGCGTCTCTACGCCTCTAGAAATCAAGAAGCTCGTTCCATCAATGCCGGGGGATGAGAAGGCGAATCAAGAAGAATACCAGTCGATTCTAGGTTCCTTGATGTATCTCGCGACAGGCACAAGACCAGATATCTCCTATGCTGTGAGCAAACTGAGTCAGTTCAGTGCTGCCCCAGCGTCAGTTCACCTTGCAGCCTTAAAAAGACTTTTGCGATATATTAAGAACACATCCCACCTTGGACTCTACTATTAGCACGACCTCACCTCCGAGATTCAGGGGTTCTGCAACTCCGACTTTGCTGGTGACGCCCACGACTCAAAGTCAACTTCTGGTTTCGTCTTCACCTTGGCCAGTGCATCTGTTTTGTGGAAATCGAAGAAACAAACTCTAGTCGCACTGTCGTCTACTGAGTCTGAATATGTTGGGTACTCAGAAGCCTCCCATGAGGCTATATGGATAAGGCGTTTATATCACGAGATTCTGGATACCAAGTTTACACCTCAAGGACTATTCTGTGACAACAAAAGCGCCCTTCAACTAGTAGAGCAACCACGATTCAACGAGAGATCGAAGCATATCGCGATTCAGTACCACCACATTCGCGACTCGTTCCGGAATGGCCTCATTAGATTGGAATACCTAAAGTCCACCAAGATGACCACAGATGTCCGTACGAAACCTCTTGCGAGAGATCAACACCAAAAACACGTTCATGCACTCGGACTTCGTGGACCTCCGGAATGATTGTCTTTCCTCTATTTTTGATTTGTGTTTTTCTTTTTACAAATATTTTCTTTTCTATTGGTCTTGTAGGCAGTACTCTTTTTCCCTATCACAAGCAGCACGATAGGTTTTTTAATGAGGCTGGCCAGACTGTGTTTTATTTTATTTTTATTTTTATTTTCCTTTCAGTCTATTTAGCTTGCCATGTTAGCAAGATGAGGTGGTTACGAAGATTGGAGCAGAGTTACGATATTAGCAGCAGGGCTACGATGATAGTAGCAGGAAGGGTGGGAGTGTTGAGAAACGGTCGTTTGATGTTGTTGAGGTACGATAGTTTGGTGTTTACTTCCTACTTACTATTTCGGATGAGAAGGTGGACGTGGAGACACGCAATCAAGGTGATACGTTACATCACGCTTGAGGGTTATATATATACCGTCAGAATCCCCCCTTAGTTAGTTGGTAAATAATAACAACGACTTTCCGCTGCACACAAACTGTTCCTATTTCCTACAGAAGACTAGGAGTGGGCCGATACAAATTCCAACAGTGAGAGAAATAAGAGTGTGAAACAGAGGGTGCAAGATTATCTCTAAGCAAACACTTGCTTGATAGGTAAACTTGTTGAATCAGAAACTACCAACGATGCCGCCATTTTTTAGGATGTCGGGGGAATAGTGAAGAGACAGCTGTTGGGAATGATTCCTTGAAGGGATCGGGTGATTCACAATTTACGAAGAAGAGGGTGATCAAGGGAGCCTGCACTGCTGGTGCCAAGGAGTGCCAAGGAGTGCCAAGAGCGTAGTGGGGCAAAAAAAGGGGTGACTTTGTAGCAACCAAAGCTCTTTACTTTCTTTCTTTCTCTCTTTCTCTCTTCTCACAACCGTCACCTATGACCCTTTCAGAACAAACGCAAGTGATCTCAATATACGTAATGAGTTTGAAAGGTTTTGTGAAGAGGTGGAAGAGGATTGTGAAGGCAATTCTAAAGGTAAAGATAAATAAATTCCTACAGAATACCTACTAATATAATTGTTTTTCTTAGGCGACCGGAGCAATGCACTAAAACGTATGCAAACTCACGTCAACCTTCCTGCCTGACCTATGAGAGGAAGATTTTACATTTTTCCAAATGAACTCCAGTGCCGTATGATAATAAATAAAAAAGCTGGTGCAACATGTTCCTGGGAAGGGAGTAGGACAGTTATCATCTGCACCCATGTCCTTTCACAACATTTTCCAGAGGACTTAATTGACCGAAAACCACACCTCTGCTACCTTGTACTTGTCTATGGTTCCCATGGATGAGTTAATTCCCGTCTCTTCATATGTGCAAGAAATATTTATTAAGGCACGTGCAAGAGGAAACCTTGAAGTTGAGCAAGAAGTTGTAAGCACTTTACATTTGTTTATTTTTTTGTTTTTTTTCTTTACTGTTTTAATTCTTCTTAACAGCTTTTCCATAATAATTCTCTACTAACTTACACTGCACCAATTAGTTGAAAGAAAGAAAAAATAAGTTATGAAAAAAAGGAAAAAGACAAACCATAACAGAACTCAGCAACAAAAAGGAACATAAATAGCAGATGAAAGGACATGCGATGAGGAAGAGACAGAGGAAGAGTCCGAAGAGGAGTCCAAAGAGGAGTCCAAAGAGGACATTAAGAAAGGCAAAGACAATGTTGAGGGTGAAGAGGAGGAAGATGTAGGAGGAGTGGTCAGGGATCACTTCAGGACACCACCGGCTAGGGCCAGGTGAAATAAACAGTGGGCCAAACTCATGGCCACTCAGTTTGTGGTTTTTGCTATACCGTTGTTCTTACTCTCCCTCAACATGCTATCACAGTCACTCCTCCAGAGTTTGCATCCCTTACCTAACGTGATTTATGGGGATGCAGCTCTTCACCTAAAAGCGGCTCGCAGTCGCAACCACAGGAAAACCAAATGTATATTTGATTATCTATATAAATAATAGTCTTAAAACTTTGGAGATTTGTTAGAAGGTACTTTGAAATATGGAGAATTAGAATATATAGCTTCTATTTTGTTGTAAGAAAAACCTCTCTTAGGCTCATGCTATTAAGATTGGTTGTTTGGGGCAAGATACATCTAATCAGATATTATATAAAAATAGAAATATACATAAGAGTGCTTTCATAAGTCTGTAGATAGGTTTTATAGGTCTTATATATTCTGTGTGAATTGTTTTTACTTTAAGCTAAACAGATTTTTAAAGGTTGTAGTAACAAATTGACAAGAGGAAAACTATATACAAAATCGATCTATTTGACTACATGATATCTGCTTATTGGCTTACCCTATAAATTCAACACTTTGCCAGTTATTTCACAAAGGCTATCTGAGTAGGTATACCAAGTTTCAGGTTGAGTGAAGAAGTCTTTCATGTTCTGTACACAACCAACAGAAATTTATATAAAAATATAGTGCTATAATATTTCAAGCTTGAAATTTCTACAACCATTATTCCTAACTGCCTAAAACTTGTTCAATAGTCTGACCCTTATTAGGAGACCCAGAGATAATATTTCCAGCTTTGTCTAAGAAGTACACCTTAAAAGGTTGAAGCTTAAGACTAATATCTTTACACATATATCTTTACAATAATCAAGTAATAAAATATAGAAAGTTTACCCATTGGGCTTGAAGTTTCATGTAGTTACTTATATTAATGTTATAAAGGATACTACAAAGTATTGGAGTTATAAGTTAATCTAGTGTGTAGATATTATATTATCAAATAAATCAACCATATATATTGTTTTACTTCATCATATAGTACTATAACTTCTAAGAATAACTATAAACACATACAAAAGTAGCTAATCCATAACATGCAAGGTCTATAATAACTCTCTATTTACTTAAAAAAGTATTCTCTACATGGCTTTCAATTTCTTTACTATTAAGTATAAAAGGACTGTTATTTTAAACTACCAATCATAAAGACAATATACAGGGAGAACCATTTCCTATTATGAAATAGGAACTGCATATTCTAATTCTCCATATTTCAAAGTACCTTCTAACAAGTCTCCAAAGTTGTATCACTATTATTTACGTAGATAATCAAATATACAGTTGGCTTTCCCTTGGTTGCCACTGCGAGCCGCTTCTAGGTGAAGAGCCGCATCCCCATAAATCATGTTACTCTCGCTTGGGATTACCTTTTGAGGTCCTAGCCTCTCCCCATGGAATCGATGTCTTCCTAGCAACTGTAGGTTATCACAATCCAAAAACAGTCTCATACAAGAGAACCACCACCTTTAATCAAGAGGGAACAATTTGCAAGCAACTCCTCGGGACCCGCCGAGTTGCTCTCTCTTGCCAAAGGACCTCCTCAGCAACCCTCATGAAGGAGGATCTCTGGGCAAACCTGGAGGTAGATCTTGTTGAAAATCATGATGCTTCCATACCAGTGTAACATTAGCAGAGACTGGACGGAGAAAGATGGAAGTTTGTGGATTGGTGTATTTGGAGATTGTTTGATATGTCATGCTAGGATGCAAGGAAGCGATTGAGTGTAAGGTCAAGAGTTTAGCTGATAGGAGGATTTTCTGGGATGTTTCAGGAATTAGGATTAAGGAAAGTGCGGGGTCATAGATTAGAGTTAGCATGAGTTGAGATGAAGTAGTGTCAAACTATGATGGATAAGAAACAGTTAGGAAACACAGGAAGGAGCAGATAGGTATTAGGACTGTTAGAGACCATTAATGTTAAAGGAAACTGTTTTAGGAGAAGTTTGAAGGAGTTGATCAGAGGGAAGGTATGCAGTCTAGGAGAAAGCAGAAGTGATTATGTAGGAGGCTGAGAAAAGTCTTGTTGCATAGGAATATTTTGTGTATATATAGAACATCTCCGGTAATATAAAAAGAACAAGACATAGCAAACATTTCCTACACGATCATATGTAAACTTATTAGGAGAGTGAGTGTGACTATCTCCATGCAGTTTCAGGGACTATCAGTTCCGGATAAAGAGATATCCATAGAGGGTCTATGTCTATGAGGCATGAGTATGGCATTGCAAGGTTTGACGCATGAAAGGGAATCTGCTTGTAGTTTCTATTTGCAACAAAAGAGCAACGAGTGAGTGGAGAGACTTCTCTATATAATGTTATCCTTCCCTGTAGATAGAAGGGCATGCAATGAGCAAGGAAATCTACATATGCATATCCTTTCTCTCCGGTCTTTTTTTCCTTGTTAGCTCTTGGAGTTTCCTCCATCGTACCTCATAATAACAGTACGTACTAGTTCGGATATATCCAATAACTATTACAGTAGCAGTGAGACTTGATTAGTGACTTATCAGAAGATAAGCCTACTGCTTACATAATGCAAAATTGCTTGTGACTACATTCATGTCTGAAATGTCTTCATGTAGTTTGGCAAACCAGTAACATACCATAGTTTTTATATTTGATGAATACAAAAACTGAGATACAAATTTAATTAAAAACTATGTACATATGTACAAGAAAAGAAAGCTTCCTTGAAAATACTATGACTTTTCAACAACTATAGAGACCTAGAGAAAATTAAATAAGAAAGGGATAAAATATTTTTCTGCATCAGAAGGATCACATTGAATATTTTTTTTCAAATTTTTCAAATTTTAGAAATTAGCTAAACAAAGATATAAAAGATACTGAAAGTGATTATTTAATATATCTTTAGATTTATTGTGTAGTATCTATGCTAAATTGTTTATAGAATTAGAACCTCTGAAAGGAATAGAATTAGTTGTTTTATTTTATCTTTGGCCATTTTTCTCCTCTATGTAACAATGCAATATTCGACCTACAACTCATGATATGTATTCTATATATAGAAGGATAAAATTTAAACTATTTTCCTATTTACTTCATAGAGCATAGAGCAAATAAGATCTAAGATATTTATTCTATCAGGTTTACACTTATGAGCTAGTAACCCTTTTTGAAAAAAATACAACCTAAGCTTACTACTAATATCTACTCAATACTAATATAATTACATCAGAAAATTATATTTTGAAATAATTTTCTGGGTAGTAAAACTTAGTTTATTGAGGGATGTTTTAGGAACAAAATTGGATAAAACTTTGTAGTCAAACTCAACCTTTTCAGAATATTCACTACAGCTAATTTTAGATATTTTAAAACTTTAGACATAGCTCTATATGTTACCAGTCCTGTTCAAGGAATTTACATGTTTATACCTATACTAGTAGCTATCAGAAGTATAATCATTCTACAGCCACTAGTCAGAAGTATTCGTGATCTGAGACATGTATTTAATTGTGATTGCACCATAGTAGGGCCAGAAGTGGGGTAGTGGGGTTGTGGTGTCAACAGCAACAAGGACGTGTGCACACAAGTGAATGAGCAAAGGAATGAATGGGCAAGCCAACCACCAAACAACCCACTGTAAATTTAATTATAGAAATTTGAAATAAAGAACCTTGATACTATCTAATAATTTGTATAGCCTCCCCTTGCTTCCAAAACTGCAGCCACTCTACTAGGCATTGATTTCCACAACTTCTCAAAAAACTCATCAGGAATTGTCTCCCAAACTAAGGGTAAGACCTCGGCCAATCTCTTCTTTACAGCTTCCTTTCCTCCTGGGGTATCTGCAATCCTAGGGTGCTGCTCATGCAATCGCTTTTTAAGCTCAACCCATGTATGCTCAATAGGATTTAAATCAGGGGAGTAGGGAGGGTGTTCCTCCACTTCAATACAGTTTCTCTCCAACCAGTCCATAACACTATAAGCTTTGTGAACAGGAGAATTATCCTGCTGAAAGAGGATATCTTGCATACCAAAGGAGATCATTTGATGAATAACAGGAAAAAGATGTCTTCTCAAGAGCCTAACATACCTGATCTTGTTGACATTTTGGATAATAGGAACCAAAGGGCCTTTTCTCTTACCCCAAAAGCAGCCCCAAACCATGAGAGAAATTCCCTTAACCTTCTCCTTTGGATGAATACAATCAGCTAGCCACTTCTCTCCAGGTTCACTAAAAACCCATTGCTGCCTTGGATCCTTGAATTTCTCCACACTGCACTCATCACTACAAATAACTTCTTCAAAATCCTCTACTGTCCAATCCTTATGAACTGTAGTCCATTTCAATCTCTTTGCCACATGCTTAGGCTTGAGCTTAGGTCTTGATTTCGCTAGCCATTTCTTGACATTGGCCTCTCTGAGTACTCTATCCACTATTTTATATACAGTTCATTTATTAGTCAATCATATCCTATCACTCAGAGTAGTACCAGTGTAGGGGGCTTTACCAGTAGAAAGTGATACACCAGGTGCATATCTATCTCTGAAATCAGATCTGGTCATTTTCCGGTTGGATTTGGCTGCCCGGATGATTGTGCGACATTGCTGATGGCTAAGAACAGGGGTGTGACCAGGGAGAGGGATATTTTCCACTGACTGGCGCTCACATGCCCGGACAAGGAAGCTTTTAACTGTTGTCCAAGCCCGGCCAATGAGTTGAGCAACAAGGACAATATTCCGGAGGCAGTAGAAAAAGGCAATAATCATGCCTTTTTCCACATTCAACATCTCTCTTCATGAGGTTTTAGGAGTTCTTTTTTTTTTTTGGTACTGAGTGCTTTGTATATCCAGATTGGTAAACCATAATTAAAAGATAAAGGGGTGGTAGTCACAGCCGGAGTATAAATTGTTTGGGCATGTAATGATCGTAATGGTGATACCATTCACATTCACGGTCACGATCTGGCATTTTTGGCGAGGTAGCTTAGTAAGCCAAAAAAACATGTTTCACGAACACTTCTGACTAGTGGCTGTATATACTTTTTATTGCTTGTAGTTTAACAAATATTTTTGTTAAAAACATGTCTCAATTTGCAATTAATACTCTATAACCTCTACTAACATTTATTTCAATTTTATATTATGGTTAAACAGACTAGAATTCTTGATTATGAAAAAGTAACTTGTAGACTTTATGCCTAAAATGTTATCAAAAGTCACCTTTCATAAAATATACCTTATCAGACTAGATTTTATGGTTTTTCTTTTTATATTTCACCATTAAGATCTTGATAAGCAATAAATCTCACCTATGTTGTATAATTTCTTTTTTCTATTTTTTTTTATTAAAATAGCAGTAAATTATTAAAGAGGGGGTAATTGTTCATCCCCATTGCTATGCAGGAGTACAAGGATTTTTCAGACACAACTATATACATATTGCCTGTACACAAGCTATCACTCGATATTCCATGATATTCTATCACCGGATATGGAAGGTTCATCCAACCACTATCAATAATTTCAATGCGTGAGCGAGCGACCGCGATATCCCAACCGATAATTCTCTGCTGCAAATAGATAAAACTTCTCGTGGTTCTTAATCGAAATCTCCAGGCGAAAGCAGAGCTTAGTGAATAATTATTATTATTATTATTATTATTATTATTATTATTATTATTATTAGATTGTTCTTGTTCTTGTTTCTACTTCTTCTTTTATCAAAAAGCACGATACAAACATTTCCACCCAAACAAGCAAACTTATCATCTGTCTAACATAGGAACTGTCGTGTAAACTGCAGGGGTCCGCAGTACCTGAAGCGTGGAGAAAGTATACCTCATGGCTTTCCAAGGAGTTCTCCTTCACATGAGTCATCGGGGAGACTTTTGGACGAGGAGGCGCAACTGTGGGGGGGTTCCGCGGAGTTGCTCGGGACATTTTTCCTCGCGATTAAATGTTAAGGTTCTCTTGTATGATATCATTTTTGGGTCGTGATAACCGTGGTTCCTTGAGGAACATCGATTCCGCATTGAGAAGCGAGGCTCTCGAAAGGCAATCGCGGGCCAGATCAGGTAACGGGGTCAGCCTCTGGAGGGGCGAGGGTGACGACTTGTTGAGCGAGAATAGGAGTAACAGCCGAACTAGAAACAGCACAAACTGGTGGCCGTGAGTCTGCCCTACTGTCAGTTTCACCTAGCTTGAGCCGCTGGTGCCATTTGAGACGGTACAGTTGTTGTTCCCTGAGGAACTTCGAGCCATGTTCTTTCCGTATTTGACACCCGCATGGCAGACCATTTTCAAGCCGACAGTTACCCGTCCGGCGCCCTGTGGATTGACTACTCTTACACTTTTTGGGGACACTGGAAACCCTACCGCGAGTGTTCACAGATCTTGGGTTTTGTCTTGGAGGATTGGAGGTAAGTGATGAAATGCTGGTTTCAGTCGTCGCATTCTCTGTGACCCAGCGGGCCGAGGCGGCGTGTCCGACTTCAGAATGCAAGGCAGCTTTTGCGGAAATGATAGGCCTAAGATAGGAACCGGGGTCTGCAGCATAAGCCCAACAGACCGAGTAATCCCAAACGGCCAGTCCGACTCATGGTCCGGCCTGCAGGTCAGCAGTCCGGCCAGTCCGGCCATGATTCTGAAGAGCCTGAGTCAGTCTGGCTGAAATTATTTCCAGCCGTCAAAGCCTGGCGGCGCCCAAGCAACCGCTAGGTCGAGACGTTAGGCAACCCAGGCCGAAGCTGCCAGATGCCCAGGTAAAACCCGCAGATGCCCAGGCTAAGCTGTTCATGTGGCACTTATTTTAAATTCGACTGCATAACCAACAAATACCCAGGCCATCCATGGATATCCAGCGGATATGGAATCACAGTGTATCAGTCATATACAAAGTGTGCAGGAGACCCTGGCCGGGCCCGACTTTGGTTTTGAAAGGCAGCTTTCCCACAGTCCGGTGCGGCCATCCCGGAAAAAGCCTGGGTCAGTCCGGCCATACCAAAAGCCGGACGGAGTGGCCGCTTGAGATCACTGCCTAAGACTGCAGGTATAAGATAGCTTGACTGTCCTTCTGGCTCAAGGGCTAGCACATGGCAAACCCCGTTCAGACGGTCCAAATTGTCCTCAAATTCCAATTTTGGTGTTTAATCCACCATCTTATAACCGTTCATGATTAACTCAAACACAGTCTTTGTTATCCCGGAATCCCTCTCCAGGCTCTGGATTGGTACCAATGCGTTGAATTTAAATTCCAAACCATCGACTTCCTCTAGAGACATCAGATCAACCGAGGACAGTTCTTGACAACCTACAGAATTGAATTAGGAACGGACCAATAGAAGTTGTGCAACTTCAAACTGATTCTAATACTATTTTTAGTTCCAGTTTACCAACCAAACTAGTTGAAAAATCTGTTAACAAAAGCATATCCTCATCAACCTCAGAGGAGAGGTTTTGATGAACTATCTCTTCAACTGAACAGGGGGAATTGAGGCACTGGCTCCAGTACCAGAAGCTGACTGTTTCACTGCTTCTGCAGTATCATCTCTACCACCCCATCTTTTAGTTGAGATCAACCCAGCGCCTCCATAGCTGTGCACTCCATAAGCGCGAGGGGTAAGATTGTTCGATCAACTCTCAAATGGGGAGACTTTCTGAGAAGGTATATCACCACCTTCTTGCAGAGAAAACTTTATAACAACAACGTCACAAAGTTAGTATCTGGATACAAAAATAATTGTACTTGAAACAAGAAATATCTTACCAGTTAAAGTGTTTCCTGAGAGATCAGGGTGGTCTTCACCACTATAGTTTCTGACAGGCATGGCTATTAATGGTTAACAAATAAGCCTATCAGAGAGTGAAGAGCACTTGTAGTATTTGGTAGTAGTTCTGTTGGGGGTTCTGTTGAGCGTTTTGTTGCGGAGGTTGGTGTGGTGGTTATTGCAGGTGAGAAGAGAAGACAATAAAGGGAGAATAAAGACCAAGGCTCAAACCCCGAACTTCAAACGGTTTGATTGTTGCGAACTCAGAGGGAAAAAACCTTATCTGGAAAAAATGAAAACTAGACCTTTAAAAGGTTAAACAGGTATGAGTAGGCCCTGAAGACCGAATGCAGAATTATCCCTTCGAGAAAGAGAAACAATTATGGTGATATGGTGAGTTCGTTGGATGCAGGGAGGTTGTTAGAAAGCGAAGTGTCCTGGTGAAGATTTCTTTGAGAGCAGTATGGTTGGAGAATGGAGGAAGGTGCCATGTACGGCTGAGACGAAGAAACATTTCTTAAGGAGATCTCGTGACTGTTCGTGGACTCAGAAGGTAGTCTCATGTAGGGTAGAATGACTCCCGATTCCAGGGCTTGCAGATACTCCACATGTGCGAACACCAAAGTTCGTCATTGACGAGCACTTGCTTCAATGTGTTTTCGGGTTGCCCTTAGGCAAGCCTTGATCCCATGCCGTTTCAGAAATTGCTTTTTTTTTCTTCTTCCCTCCCTCGTGCCATTTTTTTCTGTATTTTTGAATGTTCCCCAATCCCTTTACAAGCATGATTGCTTAATATAAGTGATGCTTGTTAGCTCGTAGCTGGAATACTGATAGATAATTTGCCAAGCCCTCTTTAACAATCAGCCTTTCTTTAATGTGAGGATAGCAAAATAAAGACATGGAGAAAAATAGCACCGTCATTTATCAAAATACTTCATATTTGCTACACACCACACCAGGACCTCTCCATACATCTCAACGTCGAAACATCGAACAAAGCGCGAGGCGGAAACTAACCAAAGGCGCAAGACTTGAAACCAATTGCAACAAGTACCTAACTTAGCGTAAGCCATAAATAAGACCCCAAACAAAGAACCCGACCGCACTAACAAATCCTTTACTTCGCATCACACCATATCAACCGACCGAATCATAAACAGTGATGGTGCACTGCGCGATACTGTAGCTGACGTTGGAGATGCTGAGTTGAGGTTAAGCTGTTTATCACCAACCGGGCGAAAAACAGAAGGGAAGAGAAAAAGATATGAAGAAGTAGCGAAAGGAAGCGATCCCCACCATAGATATGTCGCAGGCTTATGTACAGGAGGATGGCATAAGCAGTCACACAGTATCACTTGTGAAGACCGATATTGGAAGACTAGAGAGGGCCAACTCGAATTCCAGCAGTGGGAGAAATAACAATAGTAAACTTGAAGGTGCAAAAATTATCTATTGGCAAACACTTGATAGGTAAACTTGTTGAATAAGAAGTTATCAACAACACGGCTATTCTTAGGACACTACAAGCTTTCCCGGACAACCCTTGACAAGGAAAGATTGTTAATAACGAGCAATGACGGGAACACGCAGAAGAGCAATAGGAAAGGAATTTCCACCCGCCAGTTTATTAATTGTCCAAAGCGAATAGATAGCAGCGGACAAGACACCAAACCGGAGTGTTGTTCAACCTCAGACAAACCAATATCCGCTGAGAGCGGAACTCAGATGTGCCCGGCTTCAACTCGGCTGCGCGAGTATGTCACCTATGCTCTACCTCCAAAACACTTTTCCAAGCCTCGCTCAAATCTAGTAGCATGTTAGATCTGCGCTAGCAACCAGGGACAAAAGGTGATGATACTTCCGTCTCTAGCTCTCAAAGGTTCCCCTTGATTTAGGACTCCAATATTGGTGATATGGTGGTGGATGTGAATTCCACTGACAACATTACCTTTACCGAGGACGTTATGATCCCCCCTATTCCCGCTGAAGCTTCCGTGGTTATTGGATTGGATTTCGGTAATTCTGACAAGATTGTTAGATAGGTGCTGATCGGATCTAAAAATGAACAGGTAGATTAATCGGGATACCCACTTCTCCATCTCAAATGATGCACTATTTATCTTACTGTATATCTATGTTTTTTTTCCCAGGGGTTGGATTTGATAATAACCCCGGTGGAGGTAGCTTGTTCGATAATGATGGCTTACTCGTTGCTTATCGTAATCTTGGAAAACTACCCTTCCGCATGTACTGGGATAAGCCAACAACATGGGGAATGATGGAATGGTACCCAACCTTGGATACTGAATTGAATAAGTCTCTTATTTCGCGACAGTTGTAGCGTAAAGTAGGATCCCTGGTAGCAATGCTCGAGTACTGTGGTGATTAAGGATTTTCTGTGATGTGTATGAGTAAAAGGGTGTAGCAACGAAAGTTAAACTTTAGAGATCAGAAATCAACAGCCTTGGCCGTCCGGCTGAAGAAATACCATATTCCACATCATATTCTGTTCGCTGCAGGTTCTGGCAATATAATTGGCTGTTGCAGTCGTGATATGGACAGCGTCTAGCTTTGGTGTGGATCGCCCGCTTTACAATGGCATTCGTGACACAAGAGCAACTACCTCCAATTGTATTCTCCTGCAACCGACAGTAACTGCACATTTTCCGTCCACAGATCAGCCGGAAACTGCTCTGACAACACAACATTTGAGCTTTCGAATAACACTGGTCCTCTAAGCGAATTCTCCTGTTCAACCCCACTCAGGATAGTGAGTTTTTCCTATTAGTTACCTTTCTGTCAAGAGGAGACTGCATCTGGCCTGGTTCAGGCCAGTGCGATATGCTCAACACGATAAGGAACCATACAATATTTTCAAGTTGAAGTTTCAAGAGCGCCAAGCGAGGCCATTCCAGACACCGTGATATGGGAAATATTTCTCCAAGACGAGCTCTTGTACTCTACCATGTACCAACAACTCTCTTGACGATTTTTGAGAGTGGCAAATTTTGTGTCTGCTGTAAGAGTGTATACGAATACTCGCAAGAGCTCAACTAGTAAAATAAACAACATTAGACTGATTCTAACTCAGGGAGGTTAAGTTCCAAGTTTGTATTGTATTATATAGGACCATATATTGAACGCTCTCACAATACTGAAATGTTGCCAGAGCGATGCGACAAAGAACACAAATATTGTGGAGAATAAAAATAGCGCTTCCCAAATATTCAGAGGTCTGAGAACATTTTTTTCTCATTATCCGGAGGACTCAGGCTCTATCACGGGGTGCCAAAAGAAATGGAGATACCAAATAGAGTGGCAACCGGCGCGAAGTAGGCTACACAGTGCCACACCTGCCTCAGGACATGGTAAATGTGCCTCTGCGACAGTTTTTACCACCAGTGAGTTCTCTTTTTTTTTTTTTTTGACATCTCTCGATATTTGGTGGAGGCTGTTGAGTAAAGTGATTCATCAAAGTTATGTGCCAGAGAGCTTTTCTATGGTAGTTTTGTGAACCCCTCAGGATGCTTTTGCCCAATCACGCCCGATCATGCCCGGTCGACCATGCGTGTCTCAGCTGTATGGTTGCTGTAATTCCTATGAATACCGCCGGCAGAGCGGTCGAGTCTCACGTGACCACAGAGCACCTGGAAACATGCTTGTCGGGAACATTTTGGTTCAGCAAGTTGATGGTCCAAGTAGCTTTTTCACTTATAACTTAGATCTTTTCAAACGCTAGAGAGCTCAAGGGGTTATCCTGTTCATCAGTTTTGTTTTTCTTTTTTGAATACCAGCGCATAATACCGTAATCATATCAAAGTCGGACTAGTGCTTGTAGCTAATGTGTGGCTGGTAACTCCGGCCCCTAGTTCGATTGACCAAAATTGTTACGAGAACGGGGGTGAGCTTAATTCAACAACCATTGGCCGCACACTTGACCCAATCCGGGTCTAGTGCCCCGCTAATATCAATCCTGGTTTCGCCAGATTTCCATGGCAATGGGTCGGTAGCAGGCCGTCTAAATCCCCACAATCGAGGTCTCAGTTTCTGTAATTCAATAAAACCAATTAAATGAAAGAAGCAATTTCCATTACTGTACTCGCGCTCCGGAGTTGCTGTTGGACACCTTAGGTGGCAATTCCTATACAAAGTGTCCAACATCAACTCGGCAGCGCGAGTACACTCCCGTTCGCAAAGTCTTCGCGGAAAGAGGGGTATCGTGCCAGGTTCTTGCCGATAACGACAGTATAGTAGCAATGCAAGGCATTGCCGGATGGGGATAGTCTGGATTACGCTGGGTAACGAACTTACACATCAAGTTTGACAATGGCCCCTCAATATCCCCTGCAGTGTTGATGGTGCCGAATTTCCCTACATCACGCTAAGATTCTGCTAGCAGTATCTTTCTCAGACAGAAAAAAGAAGTGGCAGGAATGGATCATCATATCTGGTATGGTAGAACAGCGGTTACGCTTGGGAGACAGCGAAAGAATAATTCTGCCGCTTTTGTCAGCTCATTCAGCCCCGTTGAGTTGATAACCGTTTTGATATTCTAGGTATCATACTTTTTAGCGCACAAGGATATTTGAAGTTCTGCCATCAGGTAAACTTCCAAACCTAACGATAAGATACTCCCCTTTCTAGTATCGGGTCAACACTAATACTAGTTTCTAAAAATCAGCGTGATGTAGGGAAATTCAGCGCTATCAACACTGCCGGGGACACCTAAGCCTATCGTTCACGACATCAACCAAACCGCGACACCGCTTTGATGCGAGACCTAGGGATGAGCTATGAGCAGATAGCTCGTGAGTGTGGCCTTCCACCATCAACAATTCGAAGTGTTGTCAAGAGATACCAAACACGAGGGCACATAAGTTACATGATGCGCACGAACAGGGCGACCTTCCAAGACACCATATTAAATGGTAGCTTCGAAATATACTGGTATTTTGGGTTCTTGTATAGTAGACATCTAACAAGTTACTAGCAATGAAGGCGTTATTGTAAAATATAAAATTTAGTCATTCCATACCCGGCAATTTCTTGTATTGCTACTTTCGTTGCCGCCAAGACCCTGTCATAGTACCTCTCTCTCCGCAAAGACTTTGCGGACAGGGATGTACAGCCACCCTGATGAGAGGTATTCTTATTCGACTAAACGGGTACTTCATGAAGCACCGTTCTACCTCAACATATCATAACGTACCCTGTTCAGTGCCCAACGGGAGCTTGTTGGGGAAAAAAATTCTGAAACTGCAGATGTCAGTACGCCAGTACCATGAATGGAACATGGGTCGCATCGGAGGTTGTGTTTCCCCAACGAACCGTACTAGACTAACCACTAGACTATACCAATTTGAATGGGAGAGCGAAATTTAGTTTTACTTAGGGCCAGTTTGGTTCATGGATTTTTTTTCTATGGATTGCGCCCGTTGCAACGTAAAATCCTGAGGTGACCCACAATCCATGGATTGTGAAAAATAAGAGGTAACGTAGGCCACGGTGGGCCGAAACACACGGTGACACGAAACAAATGGCGACTCGACTGACTTTGACTACTAAGCAAGCTGTCTCCTTGAAGGTTGTTTTGTGTCACCGTGCGTTTCGGCCCACCATGGCCTACGTTAATTTTCACATGGATTCAGAGGACCGGAGTGCAACACCACCCCAATTAGCCACACTTTTGAAATCTTCTGGTGCATGCAACAGGACTCCTTTTAACCTGTCATTGCAACCAAAAATCTTCGAACAATACAACTTTATTAAGTGCCCTCAGGAAAAAAAAAAATCCATACTCGTGCCAAGGTTGTGGCTGTCGGCCACAACCCCTGGACATTCGCAGGCTCACAACCTGGGGCACTCTAAAGAGTGCCTGCCAGCTCAACATGACTTTGTGGCTCAACATGACTTTGTAGCTCACCATAGTAATTCCATGGCTCAACCTCACATTGTGGCCTGACCAAAACATGTATATAGTTACAGTCTAATAAAATATTACACCAACATCTGAGTGCTGAGCCCCAAATATTATCCATCTCACAATAATTATGCCACCAGTACCATCCTTGGTCCTTCCAAGTCAGCAAGTGGAACCCTACGAAGATGTTGAAATCTGAATTCAAGCAGCAATTACCTCTATTGAAACCAGTAATGACGATTACCCAAATTTTGCAGCAATTGCATGAGCATACGAAATCCCTGTTTCTCACCTAAGAGCTCATTTGCAAGGCAGTAAATCAAGACCAGAGAGACTTGGATCAAACTGCACCTTGTCTGAAGACCAAGAGCTGCCTGTTTGCCAGTATCTTAATCGTTTAGATACCATTGGGGCAAGTGTGTTACTCCAAATGGTCTCTGGATGTGCCAATGATGTCCTCTGGTTCTCTCATACTGGCTCTTTCCCTATACTAGTTGTTGGTGATCACTGGGCACAGTGGTTCCTTAGTCATCATCCTGAGTACTTTATCCACAAGCAACAAACTATCAATGTGGACCGAAAGAATGTACACCAACCTGAAGATATACAAGTTTGGTTCAAAAAATATGCTGCAGTTTGTTAAAAGTATGATATCCTTTCATGTGACTAGTACAACTTTGATGAAACTGGATTCTACATTGGGATTGGATGGGATCAGTGGGTTATAACTCGGGATGCAAACCGGCAGTCCTATCTCGACAGTTCTACAAACCAGGAACTGATTACTGTTTGTGAGACCATAAGTGGTGATGGTGTAGTATTGCCACCAATAATTATAGTCCTGAGAGTCATCCTCCTAGAAAGCTAGTATACTACAACTAGCATACTTGATAATTATCTAGTCGCTACCTTGAAAACCGGATATACAAATGATAAGCTCACAATGCAGTGGTTAGCACACTTTGAATTGTTGTAAGCAGAATGGCAAGTCGGTACCTATCGCCTTCTACTACTTGATAGTTTTGGAACGCATTGTAGAAAACTGTTTCTCAACTACTGTGATCGATTTAAGATTGTCATCTTCTGCCTTCCTCCACATACCAGCCACCTCCTTCAACTACTAGATGTTGTAGTCTTCCAGCTCTATAAGCATTACCATGCTGAGGCTATTGAAGCAGCAACTCGTACCAGTTGTAGAGACTTCGACAAGTCCGAATTTCTTGATAAAATTGATTCAATCTGTCAGCAGACATTTAAGTCTTCCACAATTCAATCTGCATTCTGAGCTACAGGTCTAATCCCTTACAATCCTGAAATTGTGGTTCTCAAACTACGCAAAGTAGTTACCAAAAGTCAACAACCAACCAACTCTGCTCAATTCCGATCTGATGTTGAAATTCCTCAGACAATTGCAAGCCTCAAAGATCTTGGGGAGGAGTTGCAGCTAGAGGTGAAGGACCTATCACCTGCATTTCAGCTTAAGCTCAAAGCTGTTTTACATGTTGGATTAGCATTAGTACAGTCAGGTGCATTAGCCATTAAGCATATGGAGCATACTCTGGCAGCACAAGAAGCAAGGAGTGCAAGGAACAGAGCACAAAGCTAAAGGCAGGTGCAAAAAGGAGGTGTAATGTATACCTCTGAAGCATAACAAATGGTGAAAAGGAGGGAGAATGCTGAGGTAGAGAAGGCAGAGAAACAACTGTAGAAAGCTCAAAATTCCAGGAAAAGGGCTGAGAAAGCAGTAAAAAAACCTTTATTTGATCCAATAACAGCACAATTGAAAGAAATGCAGACTCTTCATGCATATAAGAAGAAGATATCAAGGCTAATAGTTTGGGGTTTTAAACAAAATGCAAAATCTAAGAAATAAATGTATTATAGTATTTAATATTCTGTAGACTGGGAATATTAAAATAATTAATAAATTCAGTTGAGCCACAAAGTGAGATTGAGCCATGGAATTACTATGGTGACCCACAAAGTCATGTTGAGCCACAAAGTCATGTTGAGCTGGCAGGCACTCTTTAGAGTGCCCCAGGTTGTGGCCGACAGCCACAACCTTGGCATGAGTAGGTACTGTACTCGGGTATGGATGAAAAAAATTGGAAAAAAATGATCAGCAAGATTGTGCAGGGAAGGAAGTAGAGAGTAAAGAGATTTGGAAAAAAAAGAAAAAAGGGCTTGGCAGACTTCAGAAAGTCGGATGGTGGTGTTTTGAAGTGTCAGTAGCTTGGAGTGATGCAACAATGATGAACTAGAAGCAGGAAGCATAGAAGTTACGAGTAGAAAACCAGTCACTCGGTGCAACTACTTCGGTTATAACAATGGGTTTAAGATGACCAGCAACCAGATCGTTTTTGACCCGTTGCCACATCGATCATCCCTGTTTTGCCACCATAAGTTTTCTGATTATTTCATCCATACCCGAGTACAATGAGGGGACAAATGTCATTGTTGATGGCCACTTTTATACCAAAAATACGTTTTTTTCTTCTTCACATCACCAGAATTCAACTAGCGCAGTACAAGAAAATCAATTATTGACAAAATAGTGATTCTGGGTATTTTTTATTGCGTGATTCAAATTTTGAAAGGTATGCTAAAATATCGGGTAAGCTGGGCACTGCAAAATTGGCAATTTTCAAAACATGTATCTTTTTGTATGGGCAACCATACAAATTCCTGTTGCTAAACTCATGTCTGGGACTCAGTGGCTGAAAACAAACCGGCACTGCCGATAGAGCAAATAAATATCTTACAAAAATACAAGTTTCGGAATTGCTAGATCCCATCTATCCATTGATATGGTTTTTGTTTTAATTGATCAAGAGATGGAGGGGCACTTTGCCGTCTTTGTGACCCTGAATTTGGGGCATTTTGGTCTGTTTTGGCCGGTACTTCTGCAGGCCAATGATGACTTTTGTCCAAGAACTATACAATTTGTAAGTTAAGGAAACATACTTAAGGAAGGGAGGCGTTGCCAAACAAACAAACCTTATAAAATCCCCTCCATAAGGAAACCTTTGTCAAAATACAGTTTGTAAGGGTTTACCTTACAAATGGCACGAGTCAAGCAGGGCCTAAAATCTTCCTGTCATAGGCAAGGCAGGAACATTGATGTGAGTTTGCACACGTTTTAGTGCATTTCTCCAGTCTCCTAAGAAAAACAATTAGATTAGTAAATATTCTTCAAGACTTTATTTACCTTTACCTTCAGGATCGTCTTGACAATCCTCTTCCACCTCCTCAAACAAAAAAACCCTTGCAAAATTGTCAGGCATATCAAGATCACTCGTGGTTGCTCTGAAAGGCTGATAAGTGGTGGTTGAGAGAAAAGAAAAACAAAGAAAAAAAAGTCAAGAACTTTGCTTGCTACAAAATCATCCCTTTTTTGCCCCCTATACTCTTGCCATTCCTTGACACCACCAGTTCAGCCTCCCTTGATCACCGTCCTCTTCGCAAATTGTCAATCATCCCTATCCCACCAAGAAACCATTCTCGATAGCCGTCGATTCACCATTCCCGGAACACCCCAAAAATAGCTGTCATTGATAATTTCTTATTCAAAAAGTTTACCTATCAAACAAGTGTTTGCTAAGAGATAATTTCCACCTTCAAGTTCACTATTCTTATTTCTCCCGCAGTCGGAATTCGTGTCCGCCCTCTCCTAGTCTCCCTGTTGAAACATACTTCTGGCACTACTGTGGTGTCACTCGTACTATTGCTTTTTCTCCTTACATCAAACCTTACCGCACATCTAGATCATCTAGCACTATTGAAGATACCTCCTTGCATTTCTCTCACTTTTCTTTCCCTTGTTATTGTTATTGTTCGCTCGACCTTTTTGTCTCGCTCCCAACAGTAGATAGTCAGGGTCTTTCGCCCTTCCCTTTGAGTTAATTAAGCGTTCTCGTTTCTCAAGCAATTAATCACTTCTTCGTATCATCATTCCATTCCAATATTCTCACAACACTCCCTGTATCTGCTATCTCGAGTCATAATGTGTGACTGCCTCCGTCATCTTCTTGTATATAAGCCTGTGGCATCTCTATGATGGGCATCGCTTCCTTTCGCTTCTTCTCCTTCTCTTTTTCTCTTCCCTACTTTTTTCTTCTGGTTGATGATAAACGGCCTAACGTCAACTCACCATCTCCCACGCCAGTTACGGTATTGCCCCGTCCACCATGACCGCATATGATTCAGTGGATTGATATGTTGTGAATCTTGCGATGCGTGGTAGAGAGTTTGTTAGTCTGGTCGGGTTCTTTGTTTGGGGTTTTATTCTAGTTTACGCTAGGTAGTGGGTGGAATTGGGTCCAATACTTGTGCCTTTTGTATGTTTCTGCGTTGCACTTTGTTCTGTGTTTCGGGGTTTCGGGGTTGAGATGTCTGGGGAGGTCCTGGTTTGGTATGTTTTGGTATGTGGCATATGGAGTATCTTGACAAATAGCGGAGCTGTTATTCCCCATGTCTTTATTTTCACTATCGTCACGTCAAAGGAAGGCTGCCTATCAAAGAGGGTCTGGCAAATTGTCTATCTATCTGTATTCAGGCTACGATCTATGGAGCATAATAGTTGTGAAGAAATCATGCACGTAAAGCATTACCGAAAATTAAGAAATACAGAAAAAAAAGACACCAGTGATGGAACAAAAAATAGGATTCTCGGAATGGACATTGGGTGGGAAATTCCTTAAGGGCAATCCGAAAATGCATATTGAAGAAAGTGAGCGTCGAATACGAACCTTTATGTATTGCACATGAATAGTATCTTCAAGACCTGGAATGGGGAGCCATTTTACCCAATATATAAGACTGTCTCCCGAGACCACAAACAGTGCCGGGGTCTCCTTATAAATGTTTCTTCTTCCCCGCAATCTATGGTTCCTTCCTGCATTCTCCAACCACCCTGCTCCCGAAGAAATCTCCACCAGGACACTTCACTTTCCAGCAACCTTCCAGCATCTTACTAACACACTACAATTTTTTCTCTTTTTTCAAATGGATAATTATACACTTGGTCTTCCCGGCGTACTCCTACCTATTTAGTCTTTTTAAAAGGCTAAGGCCCTGTTTGGCACGCATCAAAAGTGGCATATTTCCATCAAATATGGTATTTTTACCTTTGCAAAAATATAAAAATATGGAGGTCTGTTTGGCATTCAGAGAAATATACCATTTTTTTTATACAGAGCTCCATATTTTTATATGGCATTTTCGTTTTGTTTTGTTGGTGGGCTAGGGAGTTTAGGGCTGAGTGAAGAGCCATAAATAGTCTACATAGTATTTAACAGTCTTCTACATTGTGGGTGAGTGAATGTTTAGGTTTTTATAACTTTAACTTAACCCTCCCTGTATTTGTGACTCTTCTAACCCTGAAATATGGAGAAAAATATGCGTGCCAAACACTCACATTGGGGACAAAAATGGCATTTTTTTATATGGTGGCGTGCCAAACAGGGCCTAATTGCTTTATTTCCAAAAAAAAGTTTTTTCCCACTGAGGTGGCGACACTCAATGTGTTTGAAGTTCGGGTTTTGAGCTGCAATCTTTATTCTTGCTTCCTTCTCGTCTCTTCTCCCACCGCAAACATTGCCAGAACAACCTCTGCAACTACCTCGGTATCAAAACCCTTAACAAGAAAATTGGTTTACCACTAAATTCTCCAGGTATGTTTTTTACTCTCAGGTAGTCTTGTTTATTAACCATTAATAGCAATGTGTGACAGAAACTATGGTGGTCAGGACCAGCCTGACTTTCAGGAGACGCTTTAACTGGTAAGGCATTTCTTGTTTTAAGCAAAACTATTTTCATTTCCTGATGCTAACTTTATGATAACATTGTCAAAGAGTTGTCTCTGCAAGAAGGTGGGAATATACCTTCTTGGACACTTTCTCCATGTGAGAGTTTGTTGAATCCTCTTACCCCCCACTTATAGCATGCGGAGTGACGCACGTAATGGTTGGGTCTCAACCAAAAGATCCAGTGGTAGAGATATTACTGCGGCAGCCATGAAACAATCAACTTTATCATTTCTAGCCTCTGCAGCCCTCATAAGTAGTGTGAGACAATTGTCAGTTTCTATTCAATTCATATTGAAGTCATCTCCTTTGAGAAGCAGCCTTACAGCTCCAATATACTTTACCCCTACGGCCAAGGAGAGAGGAGTTGTTTACTTAAAGGTAGCATCTGCCATATTGTGATTAACATCCTTTCATTCTAAAAGTATCTTTACCACTTCCTGATACTGGGTTTCAGAAACTTAGGAGACTAGTATCTAACTCTTTGTATTTACTATATTTAGATTGATACCCTTTCGATATGAAAGGATCTTCACTACTTTCATATAGCTACTCCTCACTGCTTATATGAGGCTGCCTTATCTTTACAATCAGCTGCATTAACATCGCATTTATTCATATTTGATGATATTGGAACTGTCTCTACAATACCAACATACTGTATTAATTGAGACAAGAGCATGTTGTCTCTGGATGTTGAGATTGTGTCTCTAAGTAACCTGCTTTTTTTTTGTTAGCATTTGCTCCAATCCCCACCTGAGTAGGAAACCTAGATGTCCTAAGACAAGGAGCTCTTATTGAAATCAATACTGAATGCTGCTCTTCGAAGCCATTAAAATGATGTTATGCTATCTTCACAATAAAAATATGGTTTACATTATTTTCTGTTCACTTTATAATGTAATAAGAATAGTACTTTATATGATATCCACTCATCAAATTTGCTTGAAACCTTCGTCGTGTCTACTTATGTGCTACACAATGGAAATTTCTCAAGTCTGATCAGACTGTGAGGTAAGTTGTCTAATCTGATATCTTCCTTTCTGCCTTCTGCTTGTTCCCAAATATCCGACAATTCCAAGGCATCCCAAAGGCATCCTGGGTAAGTTAAATGGAATTAAAAATATATATATAGCCTCACCTCACCTCACTGTCCCAGATTGTGTTGAACCAGATACCTGAATGAACTCTAAAAGATATCTAGCAAATCTAAATCGCAATAGAATTTCACTTTTTGAACCAGAAAAGGGAAGGTTACGGACTTGTATGATATTTTGAAAATCCCTCCTCTGTGCTGTAAAGCATGTTGGACTGCTGAACATGATACTTTGGTGAATGTCAGAGAAGCTATACTAAATGAGGCAAGAAGGCCAGGCCAGAAATGTAGAATGAGAAAAAAGAGAAAACCTACTTAAGGGGAGAGAGTGTTCTAATGGATAAGAAGGGAGATCGATGGAGTAGCAGTATATTGGGACAAAGAGTGATGAAAAGGTTGATGAAGAACATGCTAGACGTGTGCCTACTGAATGGAGGATACAAGGTATCAATACTGCATATGAATATTTGTTGTGATGAAGCTTCATAAGCAAATAGGAATAACCCTTTTTTTTTTTTTTATTTTCTTGAAATAAACCCCTCTTTTCACAGTTCCAGATACTTCGTTGTCTTGGAAGGGGTCCATGAAATTTGGCTGTCCGAGATGGCAAGGTGCAGCTGTGGTTGTAGGGCATAGGGGAGAGATAGAGGGAAAGTAAAGTGAAGAAAAAAAAAAAAACAGATCAAAAACAAGAAACCATAAAGCTGAATTAATCTCCGGTGCACAAAAATATGATACTGTTTTTATTATTTGGTTTTCGGACTTCGGCGAAGTGGTCATTGTGGGCTATTTGCTGCTGCTGGGTGACCTCGTTTATGCTGTATTTCTTTTGAAGCAAGAAGTGCCTGTGGTGTTGCTAAAGGAGGGGGTGGAGTTGAGGATGAAGGCCAGGATATAAATGGGGGGGCTGGCAGGGGTTGTGCCAGTACGGGGGAATATCCATGTGAGGATGTTGGTGTTGCTGGTAGGTAATAAAGTGAATCAGTTATGAATGCACTGTACCACCCATACCAGTTGGGATGGTCAGCTGTCACCATTGTGTCTCGTCCCAAAAAAATCACCATTTTTGTCAGTGTCAGCATTCTCTGTCCCAACATTTCCTGACCTGTCAGTCCCTCCAAATTATGGAGAAACTTTCACATCTTCCAGTTTTTTTTTTATTTCTTTATGATTGAAAAAAAACATATTTCTTCTCCAGTCTTAGGAAAACTAGAGTAAGACAGTTTAAAATTTGTTACAAAAAGAAAGAAAAAAGTAATCTTGTTTGTTCTACAAAAATCCAAAATTCATTTTTTGTCCCATCTTGTTTTGTGTCAGCACAGGCTGTCCCAAGTAGAGTTACCCAAAATAGTATGTCAGCAATTTTGTCTCTCCCAACTGGTATGGATGGTACAGTATGAGGAAATCTTGTGTCTTGTTTTTTTCTAAGTTACTAGAAGGTGTCCTATATATACACAAATCGTTCCTTGGCAATAAGACCTTTCTCCGTCATGCCCATAGTTTCCTCTGCTATCTCTCATGCTCCCACACCCTCCATCTGCACAACTCCATCAAACTGCTCCTATGCTAGCTTCCTTAACTCTGACGTTCTCTTACAGTCCTGATACCCTTCTGCTCTTTCTTGTGTTTTCTAAATATCATGGTCTGACACCAATTTGTCTCAACTCCTTACTAACCCCAGCTTTCCATCTCCTCCATTCCTTAGTGCCAATTCCCAACAATTGCAAAACCATCCCAAACACTGCCAAACAATCTCGTTACAACTAACTACTAGTCCAAACACATTTCTTACCTTTTCTTCTATCTTAACGTGACACATATAACTATCCTCAAACAGACTAATCCCTAGCCTTCTGTCTTTCCCTACTCAGTGGCCGCCATTGTGTCAGAGTTATGGAAGCATCGTGATTTTCAGCAGGGAAGAGAGAGGGAGGAAATAATTGGAGTCATGGGATTAGGCTGTTCGGAAATGCTCCGACGCCAAGATCCTTCATCCTCATTCACCCTTTCCTCCTCCCTATCTCAGGTGACTCTATCTTTAGAGATAGGATTCCTCATTCTTTGGTGGTGCGTGGGCCGCTGAGAAGACTTTCCTCTGACCTGGGAGATAGATGAACACAGCTGGTCTCTAATCTCAAGCATTTCAATCTCCATAGATTGTCTTTGCCCTGGTGCACTGAAGCTATTCTTGACTACTCCTCCTCTATCTTCCTCCTTTTCATCCTCACCATTTCCATCGCCTTCCTCAATGTCCTCTTTCTTTTCTTTATCCTCCACTTTGGACTTCTCCCCTGCATCTCCCTCTTCGTCCTCATAGCAAGTCCTTTCTTCTACTGTTGTTTCCGTTCTTGTTTGTCTTCTTCGTCGCTGAATTACCGTCATGGTTTGTCTTGTTGATCACTTTTTTTTGACTTGTTATTTTCTTTCTTTCAACTAATTGGTACAATATAACTTAGTATAGAATTATTATAGAAAAGCTGGAAAGAGGAATTAAAGGAGTATAGAAAAAAAAGTAAAGTGCTTAAAGTTTCTTGCTAAAGTTCAAGGTTTCCTCTTGCACATGCACAATAAGTATTTATTGCACATATGAAGAGATGGGAATTAACTCATCAATGGGAACCATGTATAAGTATAACATCAGCAAAAAAAAACCCCGCGTCTAATGTACGGGCGTCGCGTCCTGACGCACGCCGCATTTCTCGTGTGCCTAGTGCACCTGGTGCATCCTGGGTTCCATTGCAACCCCCTGTTGTGCCCTATGCGTCATGATGTGTGTTGCAACACAACATTGTGCCTGGTGTATCCTGTGTCGCATAGCAACGCTTTGCGGTGTCAGGACACTACCTGACATTGGGTCGACATCCTCACATCCCCTGGACATCTGCATCTCTGTCACAGCTTCTTCCCCATATCCTGACATCAGGCTATGGCCGCTGCCTCACGGGAGTACCACTGGGCATGGCCACACAGGGCCGGCCTTCGTCACGTTCCTTCCATCTCTCATCACGATGCCATAACTCTATCCTAACATTGACCACAGATACCTTCCATCCCTCGATGTCCCCATCCCTGCCCAGAACCTTCACACCATCCTGACGCGTCACCGTTGTCGGTTCCTCACTGTGAGGCCACAGGGCATTGCGGCGATTTGTCGCAATCTGTCTAGTTTCTTCACTCCATCCTAGCGACGTCGGGACCCACGATGTCCCACGGCGTCATCGCGACATTGGGACCCACAAAGCTTCACTGCGTGGTGTCATCAGGGTCCTAATCTCAAGTACTAACCAATCCCCCACCGTAATTTTCTACATCGTGTACTTTTAGTTGTATCTATTATTTAGTTTCTATTAATTAGTTTCTACATAGAGGTTTCTATATACAGGTTACAATGAAAGATGCTATAATATTCTCCGTGCCATTCAACCATCCTCGATGTAGAATACTTGCCCAAGCCAACAGTTGTCACCCGACTGTCTGATCTCATGACCCCTCAATAAATCTCGTTAAATGTCCTTAAATCAATATAGCTGTGAACCAGCCATGGCTGGTCTGTCTCCGGAATGAGGTGCGCCAGTCTTAGGATTGTCCCTATGTCTACTATAGTAAACTCTCATGCATTTTCCCTTAGCTGTACCATGACAAGGCCATGGACGTCGGATACACGTCCCGAGTTAACCGCATTCAATATTTGGACATATGCGAGGCTGCAAACCATGTCCTCGTACGTGTAGTCTCTGATTTTGAAGAACGCCAGGAGCTTTCCGGGGAGACGGCCCTGGAGCACACCATACATATGCTCACCACCCGTCTGTACCCAAACCCAATCATTGCGACTCGCCTGGTTCCTGAAGAGTCAGGTACCAGTAGAGCGTGCCCTGTGGATGTCGTAAATGTCGGTTTCCTGGAACGCTAAAATGGGGATTTCAAGTTGCGTTAGTAGTTCCACCGGAAGGAATCGAAGTATGACAGGATCTTCAGGAAGGTAGTACTCAGTGGACACGCTATTCCAGCTATATCGAATCAATTCCCGACAGATGCTCTCCGGTGCGATACCCAAGACCTTGCAAAAATCTATCACATCGGAAACATCATCACGACACCCATTCAAGATCCTACAATTGGTAACTGGGGCGGATATGGAATTCGTTTTATCTAAATGTTCCACGACATTGGCAGGGAGATCAGCCCCACAACATCGAAAGGAATCGAGGTTCAAAAGTCTCATTGGGATCGCATGCTGGTGACCATAGCTGTGATCTGTCTTGGAGCATCGTTTTTATTTGAACGCCGCCACCCCTCCTTGATTTGTTCCTTATGCGCAAGCTCACCAAACTCTGTGGAATACATCTGAATGTTGTCAAACTGGTATATGTGACCCTGAAAATGACTTAGTAGATGCATCTTAATGAAGTTGAAATGAGATTCCATATGGATTAGTTCCATACGTTGGTCGATCTCTTCTTCACGATCCTGCTCCCGTACCGGACGCCGGTTGGATTTCGCAACACATTGGTTTACTCATATTCTCTGATGTCGTAGCTCCCTTCGCCACTCGTCAACCTTTGCCCGTGTCCTCTTCGATATTCGAAACTCCAAGAAGATATTTTTCGTATCATGCAACCGATTCAGATATTGTTCCATATAATCCAAGGTCTCAGGTGTATGGCTTCGATATTGGGCCATCAAAGTGAAATTGAGTAATTACCTGATGTAGGCGAGTGCGTGTTTGAATGGCAATACTTGCATACTCTCAGGCTGCCTCAATGCCATGGTGAGAACTCCCAAAAGACAACGCCCCAGGTTCCTCATCTCCTTTGCTTGGCACTGCGTAACCTCGCGGTATGCTTTTTTGAGCGTAAAGAATCCCAGGTATGGTGGTAAAGCCTTCCAGGCATCGTCAAAAGCCTGCAGTTGGGCGTGTTTCTTGAGGAATCCCTGAACCTAGTCCATCATATGCTTGAATAGTCCCAAATAAACTGTATGGAGCAAATCCAGCTTGTGCAGATCGGGTGCTGAAACCCGTTGAAGGCAATGAAAAACATTCCATCCCATCTTGATACCAAGTGTGTCAAACGTAGTATTCATGACTCCTGACCCAGAGTCTATCAACCGATGCTCATTTTCTTGTTCGAGACGTTCGTATGTAGCATAATCCCGCATCTGATACATCTCCTGTGCATCGGTTCCTAATGCATCAGGAGCCACCTCACATTTTGGACAGGCGTTAGATTTTACTCCGTGTAGTGCAACATTTTCCATATGGTCCGCAACCCACACGGACAAGATAGGGAAGCACCACCGGACCTTCTCGTCCGTACAGTCAATTGAGACACCATCAAGTGCCACATCTTGCAAGAGCGACAGTATGAGTTCAAATACGCCTTGTAGTGTGTCGGCATTGATTTGTCTCTGCTGGTTGTCTGCTGAAGAGGACTGTGGGAACTTGGGCGGGACAGGCAATAGTGCAAGAAGGAGAACTGCCATTGATACAGGTCTGTTACGCCTAGTCGATAGGAGATTTCCGGTCGTAATATAGACAGGCCACGCATTCTTGTCACCCGAGAAGTTGGTAAGATGGGTCTGATTGGATGTTCCAATTATTGGAACCAGAGTTGCACCACGTGGAAGTGTATCCTATAAACTGTTAGCCAGTGCCCTGATGAAGGAGGTTGCAAAGCAGGGTGTACTGCACTTGGACGTCCCACCACCAGTCCGCCATATGCATTTCAGCATATATCCTATGCCCATTCTGGTCATATTCATGCGTGGTGCGTAGACCAAGTCATCCCTATATGCTATCTGCCGAAGAAGGTATCTAACACAGTCAAGGACGTTCCGATAGAAGAAATGCTGTGTTCTCTTGCCATCGTCAACTTTACCTTCAAACCATTGTAGATAAGGACTGTAGGGGTCCAATGATCGGAGATGATTCTCCAGCATGTGCATTGAACTATAGCCGACTGATGCAGAACTACCCGGACCGACAGAAAAGAATTCATTGATTTGAGACTTCAAGACTTTGCTCTGAATGAACCAAGATGCAAGTTTGAAATCATGAGCATTGGCAAATGGAGCCCATGGATCATGGCATAGAGTACGGTATTCATCCTCAAACCTGCTCACGTCTCCAATCGCTTCCCCGGTGCCTGGATAATGCAATTGTCTGCTGGCCGTCGCTGAGGTGTTGTGGTTTAGTACTTTAGCATCAGAATCATGCATGACGTCATCATTCAATGCATCGGTGTCCCATCCAGTGGGGTCCGGATTTGATTCACAGTCTGAATCTGGCCATTCGTTCTCGTCGTTTACGTCTGGGGCAAGGAATAGATCTGTTTCGGTATCATTAGTAGCACTCACAGAAGGTGCATGTCATATAGTAGAGGCAGGTACGATGTCCAGATATCCATGCACAGTTCGTAGGTGTTTCTTGTATGCGCCTCCCTGCACATACCTTCGGCGACAAAATGGACATTTAACAGCCATGGTGAAAGTCTGCCTAGTTGATCTCGAGGGTCCTGTATATATTATGAGATGCAGGAGTACTGTATAGTGTTGATCTTGACACGTGTCAGTGGAACACTGGGTCAAGTGGTTTGCACACGGTGAACTGTAACTAGTATCCAAACAGGCTTAGCACTTGTAGCTTGATGCCTTGTATTACCCCATCTTATCAGATCACCTCATCCTCTCTGTTGTAACACAAGCTACTTCCCCTTCATGGGCCATCACGCAACGTCACTTCGTATCATGACACTTGTGCAAATTAGAAGCTTATTTCACGAATATTAGTTACACATCATGGTAGGCTTAGGAACATTGTTCCTGGCTACATTATCAATTGTTCTCATATTATCTTTTTTATTCTGATCTGCCACAAATCCACATATCCACATATCCGTACAGCCACATGGCCTCTGGGGTAATCCAACACAACAGAGGGCAGATACATCCCATCATACAAATAAGGTAAGTTAATTTCTCAGAAACGATTCAGAATTGGAACCCTCCTTCTAGAGATTGGAGAGAGCAGTGCCATGCACGCAATCATGCTTCCACTTGCGTGTCTGCCCCCTACCGGCACCTGCCTCTGTCTGACTCCCGAAAACATGCCACAGCGGGGACCCATGCATAGTCGAAACCAAGCAGAGTCGGGAACCAGTCCAGAGCCTTGTAAAGTGGATTAACTTGCGACCGCAGATGCCTGCCATTGAACTCGCGGGAAAGTGAAAGCACCATTCCAAATCGAATACGCAAAACCTGGCCCCTTCAAATTGTCCCAATGGCGCACTCATCATCCAGTCAAGGTCACCCTGGTCCAGGTGCAGCTCCGTTACGACGTTAATGAGGCACACACGTAGGGAAAAGCACTCATTGTCATAATTGGTCCAGAGATTCCGGAAGAGATGGGGTAATAGCTCAATAGTGGACTGCATTGTGTCACATTGTGGCCTGTCAATAGCCCCGAGAAGCAACCACTTAAGCTGTGTGATATTCTGGAATGAGGCAAGGAGTGCTTGTAGGTCTCCACGTGTATTTGAACTGACGTCATTGGTATCCTTAGTCAAAACGGGTCCTAGGTCCTCATGTCACTGTTGTGCCCAAATGCCCCAATGGAACACCCCACAGCGTGAGTTTGGATAGGCATAGTGTCGTGGATTTTGCAGGAGCCAATCCTCAGTGTGATTGTGCCTGATGCTGCATGGAAGCCTCGGAGGCTGAATCTCACCATACTTAGTAATGTTGTCAGTAGCCTGCTTCACGATCCTTGCCCCAACCTCCTCACCATAGATAGTGGAGGCTGCATTGGTAAATACAACAAGAAGGCAGCGATATTTGCGATCGAGGGCCACATACAGCTCACCTGTGCCAGTGTTGACTTGCTGATATGAGGCGCCAAGCGCATAACATTGGTCCAGGGATAGCGCTTGCAGGCCGGCTAGGTGTGGACGAGAATTGTGTGTCTCGATATCTATATTGAGGAACACTTCGATAATGTTTCCTAAGAATGTGTTATTTGAGTATTCCATGACATGTACTACATGACTGCTATTGCATACCTTGCTTGCACTGAATAATACAGAACACCTT
>ML120366.1:808254-912133 GCA_003788595.2 Choiromyces venosus 120613-1
ATATTTGTATCCCTATAATGGTATACAAATATCTATTGGATATAGAAAAAAAAGTTGGCTTTTGGCCGTACTGTTGTCATGATACCAAGAGGCATCGATAACATATATTTCTGTGTTATCGACACCTCTTGGTAGCATCGATGCACAATGTTGCCGGCATCATGACAATAGTACGGCAAAAAAATGCTGACTTTATTTTTTTATTGAAAAGATATTTCTATACCTATTATGGTATAGAAATATCTTTTAAATATAAAAAGAAAATCGGCTTTTGGCCGTACTGTTGTCGTGATACCAAGAGGAGTTGATAACATATATTTCTGTGTTATCGACACCTCTTGGCAGCATCGATGCACAACGTCGCCGCCATCATGACAACAGTACGGTGAAATGCTGACTTTAGTTTTTTATTGAAAAAATATTTCTTTACCTATTATGGTATAGAAATATCTTTTGAATATAAAAAGAAAATCGGCTTTTGGCTGTACTGTTGTCGTGATACCAAGAGTCATTGATAACGTATATTTCTGTGTTATCGACACCTCTTGGTAGTATCGCTGCACGACGTCCCCAGTGTCGCCACAACTGTATGGTGAAAAGCCGATTTTTGTTGTACATTGAAAAGATATTTGTATACCTATCATGGTATAGAAATATATTTTGAATATAGAAATAAAATTGGCTTTTGGCCGTACTGTTGTCACGATACTATCTTATTTGCGTATATAAAATAGTGTTGTGATATGTACAGATGTCATACGGTGACATATATTTTATATATGCAAACTAATTTTCCCCTACTGTAGATTCTATGTTTTCTTAGGTACAATTTTCTTAGTCTCTTTTTTTTTTTTTCTGCTATCTGATTTCGAAAGTTTGGATTTATTTTTGTTTCCCATTTTGCAATTTGTTTACTAGGTTTAGCTAGTAGTTCTTAGCCTGTACTTGTTAGCTACTAATGATACCAATTGATGCCCCCAGCATCTCCTATTGCTAGACGTTTCGATCTCGAGTGCCTGGTATGTGATACTAATGATACCATTTGACGCCCTTGCTTTGGCGTCTCTCATTGCTTGCCATTTCGATCTCCAGTGCCTGGTACAGTACAGTAGACTATAGTATGTGATAATTGTAATAACATTCAGCCCCCTTGCTTTGGCATCTGGTATGTCACCTAGCATTGGCTTACCATCTGAGTCAATTATCTACTACGGTATTGACGTTAGTGATGAGACGGACCGGGGTTTCAAGTTGGTCTGGAATGGCCCAGCTACAACCCCTGTCAGTCTGATCACTAACTTCTATGCCTGAGTAGGTCGGATTGCTTGAATTTAGCCCCTTGGGTGTTCAGCTATATTGACTCAACACCAGGAGACGATTTCAGACACTTCTAGTGCTAGTTAGGCAAGGTGAGAATACTGTAGTGCCAATAGTGTTGGTAAACAATACCATGCGTGGCTAGATTTTATTAAGCCACCCACCCTAACAACACCCTCATTTTGTCTAATTTGTTCATGCCAGAGTCTTGAGTCCAATCGTAGTTGAGAATGCTTAGATTATTACGAACATAATGTTGAACACTCTGAAAACGCTATTTTGCAGGCAAATCTTTTGCTTCAATAACGAGTGATAGTCAGTGATCTTGCGCACCCCCTCCCCCCCCTTAGGAGCCCCTTGTATAAGACCTGACACGTCGTATACAACACAAGAAAATTATACAAACTTCTCATCTTGACCAAACTGTGCTTGAGATACCTACTATTTTACTCCAGCCTGAATCCTAACTTACCTTACTCTAACTACCCTATTACACCATGAATATGCAACAGGCCAATACACGCAGTCAGCCAGCGCCCCAAGTCGGCAATCTATACAGAGGTAGACGCGACGTGCAACCCGGTACCATGGGATCTGGAAAAGGGAGATCTAGAACACGTCAAAACGAATCTCAAGACGCGTCTTCAACACGGGTTTCTTCTCCACCCCCAATTGCAAGCCTACCAGGAAGAGCGCCGAAGCGCCAACGGAAGGGCACAATGCTAACCACAGCACATGCAGAACCCGAAACTGAACCTAATGATCAACCAAATACCCAAACACTGCATCTATCGGACGATAGTAGTGATGAGTACCAAATCTCACACAGACCAGACAAAACAGAATCAGACACTGAACCTGATGGAGAAGGCATCGATATTGCAGATGGCCCGGGATCAAGATGTGATAATGGCTCACAAGTAGCTAACAGAAAGGGAGACAATCGGGTGAGAACTATACACATTTCGACCACATCAGGGTCTCAAGAGATAGGTCCTGCTCGGCGTACGAACACAGATCTTGGACACATAATTCGGCGGAGAGCCTACAGTCCTCCAATGTTCCTATCATCGAGTGATGCACAGTTATCATCCCCACTGGGTAGCCTGCCTGGTCCTGCATCTGGTACCCTGATCTCTAGTCAAGCTCCTCACTCTCGGCAAAATCTAGTGACAGGTGCGGAAAGGGCCATATTAGATGATGCGAAGACTCTGATTTTACGGTACAACTTGTTTGAGCAGCCATTCCCGAATGTTGTTGCTCTGATGGCCCAGGTGCACAAAGTTTGTAATGCGGCGCTTGCTATTATTGCAGATGCCGAAAACATCCAACCCTCAGAGCAGTGCATAAGTTTGGTAAGTGGACTCAGGCAGATATGACGCAATGTAGAATGCAATACTAACCAAGAAAGATACACCAAAAATACTCTGGGGTACGATCCCAGTTTGTACATGAGGTGAAGAAAGAGATTGTGGAGTTATACAGTCTGCCTGACAATCCCACAGCTATGGTGCGTAGAGTCGATTATCTGCTGGAATGGGACAGGCTTATGTGCGACCCGAGAGGGTACAATGTTTGTCTCCACCAGACGCCTGCCATATAGTGACCACTACTGACTGTAATTGGACGTAACCCAGGGCCTGACATTATGATTCCTTGTGCCCCAGATTCCTCAGGCAATTTTCCGTAAGTACTTTGCAGGGAAGAAGATGCAAGGTATTGTGGATTCTGGGTTTCTTGCGAGCATCAATGGCACTATGATCTACTTGATGTGCACCATAATCTGCCATACACTATGTGCATGGTAAATGGGGATATATCAGGAGCCCAGGGACTTCAAGCCTGAGGCAGCTGGGGGTGAGTCTCCGAATCATCCAACTGTTCATTTGTGACTGGGGTAGCTAACCTGTTACCAAACATACAAGACCTTTTTGACCGGCAAAAAGAAACTTGGGGTAAGTGCCCACAGAGGATCCAGGATATGATTATCCAAAATATTCAAGGAACAATCGATAAGAGGGTTGTGCAAGTTCATGGGGTACAGCGGGACCGCCATGAAGGATACGACGACGATTGGGAAGCCGTAAGCGCTGAGCTCAAGAGTCAGATATCCAACCACACTTCTACACAGCCTGTACCGCGACACACTAATCACCGGAACTTGGACCTAGTGGGACATCAGGAACGTCGGAATCCGTCACCTGAAACTGACAGCTGGTTTGACCTGAGCCAGACATTGGTAGCCTGGAAGCTTCAGTTACAAGGTTCGGGTCCTCTGAGTCCAGATGATTCCCAGCAAGCGTAAGCAGCACCAGCGGGGATCCCTTCTCTATCTCAGGGGGTCTCGTTGAGCCTTAGGGATTCTCAGGAAGCATAAGCTGTACCAGCAAAGATCTTTTCTCTATCTCGGGGGGTCTTGTTGAGCCTTGGGGATTCTCAGGAAGTGCAAGCAGCACCAGTGGGGATCCTTTGTCTATCTTGTGGGGTCTCATTGAGCCTTGAGGATTCTCAGGAAGGGCTAGCAGCACCAGTGGGGATGTCATCATAAGCGGGATGATGATGAGCGAGGGGGTGGGACCGTCACAGAGGGTGATTAAGGGGAATTAAGAACATGTAAAGATTATGAGTAATAGAGTTAATTTAGCTTACTATGATAACACTACAATAGAAACCAAAGGACATAGTGCAAAGGAATAATCAGGGCAAAATTCAATGTAGAATCTATGAAAAGCTGCCATCCAGAGGGTGTCAGGGCAATCACAATGTAGTATATCGGATATCAGGAGGAAGTTGGGAAGATTTGACAATACCGGGTGCAATGTGCAGATGGCATCAGGGGTAATTCACCACACTTCGGAAGGCATCCTGAGGAGGTCCAGACATGAAGTAGTAGCATCAAGATGAGACATCCTGGTCAAGGTGAAATCTGGACGCATTGTGTATGCAGGCGGGGATCCAGACGAGAGGAGCATCACGTAGAAAGAATCTGGATGGAAAAGCCTGATGATAGGTGGCGCCAGCACGCGTATTGTGAGTATTGTGGAATCCCGATGCACACAGGTGAGGATGCGACGTCAGGGCAGAAGACGCCAGAATTAGGCATTGCCACAATGTAAGAGCTTAGGATCAAGTAGTGTCGGGACGCAACAGACTAGGATCAGATGGTGTTAGGATGTAACACCCGAGAATCAGACATTGTTAGGATGCAACACCTGAGAATCAGACGTTGTTAGGATGCAACACCTGAGGATCAGACATTGTCAGGGCGCACTTGGCGTAGGGGTCCGTGTCCGGATACCGTCAGGACGCACCAGGCGCACGACTCGACATCAGGATGCGACGTCGGTTCGACAGTACGTCCTGGTTAATGGTTATCGTTACGGGCACCCTGTGCATCAGACGCACAGGACGCACTGGGCGCAAGATAATATTTTTGCTGATGAAGGTGGTGGGGTGTGGTCTTTGATACATTAAATCCTCTTGAGGATGTTATATGTGGACATGGTTGCAGAGGACAACTGTCCTATTCCCTTCCCAGGAATGGAGTGCAACAATCTTTTTATTGATTATTATACAGCACCAGAGTTCATTTGAGAAAACATAAAATCTTCCTGTCATACATCAGGCAGGAAAGGTGATGTGAGTTTGCACATGTTTTAATGTATTACCCCAGCCTCCTAAGAAAGATAACAATATTAGTAGATATTCTTTTAGAATCTATTTATCTTTACATTCAGGATCGTCTAGACAATCTTCTCCTACCTCCTCACAAAACGTTTCAAAATCATCAGGCATATCAAGTTCACTTGCATTTGTTCTGAAAGGTTGATGGGTGATGGTGGAGAGAAGAGAGAGAGAAAGAAAGAAAGTGAAGAACTCTGGTTGCTACAGCCCCTTGTCAGAAGTATTCGTGATCACTTTACTAAGCAACAGCACCTCGCTAAATGCCACCTCACCAAGTTGATCATGACCATACCTGCTACCTATTTTCACAACAGTGTTGTGAAAATCTACCACCTCCTTTTAATAATTTACCCTTTCTCTGAATTTCCAATGGTTAATCGATCTGGATATATGTCAAAAAAAAAAAGTGAAACCCAAAGACCGCCCAAAGAAAAATGACCAATGTTGAAAAAGCCATGATCATCAGATTTTTCTACTGCCTCTGGAATATTGCCCTTGTTGCTCAAATTATTGGACGGCCATGGACAACCATTAAAAGCTTCCTTGCTCGTGCATGTGAGCATCTATCACTGGATAATCTTCCTCACCCTGGTCGCATACCTATTCTCAGCCAGCAACAGCTTAGCACAATCATCTAGGCAGCCAAATCCAACCGGAAAATGAAGAGCTCAGATTTCAGGGATAAATATGCAATGGGTATTTCTCTTTCTACTGGTTTGTACCCCCATGAGTGATAGGACATGATTCTCTAACAAATTTATAGTAGATAGAGTACTCAGAGAAGTCAATATCAAGAAATGGCCCACCAAATCAAGACCAAAGCTCAAGCCTGAGCATATTGCTAAGAGATGGAAGTGGGCTACAGCTTATAAGGATTTCACAGCTGAGAATTTTGAGAGAGTCATCTGGAGTGATGAGTGTAGTGTGGAGAAATCCAAGGATCCAAGTCAGCAGTGGGTTTTCAGAGAACCTGAGGAGCAGTGGCTTGCAGAGTGCATCCACCCAAAGGAAAAGGATAAGGGTATTTCACTTATGGTATGGGGGTGCTTTTGAGGCAAGAGAAAAGGTCCTTTAGTTCCTATTACCCAAAATATCAACAAGACCATGTATGTTATTCTCTTAAGAAGGTATCTTTTTCCTGTAATTCATCAAATGATTTCTTTTGGTATGCAACTTGAAGATATTCTTTTTCAGCAAGACAATGCTCCTGTTCACAAGGCTTATAATGTTATGGCATGGTTGGAGAGAAATTGTATTGAAGTGCTGGAACACCCCCCTTACTCTCCTGATTTAAATCCTATTGAGCATGTATGGGTTGAGCTTAAAAAGTGATTACGCCAGCAGTATCCAAGGATAGGAGATACCCCAGGAGGAAAAGAAGCTGTTAAGAAGAGGCTTGCATAAGTATTACCTTTGGTTTGGGAGACAATTCCTGAGGAGTTTTTTGAAAAGTTGTGGAAATCAATGCCTGATAGAGTAACTGCAGTATTGGAAGCAAAGGGAGGTTATACAAGGTATTAGCTAGTTTTATTTATTATTTTCTTACTCTAAAATATATACAGTAGATGATTGATCATTGATCATTGTTGATTGTTGAGGAGGGGACTCGGAGTGAGTACACATGCCTGCATGCTTGTTGATAACCCCACCATTGACAACCCCACTGTTGACCCAACACATTATGGCGCAACCACAATTAAACATGTCTCAGATCACAAACACTTCTGACGAGGGGCTGTACAAAGTCACCCTTGACACCAGCAGTTCAGGCTCCCTTGATCTCTCTCCTCTTCGCAAATTGTGAATCATCCCTATCCCACCAAGAAACCATTCTCAATAGATAGCCGTCAATTCACCATTCCCAGAACACCCTCAAAATAGCAGTGTTGTTGATAATTTCTTCTTCAACCAGTTTGCCTATCAAGGAAGTGTTTGCCAAGAGATAGTTTTTGCACCCTCAAGTTCACCACTGTTATTTCTCCCACTGTTGGAATTCGTGTTGGCCCTCACGTAGTCTTCTACTATCTGCTGCGACAAGTGATACTGTGTGACTGCTTACCTCATCCTCTTGTATATAAGCCTACCGCACCTCTGTTATGGCATCGCTTCCTTTCACTTCTTCTCCTTCTCTTTTTCTTCTCCATTCTTTTTTTTGTTCGGGTTGATGATAAACACCTTAACCTCAACTCATTATCTCCCACGTCAGCCATGGTATGGCGCAGAGCTTCATCACCGCTTATGACTCGATCGATTGATATGCCGTCATGGGAAGTAGAGGATTTGTTAGTGTGGTCGGGTTCTTTGTTTGGGGTTTTATTTTTGGTTTACGCTAGGTACTTGGTGGAATTGGTTTTAGTTCTTACGCCTTTTGTATGTTTTCGCCTGGCGCTTTATTTGGTGTTTCGAAATTGAGATGTCTGGGGAGGTACTGGTTTGGTGTATGGTAAATATGGAGCATATTGATAAATATAGGAGCGGTTATCTTCCATGTCCTGATTTTCCTATCGCCACGTCAAGGAAAGATTGACTATTAAAGAGGGTCAGGCAAATTATCTATCAGTATTCCGGCTACGAGCTAACAAGCATGATATATAAGAAGGAATCGCATAGGTAAGGAATTATAGAATATTAAAAAATACAGGAGAAAAAAAGGAAAAAAAAAAACCACCGAGTTAATGAACAAAAAAGGAGAATTCTCTGAATTGTCATATGATAATGGATTCCTTAACGGCTGGACGAAAATGCATATTGAAGAAAGTGCGTGTCAATAACTAACTTGTGTGTATCGGACATGGTGAGTACTGTATCTTTTACCCGGAATACAAGACCGCCTCGCGAGTCCAGAAACAGTCCCGGGATCTCTTGATAAATGTTTCTTCCATCCATGGTTCCTTCCTCCATTCTCCAACCACACTGCTCGCCAAGACATCTTCACCAAGACACTTCACTCTCAAATAACCTTCCTGCATCTTACCCGCTCACTATAATTGTTTCTCTTTTCGTCAAATTCGTAATTCTCGATTTGGTCCTCAAGGCCTACTCCTACCTATTTAACCTTTTCAAAAGAGTGATTTTTCCTTTCAAGAGAAAGATTTTTCCCTCTGAATCCGCGACACAGGAAGTGCTTGAAGATCGGGTTTTGTACCTCGATCTTTATTCTTGCTTTGTTCTCGTCTCTTCCCCCTGCAATCACCGCCGCAACAGCCTCCCCAACAAAACCCTGAGAGGAACAACAAAATTAGTTTATCTCTAAATACTCCAATTGTTCTTTACTTTCCGATAGTCACATTGGTTAACCATTAATAGACATGTCTGACAGAAACTATGGTGGTGAAGGCTACCCTGGTCTCTCAGGAGACACCGTAACTGGTAAGACTCTTGTTGTTTCAAGCAAAACTATTTTTATGTCCGGTTGCTAATTTTCTGATGTTATCGCTAAAGAGCTTTCTCTACAGGATGGTGGAGATACACCTTCTCAGACACTTCCTCCATGTGAGACTTTGTCGAATAATCTTACCCCTCGCATTCGTGGCGTGCATAGTGATGGAGGTGCTGGTTTGATCTCAACCGAAAGATCGGATGCTCGAGATTCTACTGCAGAGGTATTTTTTATCATTGACAATGCTAAGACTCACTTGCCCTTTAGGAGATGGCTCAGAGTGCAGGGAATTACTCTTCTGGAAATTCCTGCCTATTCACCAGATCTCAATCCTATTGAGAATGTTTGGTCTCTGGTGAAAGATAAACTTCACAAGAACTATCCTGACCTCTATCTCATGAAGGGTCCTGTTGATGAGGTCAAAAAAGCAATAGAGGAGGCCATTACTAATTGTTTGGAACTTCTTGACCCAAAGGTTTTTGATACTTTGGCAGGATCAATGGTAGATAGGGTGGAAGAAATTATTAAGGCTGATGGATGGTATACTAAATATTAATTTCTACTATGTATTTACATTTTTTTAATTTTTTTTGGTTTTCATGATGGTGGGGTTGGTGCGGTAGTGGGGTTGCCATGGCCGAGTTTTTCCGTCCGTTGATGTATGGTTATTTTTGTTAACGTACAATATCAGTCCTGCTTTCATACCGCAACCTCCAGTTCCTCACGCCCGGGAAGCCCCGAGGAGGGGCGGAGAGGATCGAAAAGAAGAAGAAAAGTGTTCAGGTTCTAGGTTTCCTCGTACATGTGCACAATAAATATTTATTGCACATGTGAAGACTCGCAGTGATCCCAAGCGTCCCGAGCGCCCTATAGGCACCTACCAGACTCTAGTCCCGGGCGTCCCGGGTATGGTGTCTCAAGCCATAGGGCAAGAGCATCCGTTCTTTGGAAAGACTGTCATCTAAGATGGTGACGGCTAGCCACTGCAGTCCTCTAGCTATCGGTAACTTCCGCCTATTTCCTGCAGGCCTACCATATTTCCTGCACCCCCACCTGTTACCTGCAGGGCCGCCCGTCACTTGTACGTTTTGTGCTCTATACTTCCAATTGGGTGCCAGATCTGTAAAAGAGGGATATCTGGACTGCAATAGAGTGGTAGAAACTAATAGTTACTGGATGTGGTTTGGGAATCCTTTAGAAATGTGTGTGCAATACCATTGCTACTGACTAATTTATTAAGATGGAAGGAACACCTTTACTACAAGAATCCTGTGAATACTCATTAATGGTGTTCGTGATTTGTTTATAAATATCATATGTTTCTACTGTATTAACTTGAAGTTAAAATATCTGCCCATATCAATACCAAATACTTACAAATATATTCTCTTATCATTAAGTGCTTACTGCTTGCGTTCACCTATTCTCCTGTATACCAATGCAATCAAGATAAGATCTGAGGAGTTTGAGAGGCTTCAGATATTTCTATCGACAGTGTATATGTCATATAAAGACAAAGCTTGAACAAAATATTCCTGCTTTTTTCCTTCTCTGTCAGCAGTTCCGACCCTCCTTGCAATAACATCTCTTAGGTTCTCCTGTATCTGACTTTCATCCTCTTTCCTGAATCTGCCACCCCCACCTCCCCAAAGGTGATCTCTTATTCTAATATCCTCTGTTCTAGCCAAGTACATCTGATTACTAAAATAAACAAAAGTTTTCTTCAGTTTCGAGCCTGCAGTTATTCACACTCCTTTTCTCTCAGGCCCTGTAGTCACCGCCCGTCATCTTTAGGGGCCGGTAGGTTCCACAATTTGAGACACCTACAAGCCCCGCCCGTCGTCTCGGGCATCTTCTCAAGTACTGCAGTCCCTCCTGTACAGACCTGAAGATGGACAGACTGGACGCTTGAGTTCATTGGCCCGGATGGTTACTTGGTGGGATAGGGATGGTTCACAATTTGCAAAGAGCAAAGAGCAGGGTGATCGAGGGAGCCTGCACTGCTGGTGTCAGGGAATGCCAAGAGGATAGAGGGAAAAAAGGGGGTGACTTTGTAGCAACCAAAGTTCTTTTCTTTCTTTCTTCTTCCATCAACTATCAACCATTTAGAACAAACACGAATGAACTTGATATTGCCGTCAATTTTGAAAGGTTTTGTGAGGAGGTGGAAGAGGATTGTCAAGAAAACCCTGAAGGTAAAGATAAATATATTCCTCATGAATATCTACTAATCTAATCATTTTTGTTAGGAGACTGGAGAAATGTACTAAAACACGTGCGGACTCACATCAATCTTCCTGCCTGACCTATGACAGGAAGATTTTAAATTTTTCCAAATGAACTCCAGTGCTGTATGATAACCAATAAAAAAAACTGGTGCACTCTGCGCCTAGGAAGGTAACTAGACAATTGTCCCCCGCAACCATGCCCACCCACAACATCTTCCAGAGCACCTGAGGGACCCAAAACTACACCTCCGCCACCCCATACTTATCCATGGTTCCCATGGACGAGTTAATTCCCAAATTTTCAGGCGGGCAAATAAATATTTATGATGTACGTTCAAGAGGAAATCTTGAACCTAAGCAGGAAGCTGTAAGTACTTTTCCTCTTTTTTTTTTCGTCTACTCTTTTACTTCTTTACAGCTTTTCTGTAATAATTTTATACTAACTTACACTGCACCGATTAGTTGAAAGAAAGGAAAAAATAAGTCTGGGGGAGGGGGAGCTGGGAGACAAACCATGATGGCGAGAGGAAGAAGAGGAAGATACAGAGGAGGAGGAGCTCAAAGAGTCCAACGTGTTGAAATTCACATGGTACTGCTCGGCATGCTCTAGTAATTGTTTCATATTTATTTCATAATAGGGAAGTCAGGGTTGCTGGCGAAATCTTTGTTCGGTGACCTGCTTAGCTCTCAGACAGAGTTTTAGACATAGTTTCAGGTGAAAAGATTTTCACTCACTCACTAGCACTCGCAAGATGGAAGCAATATCTTCCCGAGGATATGGGCATGCACATTTGTCTTCTATAATGTCATGTCTTTTTCCACCGTTGTTTTTATATATGGCATATAGAGTACGATGACTATCCCTCCTTCATTACATATTTTCTTTTGTATTGCATACCTTCTTTTATATTACACATCCCCTCTATCTTGTGTGTTAAGCACATCCCAAAGTCATGCCATCGGAATCGTGTACCAGTTGCATTCTGTGTAAAATGAAGAGTCCGGAGAGCTCGAAGACAAGGATAAAGAAAAGGGAGAGGACGTTGAGGAAGGCGAAGAAAATGGTGAGGATGGAGAGGAGGAATATAGAGGGAGGAGTGGTGAAGAATAGCTTCAGGGCAGCAGGGTGAAGACAATCTATCGAGATTGAAATGTTTGAGGTTAGAGCCCAGCCCCCTTCATCTACCTCCCATCTCAGAGGAAAGTATTCTCGGCGGCCCTGGCACCACCAAGAAAGAAGGAATTCTTTCTCTGAAGCGATTGTCATTCGAGATAGCGAGGAGCAAAGGGTGAATGAGGATGAAGGATCTGGGCATCAGAGCATTTCCACACAACCTGAGCCCATCTCTCCAATTATTTCTTCGACCTTCTCCTCCCCACCAGCAAAACCAACACCCTCACCAGGATATTCTCCTATGCTAACCCAACTCCTGCCAATCCCCCAGCCTCCACCCTCAACTTAATCCCCTCCTTTAGCAATACTGCAGGCACCTCCTGCTTCTAAAGGAAAGCGATGTAAACGAGGTCCTCCGGCAGCATCAAATAGTCCTGGACAACCACTTCACTGAAGTCAGAGAACCAAAAAAAAATAAAAACAGCATTATATTCTTTTGCACACGAGATTAACTTAACTTTATTCTTTTCTTGTTTCTGGTTTGTTCTTTTCCTTCAATTTATTTTCCTTTTATGTTTTCTACAGGCTTCATAATTCCAGTGATACCTTGCTATCTTTGATGGCCAAATTTCATGCATTCCATTCAGGACAAAGGGGTATCTAGGACAGTGAAGAGAGTTTTATTTCAAGAAAATAAAAGAGGATGCAGAAAGCTTTTATTCCCATTCTCTTATGAAGCTTCATCTCCACAAATATTCTTACGCAGTATTGACCCCTCTTGTTGTCCATTCAGTAGGTACACGTGTAACATGTTCTTCCCCCTCTTGTACATCACTATTTGTCCCAATATACTATACCTCCATCTAACTCCCTTCCTATCCACTAGAACACTCTCTCCCCTTGAGTGGGTTTTCTCTTTTTCTCATACTACATTTCTGGCCCTGCCTTCTTGCCTCTTTTGGTATACCTGCTCTGACATTCACCAAAGCATCCAGTCCAGGCCAACCTTCTATAGCGACCAGGGGAGGGTTTTTAACAATATTATACGAATCCGAAACCTCCTCTTTTCCTTTTCAAGGAGTGAAATTCTATGACAACTTAAAGGTGCCAGGGATTCTTTACGGTTCAGCGAGGTATCCGGTTTAGCGCGATCTGGGATAGCGAGGTGCGACTGTACCGTATATAATAGATGGTGGAGCTCAGTAAAAAGGAGTGAGTACTCGGACATGGTGGATTCTTGATGTGTGTTGCATTTCTGCCAAATGAAAAGCTGCACCATACCGATGGTTGACTCGCCGTACTCGAACCACAATGAGAAAACTTATTTAATACCGACAAATCCTGGGCGCTTCCTCCAAAATGGCATTAACGCTTTTTATGGTAGCCAAAAGCAATGTTTCACTCTCGTCCAAGAAAACCATGCTTCACCTTCTAATTTCAGGAACAGAGCCAGAAAAGAAGTTTGAAAATACGAAAGGTTGCTTAGAAAATAACCTGCATGCAGGGAGATTTATTGAAATTTTTCATTTCACTCCTTAAACAAATGTGAGGCACTGAAAAATGTGATAGGTGCGAAAGTCAATCCGAAAATACCTCCACTCACACCCACCACTCCCAAGACCGCTCCAAAGCCTACTGCTCCCAGACCACCACTCCAAAGCCCACCGCTCCAAAGACCACCAATGACACCGAAAAGATCGACACCCTGCCAATGCAAGATCGTGATCAATTTGTCGTTTTCAAAGCTTTAAGGCTGCAATGCAAGCTTGGGCTTTCACTAGGGCAGACAAATTCTAATAAAATTAGGTAGGATTGTGCAGGAAATTCTTTGCTCGTTGTCTTGTGTCTTGTTCTATCTAAGCTACCGGAGGTGTCCTTTATATAACAAATCGTCACTTAACAACATTTTCTCTCAGCCTCATCCATAGTGACTTCCGTGCTCTCTCCCAGTCTTCCACAAGGTCCTCCGATCAGCTCCTTCAAACTTCTACTAAAACATTCTCCCTTTCCCCTTGACTGTTCTCCGACAGTCCTAATGCCTTCCTGCTTCTTCCTGCGTTTCCTAACCGTTTCTTATCTGTTTCCTAACTGCCATAGTCCGACACCAATTCGTCTCATCCTCAAACAAACTCTTAATCTATGACATCCTTAATCCTTAGCTAATTCCTGAAACCTCTCAAACATTCCTGCTACCGCTAACTACCTTTCCTTGCATCCTTTAGTGTGACATATCAAACAATGTCCCAAACACACTAATCCTGTAACATCTCTCTTTCTTGTGCAACTCGTACTAACATTACAGCGGTATGGAAGTATCGTGAATTTCAACAAATTCAACTACTGCTACAAAAACTCGGATTCTTCATGCCATGTTGTTATTTGTGCTTATGACAACTGCACTTTCTGCATCAGTGCTACCTATTCCTCCTCTACTCACACATTGAAGTTGAAGTCGCGCCACCCGCCGATGAGTGTGCGACTTCAACTCGGCTGCAAAAATAAATAGTGTTGTGGTGGGGGTACAGAATAATTGCATTAGTACAGGACAAATTAGCCGCACTCCTTCTTCCCAGGAGACCTGACTAGAGCGTATCCTACCGACCATCTTTTCCATAAGCAAGGCCACAAGTTCTCGCAACATTTTCAATGCTGTTAAGCTTCACCACCGCGTTACAATATCCTACAATGCCACTAAAAAAAACAAAACTGATTAACAATAGCAGGTATGTTAATGATTTTTTTTACACGTGTACCTGCTCCTGTGGCTGGTTCCAGTATGATGATATACTATGCAATCCTGCAACTGCCACCATTCAGGGCTATCATGGCACTGCCAGTAGTCCCTGTCACTCCATATGCGACGTTTTTCATATACAACCTAACACTTGTAGTTGAGATTGTGGGATTGCAAACTCACAATAATATGCTCTTTACAGCACCTGTCATTAAAAAGGCAGGCGGTAGCCCTCAAGCTGCCCGTCTTTCTGCTGGAGAGTAGAGAGCACTACTTGCTGCTTCCAATGGGACCTTACAGAACATGCGGGACTGTCTACAGTGCTGCTGTCGCTGTCACCAAGAAGCACACTACCCCTCACTGTCGAGCTCAGCCCCAGGCTGTAGACCTTTAAATACTGTGGTAGCCTGTTTGGGTCAGGATGGGGAATGGGTAGAGCTCACGTGGCTTTTCTTTTTTTTTATTCACATGGTGTATTTTTTTTATTATATTTTAAATTCGATCTTGTTGAGTACGGCGAAAATGGTAGAAAAAAAAGATTTTCGCTAGCTGTTTTACTATGGCATCACGGCATATTAACCCTGCCAAGGAAATATGAGGGCATATTAACACCTCACCCAACAGTATTCGCTAGATTTAATGTAGGCAGTAAAAGAAAAGACCTCCATGTCCACAGAAGAGGAAACATTACCAAGCAACAAACAATAACCCATTCCTAAAACCATGTGAATGGAGACCCCACATCCCCGAAACCACAACTCCCAGCAAAAAAAAAAGAAAAAAAACAAAAAATAACAAAAGAAGATAATAATACAAAAACAAATACCAATGAAAATAACAACGAAAAAAACCTGGGGGTTCGGGGGGTCTTTTTTAGAATACACATAGGTAATAGTCTCCTGGATAGACTTGATACTTTCAAGTTCTTTTACACCTACGACTATTCATAACCGTAAATGGCCATCAGATGTTTGATTTAGGTCAGTCGAGGTTTCTTTAGTTTTCCTGTTTGATAACAAGCAGTCAATCCCGGGATCATGAATGTAACATATGTAGATTTATATACTTACGATTTTTGACATTAAGATAGAGGCCAAGCATTATCTTCAGGGTAGCCATGTCCTTTTCATGTTCTGCCTTGTTTGAAACTCTTTTCGAAAAGGGAAAATCAATAAACATAACCTTGAATCCATTGCGATGACGCTGGATAAGAATGTCTGCAGGACAGATATCTTTGTGGATAACACCATGAGTGTAGATATCCAGCAATGCCTTTACAATCTCGTTATGCTCCTGATCACACAGCCCTTGTACTACTATGTGAGAACCTGCAATCTCTATTGCAATCGCAAAGAACCCCCCTCAGCCTACTGTGTACCAGGCACCTTTGAGCTTCGGAATCATCTATGCTTGCAGCTGCTCCAAAGATGTATAGTTCTGCACTTCAGTCAGAATTTCCTCCTCGCTATCTGGGATGACTATCCCTTTAGAGACAGAATGCCTTCTTTTTTTTTTTTTTTTTTTTTTGCTGGTGCCAGGGCCACTGAGAATACTTTCCTCTGGCCTGGGAGGTGGATGGAGAGGGCTGGGTTCTAACCTCAAGCATTCCAATCTCGATAGATTGTCTTCGCCCGGCTGCCCTGAAGCTATTCTTGATCACCCCTCCTCTAGCTTCCACCTCTAGCTTCTGCCTCTTCATCCTCACCATTGCCTTTGACTTCCTCACTGCCCTCTTCCTCTCCTTTATCTGACTCTTCTGACTCTTCTGACTCTTCTGACTCTTCGGACTCTTCGGACTCTTCGGACACTTCGTGTTGACTATCGCGGCATTCATGCGGCAGATCGTATTATCGGTCACAATGGTCATGGGCGTGTTGGCGAGGAATCAGATTAGTTGGAGGACCACGAGATGTCGGGTGGTATCATATCGCAGCGACATGGATGATTTGCTGATATGATAGTATCTCATGTCGGAAGTGACGGGAAAAGGAGTTAAGGATATACCGGATATAATATCTACCAGAGATAAGATAATGGAGTTAGTAAAAGGTGTGGATGCCTGGAGATAAGGGACCTACCGGCATCCCGGTATGAAGAGATTTAAGGATATAAGGTTAGGGTTGATATTGGGAATATCAACGGGCATGCAAAGAAGTAGTTGGGGACTTTGGTGTATAAACCTTAGCTATTGCCCGTAGCTTTGCGACAAATAAGCTCAACAGAAAGTTCATAATTCGCACTTCGGACACTTCGGACAATTCGGACTCCTCCTCCGCATCTTCCTCTTCTTCACTGCAGCAAGTGTTTTCTCCTGCTATTGATACTGCTTATTTTCTTCGTTGAGTTCCCATTTTTTTTTTGGACAATCTTTCTTTCTTTCAACTAATTGGTGCCGTGTGGGTTAGTATAGAATGATTATAGAAAAGCTGTAAAGAAGAACCAAAAGAGTAAAGGAAAAAAAAAAAAAGGGAACTGCGTACACCTTCTTGCTCAGGTTCTAGGTTTCCTCTTGCACGCGCAGAATAAATATTTATTGCACGTGTGAAGAGACGGGAATTAACTGGTCTATGGGAACCATGGCTGGGTAAAGGTAGCGGAGGTGTGGTTTTCGATCCATTGAGTCCTCTGGAAGATGTTCTGAGTGGACATGGTTGCGGAGGACAATTGTTCCCTTCCGAGGAACAGAGTGCACCAGGATTTTTTATCAATTATCATATGACACCAGAATTTATTTGGAAAAATGTAAAATCTTGCTGTCATAGGACAGGCAGAGAAGTTGATGTGAGTTTGCACATGTTTTTGTGCATTGCTCAAGTCTCCTAAGAAAAACCATTAGATTAGTAGGGACTCTTTAGGAATTTATTTATCTTTACCTTCAGGATCCTCTTGACAATACTCTTCAACCTCCTCACAAAACCTTTCAAAATCATCAGGCGTGTCAAGATTAGTTGCTTTTGCTTTGAGAGGCCGATCGCCAATGGCCGACGGTTGATAGCCGATATAAGCGAGAAAGAAAGAAAGTAAAGACCCTCGGTTGCTACAAAGCCACCCCTTCCATGCCCCCCTGTCCTCTTGGTATTCCTTCATACCAGCCGTGCTGTGGTATAGTTTCTCTCTGGAAAGCCGTTCGAAGTGGGTTATAACAGGTCCGGAAAACCACACAACCTTGTCCCTAAGAGCCTTGTTGTGGTTGGTCATAAGTTCTATTCTCAATGAAGAAAGGTTTAAGGAATAACGAGAAGAGGGAAATTCATTTCATCAATGTGGTAATTGTGTTAGGTTTTTGTGTGAAGAGCAAATAAAGGAAGATGAGGATTATTGTTGGCTGCTTTTCTTGTCCTTCCTTTACGACATCTCTCGGTTCTTAGATACCCCTTTTTCCCTCTCATCGAACAACTAACATCTAGTATCATACAAGCAACGCAATTAACTAAGGACAACAGGCAATCGACCGCGTATTCCACGAGTCCCACAGTCCAGCTTCCCTTGATCACCGTCTTCTTCGAAAATTTGGAATCCCTCTCCCATCAAGCACCCGGCCCCAATACCCGTCGATTCGATAATGGCTCATCTTTTTATGAAGATACTTCATCCTGCCATACCCACAATGCCGTACAAAACGCATTGTAACAGCTTACAAAAGGCGCAAGAAGTAGAACCAAACCCACCAGGTACTAGCGTTAAACCAAGAACAAAACCCAAACAAAGAATCCAACCCACTAAGAAATCCCCACAGCACCATCATAGCACATCAATCGACCCAATCATGGGAGGTGATGCATCAATGGGCGATAGCGGACATGAGAGATGTTCAGTTGAGGTTTAGCTGTTTATGACCCGCCAGAACAAAAAAAGTAAAAATGGAGAGAAGAGAAAGGGCAACAAAATGCACAGAAAGGAAGCGATGCTTACAATGTCATTAAGATACCATAGGCTAATACATAAGAGGATGACGTAAGCAGTCACCGAGTGTCACCTGTGATGGCACTTGTTATGAGAGTGCTTACACAAATCCCATCAGGGGGGTGAGGATAGTGAATAATTAACGGGAAAAGTTATTTCTTGGTAAAGGCGCCCTCGACAGGTAAACTTATTCAACACAAAGCTAGAAGTGAGAGGAGTGATAACAGCCAGGGACCTCTAAAGATGGTCCGGGAATGGCATATACCACCAACTTCCCTGCAAGGAAACAGCCCACCGAAGACCAACGAGGGGAATACACAAAATCGCAATAGGAAAGGTGGATATATGATACGAAATACCAGTCATAATGAGGAACTGGAGTCTTGCGCTGATGAGGGTAGAAGCCATTTGGGAACGGGCGATTCTCCTACAAAAACTCACCCAAAATGACCGAAAATACCGTGTTCCCAAATACGACACCAAAGCGCACCCCCAAAAACAGCCCACCAGTGCCCGGTCCCAAAACCTCCCCCCCTCTGCTATACTATCCACTATCCTACCTCCGCACCATAACCCCACAAACCCCATTAGTTTCAACCTTTGAGAAAAAAGCACACAGTACTCCGTAACCTTCCCTCGAACTATAAACTCCGGAGTTAGCAGTCAAATCAAGGTTTACATGCACTACATATAACCTGCTATCTGCACTGCGGAGAAGCAAAATATGTGCCGAATGTCCCCCCAGACTTAGTCAGTAAACATACCCAAAATACCCCCAGTACTCCGATATCTCGTGATAAAAAGTCCAAATAAGTACTGCTTTTTTTTCTCCTCCAGCTGCACCAAAGCACTCTGTTGCATACCTTCACATGTGTGTATGCTAATATTCACGAGAGCGAAGGTACAGTCTGAGCGGCATACCCCCCTTACGCTGTCGGACCCTGAATGAAACCGGCCACGTGATGTTGAATCTTTTATGCCCTACGCAACACTGCAGTGTTTCCATTACAAAAACAGCCGCCATCGGTCATTTAATGCTTAAAAGAAACATTACCACTGTTGTGCAAAGGTCTGTGGAGGGTGCTTTAGTTATCTTGTATCACGACAGTTTCTATATCCCACAACCAAACACTCCCGAAATCACGCCTCCTGATGTAGTGTTTTGTAGGTCGCCTGTTTTCTCAATGTTGCAATCCACACACGGCAAGCACTGCAAAGACGTAGCAATAAGGGAGAGACATTCAAAACCAAAAATAAGAACAAGAACAACTAGTCTTAAAAAGCTCATGACCTATTCGGGATTTGAAATTGCGTTGCTCGGGCGCGAAGAGTTTGTAAGAATAGGGAGATAGTTGGATCATGTCAGCATTTTCTCACACGACAGCTTCCCGAGAGTATGAGTGAGGAGTTATGTCACGCGCTTGACATTGAATATAACGGAATTTGATTTTGGAGAAAGACGCATAATTCACAAAGACCATATCCCTACTGGCCTGTTCAACATGATGTACATACTTCCGGCATGTACCGCCGAGACTGGTGTTACCCGATGTATATGCATTTATAACATAGGGGATAAGATAACTGGAGAAGAGGTCAATGCAGACTTAAGAAAAGTGGGTATGAGCGAGAAAGTAGAGTGCTGGGAGAACTCAAACATCGAAGGCTCCAAGGGCGATGGTGGGTCTTGAATATATACTTGCGCTTCACCAGTATCGCGGGGGCGCTCTCGGCAAGGGAGACTCTTCAGAAGCTGGAACACTACGAAGGCCGTTTTTAGGCACGCACACGATCCTTATGGTAATACAATTAGTGTGGGCGAACTTGGCGAAGCGCGGGATCCCATCCGTAAACAAACCTAAAGCTCCGTTCATGCCGTCGCCTTCGTTTGCCATCTGATCTTGAATTCCACAATTTCTTTTCTCCATTTATCTGGTGTGCTTATCTAGGGGAATTTAGCCGAGCTTTTGAGGAAATGTGGAATTTTATGGTTGATGATTTAGAGTCATGGTCATAGCATTAATGCCAATAAAATGTTTGTCTTTTTTTTTCTTTCTTGAAATACTGAGTCCATTTGAACTGTGATCGTGACGGAGCTCCTTCGGGACCATCGAGTATACCAATGATAATGAACTTGTTTTAAATTTCAATGACGGATCATGGGGATTTCAACACCAGGATGAGAACAACGGTAGTGAGACTTTTTACATGATCGCAACGTCTTGAAAAGAGCCCCAAAGTTCTTTACAGTATTTTCTTCCCCCCGCTATGCATTTTCACCAGATAAACGTGTTGGTGAAGTCACATCCGTCTCTTTGAAGGAGATTACAGGGCCTAAGGGGAGGGCGGGGGTATTGCTAAGTTGAGGTCTGTGAATGAGAGGAGCCCGTCCCACAAACAAAGGGAAATCCCATTTCACCAAGACTTTTGTCTAGTGACTGTGCCATACACCAGTATAGTGCAAACCAGCTCACTCGTGGCACCGGAAATAAGAGACTCAAGTGCAAAAAGAAAGTCAGTATGGGCCGGGCGCTTGAAATCAACATTCATCCTCAGCCGCTATTTAAGAGTGTAAAATACTCTCTCCACCATTCGCCTATCCACAGGCACAGCTTTGGTTTTATTAACTAGGTCGGGTTTGTGCTTCGATTTTGTTTGCGCGCCCTTGCACACTTAAAAATGAGCTCGAAATGTGTGATTGCAGTTACTACCTCCAATATCGTGTCCTGTACCGTATTGACTCGAATTCAAGGGAATTGCAATAGAACGTAGAAATTCCGGTGTCCGGATACTTTTTAAATTGCCAAGTACGTAATTCCCACAGAGTAGCCTTTCTCGCTGCTTTCTTTTCCTTTAAACGAATGGCAAAGGTCTCGAGAACTGCACCTGCGGCAATAATTTGTGAAAATCCTACCTCTAGAGGCTACTATCTCCTCAAATGAGCTCGGATGTTGTGCCACACTTTCTTTTGACCTCCTAGCTTGAAACCGAATTTCACCAAATAATGCGGCATTACCGAGTGAGTGGTCATGATGTCCGACACAAACTCTGTGGTGGCAATCTTTTCTCGTTTCTTTTCATTTAATGGGAATCCTGATACTGGGGTACAGGTACGCTCGCCATCCCTGGTAATACACGAGCTTCCTATTATTGGGCAATGATAGTGGCAAGAGCCTTAGATAGGGTGGCCATCACTTTTTGTTGGCCGCTAGGTACAGTACAACGAGGTGACAAATGTCATTGTTGATGGCCACTTTTACTCCAAAAATATGTTTTTTTTTCTTTTTTTCCTAACACTAGAATTCGACTAAGTTACCTGCAGTACAAACGAATCAATTATTGACAAAATAGTGGTTCTAGGTAATTTAATTGTGGGATTCACATTTTGAAGAGTATGGTAAAATATTGAGTAAGCTATAGCAATGCAAAATTGGCAATTTTCAAAACATGTATCTTTTTGTATGGCCATATACATAGTTCTTGGACATAGGTCATCCTCGGTCGACCATTATACTGTCCCTCGTCGCGACACAACAAAACCACTCCAAAATGGGAAAAGAAATAGCTGTTATAAATTTACACTTTCCATGTCAACCCTCTCATGAATTATGCCATAACTGTATCTCCAAGTAGCTAAGAACCTAAGGATTCAAAATCCGATTTTTATTTTATCAATCAAGTTGGGACTTGTCTGCGGTAGGTAATTGGGTGCGGAGAAGCTCTAAATTTCAGTCTATGCGCCACCGATTTATAGGGTGCCCATAGAAAAAGGTACTTCATCCGAAGATTGTTGATTTCAAATGGCCACAAACAACCCAAATCTGCAAGAAATTATCAAAATATTCTATATGCTGCTTGCAATAGACAATGCTCTGAATTAATAAAATTTGGCAATAATTGAAAGACGGGTTGTTGTATTCTAAGCGGATGAAAAATGACATTTTTGGTGTAAAAAGCACGAGTGACGATGAGCTGTGTCACCCTACTGTACAAATTCCTGTCGCTAAACTCATGTCTGGGTCTCAGTGGCCGCAAATAAACCAGCACTGCCGACAGAACAAATGAACATCTTATAAAAATATAAGTTTCAGAATTGCTAGGTCCCTTCTCATCCATCAGTATATTTTTTGTTTTAATTGATCGAGAGGTGGAGGGGCACATTGTAGTCTTTGTGACCCCAAATTTCGCGCATTTTGGTGTGTTTTGGCTGGTACTTCTGCTGGCCAATGATGGGTTTTGTCCAAGAACTATAGATGAAAAAAAAAATCAGCACCACCGAGAAAAGTGAAAATTATTGGGAGCCCAGAAATATGACTCTGGTGTCACCCCGTTGAAGGACACGAGCTTTCTCGCTACTAATGGTTTCCGGTAATTGAAGAATGAGGTGTCGAGGAATAGGTTCATAGGCGTTTGGGGCGCTCAGGCTGAGCTGTTTTTGCAACTTTGAAAACAGTAGAGTTCCAGCATACCGACACAAGAACCCAGAAACCCAAAAACTCAAAAAACCCCGGAAACCTCTGGAACCGCCAAAGAAGCAGGTTTCCGGCGCAGTACTGTGGGGGTGAATTTGCGGTTGATGGTTTTTCTATGTATGGCAGATAGAACTTTTACAGCACTAGCTAGGTTTCACGTAGTTAGGGTAGAGGGTTGTCAGGTGTCGGCTGTGTGGGACCGGAGTGTGAGTGGCTGAGTGGTAACAACGATCCTCTGCTCGTCCAACACGGGAACACAGACGACGGAGACACCGGACATCACCAACGATATCGTGAACGAAACCGATGACTGTACCAAGCTTTAACGACTACACCCAAAGGACTGGGATACGATAGCCTACCTAAATACAAAAGTCTTTTTCTCTTCTATTTTCTCTTTTCCTTCCTTCCGTGAGATGTCGATAGCCTTGTTCCCTTATCACCGAGTGAAGCTGGTCGATCGTTGGTCTTTCCCTTTGGGACCCGGTTTGGTCCTTTGGGTACTCGAAAATCGAAATTTCCGTTTTAGCCGTCAAAACCGCTTTTCAAAAACAGCACAAACGACTCAGAGTTAGTGCCCCTATTGTCAGAAAATTACGGAGAAGAGAGCCCTAGCACCAGTACTGTTTTTGAAGGCTGTCACCGGGATAGCCCAACCGCCCCGAAAATATTCGGAAAATATACCAATAGGGTAATGTCCCACGTTTTGAACAAGGATTCTGATAAAAGTTAAGGGATATTTCAACTGGCTTTAGATTGTAATTCTAGGTGTCTGTACAATATGGCTCAGATGTCGATGTTGGGTGCAGACTGCCTTTAAGAGAGGGCCTTCATGCTCCAAAAACGGTATCTCTACTGATACCATAAGGGATAGAATAGTTGAGTAGATGTGAATTCCTAAAGAAAAGGTCAGAATATGAAGCTAATAGAAATTAGTTGCTAGTAACTGGTGTTCCATAAGCTGGTGACCTGATTCTGTTAGAGGGTGTTGGCTAACTTTGCTTTGCTTAGCATTGCTGGCCGAAATAACCAAGCGTGACCCATAGCTCACCACCTAACTCAGCCCCCACCAAAATTCTCTCCGCCTTTCTAAACCAGAGGTAAGTAATGATTCTCGATTCCTTTAGGTTGTTCACATTCTGAACTCATGGATTGGTATCGTTAAAATAAAATAAACAAGAGAATCTGTCGGCATTACAAATGTGGCATCCCAATTATTTCTATACCTTACCTTATTGTTACTCATCAACTCCTGGATCGTTATCATTACACAAGTACTGGTATGTTATCACCAATGAAAATTCTTCTTTTCTTTACCTGGTTTATGTTTTTTTTTCTTTTTTCTTTTTTTTTGCAGGACGCATGGGCAAATATCATGAGAGGAAATATGTTAGCACAGGAACTCATGCAGGGTGGGTGGAATAATATCAATGGTTGACTAACAAATGAGAGCCTCCGCTCATATAGTATGTAGTGGGAAAGAAATTATGATCAAAGCATTCCAATGTCAAATGGTGCGGGTGATGTTGTGAATGGTTCCAAACTTTAACGGCCAGCAGGAAGCAACAGCAGAACAGAAGAAAAAAAGAAAAAACAACAGATACATTTCTTCTAGTATCGGATTATTAAGGTTAGCCTGTGCTGGTCATAGAGATATAGGGTGATTGCACGGGGATAATATACTTGATACAAACCATACTAGACAACAGGAAGGAAAATAGTTCAGCTATAAGTTATATGAAGGTACAATAGTCCGGGCTCAAAGTCCATCACCCCAGCCATTCTTGGTCGCCCTCAAGCAAGCAAAAAGGTAAAGATGAAGATGGAAACATGCAAGGTGAGCAATCAAATCAACTCCAAACGTAACAAAGACCTAGCATGGAATAGATCAAAGGTTTGGAAAGAGGGTACTGGGTTGGATAGAGAAACCCTCATTTTAACACATTTTAGCATCGCAGCCCTGTCCTAACAGGGATCCAGAAGGGTCAGATTCCAACCTCGCCGGTAGTCTGTGATATCCACCTACCTGGTTCAGCTAACTACATCAACGTGAATAAAAAGAATTAACCCCATCAGAAAGCATTGATTATACCAATCTCCCCCTCGTATTCCATTAAAACACTTGAATAAATAAGTCCATCATATTTTTTCCACCGGTGGGTAAATCTGGCGTTCAGGACTGAAGATAGTAATTGGTTTGGCACATAACCTATCCGATCTTTTTACAGTCTGATATGATTTTCTTACCTTATGGTGGCTTTGCGATTATAGGCATGTGAGAGAGAAACTATGTCATTGCTACCATTTATTCCCTGCATCATTCCCGATATAATGCCGAGATTCTCAAATAAAATAAAAGATTGCGCGAGCTCGGTAACTGTAATTATTTGGCAAGTGTTATTTCTGCACATTTTTTATATTGGTCAGGGCGGTCTACGATTGCCAGCCTCCCTCCGCTAAGCGCTACGCATGCATGTAAAGCTATACCGCAATCGCGGGGACAAAATACGTGCCACGGACACAGGGACATTATTAGCGTGACGGTGCACGTCATGGGAAGAAGGGGAGAAGAAATCATCATCTATAAACCGCCGTAATTTTGCGCACTGGTGAGTCTTTAGTAGAGGAAGTGAAGTGGTAAGTGTTGGCTCCTCCATTGAGTACTCTCCAAGGTCATTCGGTTTGTAGCGGACTAAATAACTTTACTAAGTTACTCCGATTATCATGCATGCTAGACACATGTTATCTTTTTTCTTTTCTTTTCCATACCGTATTTGTAAATACTCTAAACTAGGAAACCTTTCCAAGTAATCCCACAATTTTACACAACCTTCACAGACTTTCTCACACTTTACCAAACATTCAAACCACTGCGAAGTCTCCATGAACCGCCACTTCATCTTTGCTTTGTGGACTCGACCAGATTTGATCGCCCATGACTTGATCACTCTCCCTACATCCTATAGTCGTCCTCCCGATGTCCCACTACTAATACCTCTTCACATGCGGAGACCTATGAATTTTCTCAAACGATCACACAGTGATTGTTGGGTGTATACATCATTGACAACCACTTCCACCTCCGCCCCCACCCCACTAGTGCTCACAGCAGCTCACCTTCTCTCTCGTAGTTCCGTCAACTTCCTGATGCGTTCCAAAGTGGTGGGGCTTTGTCTGCCTAGGCTTTTGGAGAATCCCGTGCAGACCCGCTCATAAGATTCTTCGGTATTAGGATATTTGCACTGTTGTTTGTGTAGACCAGCAACACGATCGAGGATTTCAGATTTTATAGTGCTCCGGATGAAGGGCTCTCTCTATAGCTTCCAGGACGTGTAGACTCATTGTCTCTGATTCAACATACCCTCCTTGGTCCTCCAGAACCTAAGCCAGGTTGTTAACGCTTCCTAGGGTATATGGTGGTCTGCTCCAAGAACCTTTTTCTGCCGTCCAGTGCATGCCAAGACAATGTTGCTGATTCGGCGGACCTTCCTAGGTCTCGTAGTACCAACTCCAGGTTATTGACACTCGCTAGAGTGTCGGGGTGATCTGGTCCAAGAACCTTTTTTTTAGACTCCAATGCACGCCGATACATTGTCTCTGATTCGGCGTACCTCTTTAGGTTTTGTAGCACGGAAACCAGGTTGTTGACACTCGCTAAGGTGTCGGGGTGATCTGGTCCAAGAACCTTTTCTTTAGACTCCACTGCACGCCGATGCATTGTCTCTGATTCAGTGTACCTCCCTAGGTCTTGTAGCACCGAAGCCAGGTTGTTGAGACTCGCTAGGGTGTCGGGGTGATCTGGTCCAAGAACCTTTTCTTTAGACTCCAATTCACGCCGATGCATTGTCTCTGATTCGGTGTACCTCCTAGGTTTTGTAGCACTAAAGCCAGGTTGTTGACGCACACTAGGGTGACGGGGTGATTTGGTCCAAGAACCTTCTCTTTAGATTCCAATGCACGCCGATTCACTGTCTCTGATTCAGCGTACCTTCCTAGGTCTCGCAGCATGGAAGCCAGGGTCATGACACATCCTAGGGTTGTGGGGCACTCTTAAGCGAATGACTTCTCAATATTGCTTAGTTCTTTGCGAAGCAGATCCTCTGCCTCCCTCGCCCGTCCCTGGGACTTTCTCACTCGTGCTAATAGCAGAATCCTTGCGCAATATTCTTCATTCTAGTCATCATTTTTATCTGCATCTCGAAGTGCCATACATTGGCAGGCCTGTATCTCCGCCATATCATAGGAACCGGTATCTAAAAAGTAGTTTCCCGACAAGAAACTAAGGCTTTCAGCAATGGGATCGGGTGAATCTTTGGTGACAGCCAGTGCATGCGGGACGTAGGCAGTGGCAAGACCACCATAGCACCACTCGATTGTATCTCGGGGGAACAATCATGAAACCACTCTTAGTGCGGTGGGCTTCCATTGAAGCCGTTCCCCTGTCGATAAGTATACACGAATAGAAAGCTAGACCAAATGATGAAGTTCGTAAAATCTCTTGCCTTCACGCCTGACATCTGTAACCAACGAGAACCCCAATAACTTTCCAATAGCCAGCCGTAACCTAAGTGAATCATCGATCCCTTCCAAGCCACATTGGCTCAGTAGCTCCTCCGGTATATTTTGACGATCGAAGAAGGCAACCAATCGGAGAAGGCTTGCCGCTGCCGGCATCTGATTTGTTATTTAGTCAAAAGTGAGAAAGTATGTGCCGAGGATACCTTTGGTCATATCGCCCTCTTGTCGGATATCGCCAAAGTTTTGCAAAAGTAGCACTGTCCTTCCTTCATGGTTGTCTTGGAATATAGACCAGTAATCGGAAGGAAGTGTCTTTGTCTCGGTCATAAAAGCTGCCGTACCCATGATAGCCAGTGGTAGGTAATCCAGTGAGTCCAGGATTACCGGAACAACCTTTCGGTCTTCATCTTCTAAAATATCCCAGCCGTGAAATCATTTTGAGAACAGCTCCAGTGCTTCTTCCCCGACATTCGCCCAACCTCGATAACTGCACACTCCTGCCGACTTGCAACCTGCAGAGATCTTGTGGTAAATATCACAGTCCCCTTATGACCCTGCGGTACAAACTTCGTGATCGGACTCTCGTTGCTAAGAAAGTCGTCCTCGTTGTCAGCATTGTCAATAACTAGGGTCCAGTCACCACTATCCGGACCTTCAAAACATCCTTTCATATGCGACAAGAATCCCTCTTCATTTTTTTCAGTGGTGGCCCGAGGAATGTTGACACATTGTGCAATAGTCCGAAAGCCTTGACTGAACTTTAGTAGGCCACTCCCGTGTACCCAGAAAATATCACACTCGCTCTCCTTGCCATGCTGATAAACGTATTCGAGGGCAATCTGTGTTTTCCTAAGCGATGTTAGTATCCTTCCTAAGGCACAGCAATCAATACATACCCCGAACCCCCGAATCCATGGAGAATGACCCGATTATGATCTTTACTTTGGCAATACCCTTTCACTGCCTCAATGATACTACTACGGCCAGTAAACGTCTTATTCTTGCTGTAGGGAACTATCCAATATCGCCTAGATGCATCGCTCGAATCTACTATCATGTTAAATCTGTGCTAGTAACCAGGGAAAAAAGGTGATGATACTTCCGTCTCTAGCTCTCAAAGGTTCCCCTTGATTTATGACTCCGAAATTGGCGATATGGTGGTGGGTGTGAACTCCCCGACAACATTACCTTTACCGAGGACGTTATGATCCCCCCTATTCCCGCTGAAGCTTCCGTGGTTATTGGATTGGATTTCGGTAATTCTGACAAGATTGTTAGATAGGTGCTGATCGGATTTAAAAATGAACAGGTAGATTAATCGGGATACCCACTTCTCCATCTCAAATGATGCACTATTTATCTTACTGTATATCTATGTTTTTTTTCCAGAGGTTGGATTTGATAATAACCCCGGTGGAGGTAGCTTGTTCGATAGTGATGGCTTACTCGTTGCTTATCGTAATATTGGAAAGCTATCCTTTCGCATGTGCTGGGATAAGTCAACACGGGGAATGATGGAATGGGACCGAACCTTGGATACTAAAATGAATAAGTCTCCTATTTCACGACAGTTGGAGGGTAAAGTAGGATCCATGGTAGCAGTGCTCAAGTACAGTGGTGATTAAGGATTTTCTGTGATGTGTATGAGTAAAAGGGTGTAGCAACGAAAGTTAAACTTTAGAGATCAGAAATCAATAGCCTTGGCCATCCGGCTGAAGAAATACCATATTCCACATCATATTCTGTTTGCTGCAGGTTCTGGCAATGTAATTGGCTATTGCAGTGAGGATATGGACAGCAGCTAGCTTTGGTGTGGATGGCCTGCTTTACAATTGCATTCGTGACACAAGAGCAACTACCTCCAATTGTATTCTCCTGCAACTGACAGCAGCTGTTCATTTTTAGTTGACAAATCAGCTGGAAACTACTCGGAAAACACAAGATTTGAGCTTTCGAATAACACCGGTCAGCTTAGTGAATTCTACCACTTAACCCCACTGGGATAGAGAGCTTTTCGTATTAGTTACCTTTCTGTCAAGAGCAGACTGCCACACAGACCACCTTACCTTACAGTCAATCCAATAACTATCCTGCACCATGGTGCATTAAACAGCAAACAGAAAGAAGAAAATACTGGTCAGTTTTCCGACTTTCAGCGCTGTGCAGTGTGCATTTCCAGGATTGCCAATAGATATTGAATGATTTGTACTCTACATTACATTATGTCACACGAGGATGGTGCCCAAAATGGTGAACAGACCGGTGGTAATCAGCCAAATAATGTTAATCCATGCCTTTGGCTCAATAGATTCTGTATCTGTGAAGAATTTAAAAAACCCCTCACACAGGTATCGCACGATATGGTTGTCCGAAAATTCTTGCGAATATTTCCATCGCGGTGCAGAAGTTATTGAATGATTATTTGCTATCGCAGATTGGAATACAATACCTGTAATCTCTAACATGATGAACCGATCTAGATGGTCGAATTTATCAATTGTTAATGATTCCGGAGGGTTTGCCGATCCTTTTGCCTCGGAAAATCTGTCCGTTTCCATCTGGCCTAGTTCAGGCCAGTGCGATATGTTCAACACGATAAGGAACCGTACAGTACGGTATTGTCAAGTTGAAGTTTCAAAAGCGCTAAGCGAGGTCATTCCAGACACCGTGATATGGGAAATATTTCTCCAAGACAAGTTGGTGTACTCAACAACTCTCTTGACGATTTTTGAGAATGGCAAATTTTGTGTCTGCTGTAAGAGTGTATACGAATACTCGCTAGAGCTCAACTAGTAAAATATACAACATTAGACTGATTCTAACTGAGGGAGGTTAAGTTCCAAGTTCGTATTGTATTATATAGGACCATATATATATCGAACGCTCTCACAATACTGAAATGTTGCCAGAGCAATGCGACAAAGAACACAAATACTGTGGAGAAAGCAAATAGCACTTTCCAAATATTCAGAGGTCTGAGAACATATTTTCTCATTATCTGGAGGACCCAGGGTCTATCATTGGGTGCCAAAAGAAATGCGGATACCAAGCAGAGTGGAACAGGCGCGAGGTAGGCTACACAGTGCCACACCTGCCTCAGGACATAGTAAATGTGCCTCTGCGGCAGTCTTTACCACCCGTGTGTTCGTTTTTTTCTTCTTTTTTTTTTTGACATCTCTCGATATTTGGTGGAGGCTGTTGAGTAAAGTGATTCATCAAAGTTATGTGCCAGCGAGCTTTTCTATGGTAGTTTTGCGACCCACTCAGGATTCTGTTGCCCAATCACACCCGATCATGCCGGGTCGACCATGCGGGTCTAAGCTGTATGGTTGCTGTAATTCCTATATGAATACCGCCTGCAGAGCTCTGGAGTCTCACGTGACCACAGAGCACCTGGTAACATTCCTTCCCTGTCGGGAACATTCTGGTTCAGCAAGTGGATGGTCCAAGTGGCTTTTTCACTTATAACTTAGATCTTTTCAAACGCTAGAGGTTTTCCTGTTCCTCAGTTTTGTTTTGTTTCTCTTTTTTGAATACCCGCGCATAATACCGTAATCATATCAAAGTCGGACTTCCGTAGTGCTTGTAGCTAACCTGTGGCTGGTAACTCCAGCCCCTAGTGTGATTGACCAAAATTGTTGTAGAAACGGGGGTGAGCTTAATTCAACAGCTATTGGCCGCACACTTAACCCAATTCGGGTCTAGTGCCTCGCTAATATCAATCCTGGTTTCCCCAGATTTCCGTGGCAATAGGCCGGTGGCGGGCCGTGTAAATCCCAACAATCGAGGTCTCAGTTTCCGTAATTCAATAAAACCAATAAAGTGAAAGAGGGAATTTCTATTACCGTACTCGCGCTGCAGAGTTGCTCAGACAGAAAACAGAAGTGGCAGCAATGGATCATCGTATCTGGTATGGTAGAGCAGCAGTTACGCTTCGGAGACAGCAAAATACCCCAGAATAATTCTGCCGCTTTTGTCATTTAGCCCCGTTGAGTTGATAACCGTTTTGATATCCTGGGTACTTCTTAGTGCAAAAGGATATTTGAAGTCCTGCCATCAGGTAAACTTGCAAACCTGACGATAAGACACTCCCCCTTCTAGTATCGGGTCAACACTAACACTAGTTGCTAAAGGTTAGCGGGATGTAGGGAAATTCAGCGCTATCAACACTGCAGGGACATTTAAACCTATAGTTCACGATATGAACGAAACTGCGATATCGCTTTGACGCGAGATCTGGGATGAACTATGAGCAGATAGCTCGTGAGCGCGCCCTTCCACCATCAACAATTCGGAGTGTTGTCAAGAGATACCAAACTCGAGGCCACATGATGTGCACAAAAAGGGGAATGGTGAAGGTTCGTAGGTTGATGGTTGGTTGTGTAAGGATTCCCCCTCTCTAGCTACAAGCTATATACTGTAACATGTGTACATGTTCTGGCAACTGTATAAAGGTTACGCTTATGTTTTCCTTTGTCATGTTATGTTGTTTGCTTTTGCTTTGATTGATTGATTGTTTCACTACCAGTATCACTAGGATTCTGGTAACATGTTATGTTTGTTTTAGTTATGCTTTTGTACCAGCAAGGTTGTGCCCTAGGGATTCCAAGGGAAGGAATGGTCATGTATACCGGCGGTAGAGATAGGGCTTCGGCGAGGGATTGCCTCGGGCTTTCAGGACTCCAGTAGGATCACAAGATTCTGGTAGTGTGCACTTGTCGGCAATGACAGTGGTTGCAGGTTTCAGGAGCCACTACCTTGGGTGGAGGAAATCATGTATTTAAGACAGGCTTCCTGACTAGCAGGAAATGCCAGACTTCAGACAGAACCTAGATAAGAAATATAATTGGTTGAATGGCGATTCTCTTGCATCCTTTCCCCTTTGCTTCTTCTAAGACCTTCTTGTCTTTCCCTCTCTAGTCTTCCTTAGGAATCGAACGATCGCTGGCCTACCGCCGATCCCTATTGTATTAGTTCACACAGGTTATGACCTGTTACATTTTTTTGCCTCAGCAGGTAAGTTAACCCTCTGCAGGAACTCACAGGTTCTTAGGACGAGAACACTAGGTAGGATTGATCACACTTCCTGTATCTTGATAACTAGTTAGAAGCAGGAGTGGCAGGGACAGACACTCCCAGCTCAGGTGCTACATTCACAATTTCAGAACAAAGTGGTCATCGAAAGACCCAGTCCGGAGAGATATCCAGACCACCACATAGGCTAGGGTTCCCCCAGAACCCCTTAGCAACTGACAGCAACTCAGACTCAGAAACCGAAGCTTCAGCACAAGCTGAAAGTGCCCTACAACTAGAAGACCTCGACTCCGACCCAGAGGAGGACCTAACTGTAGAACAGATCCTCCAGCGAGCAGAAAGAGGTCGCAGACCAGAAATAAGACACAGATCCGGAAGCCTCTTTGGAGCAGTCTTTGGAAGCAGAGTCCAATCTCAGATGGCAAGCCAAGCAGTAAGCCAGTCAGCATCCAGAGAGCAAACCCTACCTCCAGGAGCGTTCCCAGAATCTCCAGCCAAACCACCCAAACCTGAGACACCTGAAGGCAAGGGCAAGCAGCCAGAAGGTTCAAGACCCCCGGAAGACCCAGCATCACCACCAGGAGGAGCAGGAATGGGCGACGTGGCACAAAGACCTGCTGACGAAGCAGCACAATGGCCAAAAATCAAATGGCCCCAACCATCAAAGTTCAGTAGGGAAGGGGATGACCTCAAACCAAATGGACTCAAGAAATGGCTCAGAGAAGTAAAGAAGTACCTCGCAAAGCATAACATCAATGATGATACGCAAGATGTGGTTGATTACTATGGAGCATATACTGAGAAGTGAGCACACAATGCATACATGACACTCCTCGATGAGCATGATGATACACCAAACCTTGAGACCTTTCGAAACCAATTCAAGCAACTCTTCGAAGCATCTACAAATACAGATAACATATACCAGCAATGGCAAAAGGTATCACAAGCTACAGGAGGAAAACTAGCTAGGATATCGAAGATTGCTGGAGAACTAGAAGACTTAAGAGCTACCCTCCCAAGAGAATCCGTATCTGACTACACACAAAGGCAACGGTTCTTAGATGCAATAGATTCTCGCCTCAGAAGAAATGTTGAACCCCAGATCTGGGAAACAGATACCTGGACCCAGATAGTACAGACCGCAGAGAGATATGATGCAACTATGTACAAAACTGGAGGCTATGGCAGCAGTAGCGGCCCATCAACCAACAAGTCAAACAAACCAAAGAAAGACTATCAACCTACACAAGCATCGAGCAGCAAAGCCGAAGGAAAAGGCAAGGCAACAGCGAAGAAAACAACCTATACAAAGAACAAGAAGCCTAGCAAGAAGGAAATGGATCGACGGAAAAAGGAAGGAGCCTGCTTCTACTGTGGGGGGGGTGGACATATGGCAAATGAATGCCCCAAGAAAGAAGTCAAAACCAACCATGTCAGGATCACAGAGGACGATACCGACAGCAGCGATGAGGAGTATGAGTTAGAAAGTGACACTACTCAAGAGCTGGATGGACAAGACACTATAAGGACCTACAAGACTACTGTTGGGACACCTGAAGACCCTGGCGCACCCTTCCAAGCCCTCGAATTCAACATGCTGGTAAATGGCAAACAAGCAAGAGTGCTAGCAGATACAGGAACCATTGGTGGAAGGTTGATAAGCAACCAATTTGTCACCACACACAACATCCTTTACCAGCCTCGAAAGTGCCCTGTCACTCTAAAAGTGGCAGTCAAGGGGTCGAGATCAAGCAGCAATTACAACAGTACCGTCGATATTCAGATAGGGAAGATGAAGATACTGAAAATCGAGATGATGGTCACACCAATATCAGACTACGATGTCCTACTGAGTATGGATGACCTTATCAAACTCGGAGCAATGATAGACTGCAGGAAAAACAGCCTATACTTCCCTGACCACAAGGTGAGAGTAAACTGTAACGGACAGTCTACTCAGCCCAGATCTGCGATGGCAAAAGCAGAAAAGGCACCAGGTTTCCTAATAATGTTCCCTAAGGTATTTGTCAAAGAAGTACCTACCACTATGCCACCAAGAAGGAACATGGACCACCGGATCTGCCTAAAGGATCCCAACCTTTACCCAAAAATGCCAAACTACAAGACACTGGAAAAGCTCCTACCACCATTCAAAGCATGGATTGAGAAGCAACAAAAAGCAGGAGTTATTTACAGAGCAGAAGCACTCGGTGGATCAAGCATGTTTGTACAAGGCAAACCAAACGGTGGCATAAGACCACTAGCTGATCTGCGGCAAAGGAATCTGAATACAATAAAGGACTACTCACCGATACCCAACCAGCAGGTAATAATCAATGTGGTTGGAAGAGCAAAATATAGAAGCAAAATAGACCTCAGTGATGCCTATTTTCAGACCAGAGTTCACCCAGATGACGAGAAATACAACACTATCAAGACACCCTTTGGAGCATTTGTATGCAGAGTAATGCTGCAAGGAGATACAAACGCCCCAGCCACATTTATGAGGGTTATGGAAGACACCCTCTCAGATGAACTAGCCATTTTCGTTTGGGTTTATATTAATGATATCCTTATATTTAGCGACACATACCAGGACCATGTGGAACATATCAAAATAGTCTGCAGAAAGCTAGAGGTGGCGAAGCTATATGCAAACCCAAAAAAGAGCATTTTCTTTGCAAAAGAACTGGATATATTGGGCCACATAATCGATGACAATGGCATATATCCAGCACCGGAAAAAATAAGGACTGTTAAGGACTGGACCAGACCAAAGAATAAGAAAGAGCTTCAGCGATTTAATGGAATGGTTAATTATATCTCACAGTTCCTACCCCACATCGCTACCATTACTGCACCACTTACAGCTCTTACCGGCAATGCAGAATGGCTTTGGACTGACCTGCAGGAAGCTGCATTCCAGGCGGTTAAAAAGGCAGCAGAAGAACACCAAGTCTTGCGACCGATCGATTATTCCAAACCAGATATGATATGTCTGTTTACCGATGCATCTCCCACCGGAACTGGTGCATGGGTAGGACAATGAACAACCAGGGAAGAGGCTAGACTGGCAGCATTCCATAGCCGGAAATTAACACCCTCCCAAAGCAACTATCCCACACATCAACAGGAGGCTCTTGCAATCGTTGAGGCTGTGGAAGCCTTTGCACACCTGTTATCACACACCAAATTCACTATAGTTACTGACCATGAAAGTCTAACTAAACTTATGACCCAAAAGAACCTAAGCGACCGGCAGCAAAGATGGCTAATGCACCTTAGCCGCTTTGATTTTTCTATTCAATATATGCCAGGAGCAAAGAATTTCTTAGCAGACTACCTATCGAGAATTCATGAAGATGGATCTTCATCTTATAATATAATCCTCCAAGATCCCACCTCCGAAAACCATGATACCCAGATTACTCCAAACACCAAAGCATCAGAAATCCACACCAACTACACCTCTTCAGCATCCTACAGCTTGGAATCCGATAGCGACATGAACTCCTCAGCAGCAAACCGACACTCTCCAACCCTCACCTCATGAGATTCAATACTCAGGGCCAGCCCTGATTATATATTGAACACCATTCAAGCCAATGCAGTCACCCGATCCCAGAAACAAAAGGAAAGCAACAGAAACCCCCCCAAGAGTGAGACCAGCACTGATAATTCCATCACCAAAGGTAACTCCTGGGGAGACAGAGTCACACTTCCGAAACTATCCAAAAAGAAAGCAGCACATGCGGCATCCAGCTGGACAACATGCTATAATGATGAATGCGAAATACACAAATCTGACAAGGAAGGAGCAAATTACTTTCCCAGGGATCCCAAGAAATGAAAGCAAAGTAAGAAGGGCAAGGGAAAGAAACATGCAAATGAAATCATTTCCTCCTCACCAGCGAGCTCCCCTCCACTTACCACATGGCCTTCTCCCTCTCTCCCCCATCCCCCCCCAGATTCTTAACAAACCAGGAAATGTTGGCAGATAAATTGATACAAGATCAGTTGCCAGATGCCTCCCCAGCTTCCTCTTCTTCACACCTCTACAGTGAGCCTTTCTAGAGTTACCAGGAAACCGAAAAAGCGAACATCTTCTAGGGCACGATCCACACAACACTCATGGGCAAATTCCGCTTGAAGGTCATTGCAGCGCTTAAGCTTGACCCCCTCTTTGCTAGAGTCCAGGAGACCGGCAACAAATTACGCTATTCCATTCAAGATGGCCTTCTTATTGCACAAAATACCAATGGGTATTATAACCTTTATATCCCTGTGGGACCTTTGGAAAGAGGAGTATCCCTTCAGGATTTTATTCTCAAAACAGTTCATGAAGGCCTTGGACATTTCTCAGCCCATAAAAGCTACCGATGTGCGGCCTGTTTCTTTTGGTGGCCACAAATGTGGCAGGATTTCATGGCCTATTGTCGCTCCAGTGACCAATGTCAGATCAACAACGAACCAACTACCCTCCCAGCAGGACGATCCCTCATGCTCCCAGAGCCAGATGAGGCATACCAGTCCTTGGCTATTGATTTTGCTGTACCCTTCACCAAATCAAACAAATACAATACTATCATGGTTATCATGGACCGATTCACGTCATACACCCACTTGGTCCCCCTGGGAGACCAGGCCACCTCTGAGAAGACATTCAAAAAACTTCAAAGTACCATCTTTCATGTTCATGGCCTTCCACTCAGCATAATACTTGACCAGGACTCCTGGTTTACCTCTAAGTTTTGGTCTCAAATGATGAAATCATTGGGAATTCAGGTCTGGATGGCCACCCAATACCATCACCAAACCAACAGCCAAGTGGAGCACAGGATTCGCACACTCAAGCAAATGATGAGGAACTTTGTCAACAAAAGGCAGAACCACTGGTCCCAGGCTCTCCCCTCGATAGCGGCAGCGATGAATGGTGCACCCCATGAATCCTTGGGTATCTCACCCTACCAGGCCCTATATGGACGGTCATGGAAAATCTTTAACCCTGTCCAACGATCAGCCAGCAAGGTACTGGCTGTTGATGAAATATTGAATACCCACGAAGCAACGAGAATGGAAGTGGATATGGCGCGGAAGCATGCAACATTCAGGCAAACAGTACAAGCAGACAAGCAGCGCAAACCCCAGAAACGCCCCTTCAAGATAGGAACCAGAGTATTGGTTAGAGGGTGGCCCTACACCTCTACACCCAGACGATCGAGGAAGCTAGAACCCCAGTGGTTTGGACTGTTCAAGGTACTGGAACATGATGTGTATACCGACAATTACAAGCTTGAATTACCCCGGCGAATGGAGCGACAGAAACCCTTCTTCCACATATCATCCTGGAAGGAATACCTCGAAAATGACCCAAACAGATTCGCATCTCGAAGGATGGACAGGCCAGCACCTATCATCATTGACAATGCAGAAGAATGGGAAGCGGAACGGATCCTTGACTACAGACGCCAGAACAACAGGGATGAATTCCTGGTACACTGGAAAGGATATGAAAGGACTGACAACTCTTGGGAACCTATTCAGAACTTGGAAAACTCCATGGAAATCATCCAAGAATACTGGACTACAAACCACCCGGCAGCCCCCCTACCTAAGATCAACTCACACCATGTTAGAATGGTTTGGGAACCAATAGAAGTATTGGAGACTCCCTGTGCAGCTGGACCTGTACCTGACGAATTTTGGAAACCTTATGACGATGAAGAATATGACTCTAGCTATTCAGAGTTTGACTACTTCAGTACCGATGATGACGCCCTCCTTTGGCACATGGATGGGAACGAGCAGGAGGACTTGGCATAGGGTATGTGGTATTTTAGATTGGGGGAATGTAACATGTGTACATGTTCCGGCAACTGTATACAGGTTACGCTTATGTTTTCCTTTATCATGTTATGTTGTTTGCTTTTGCTTTGATTGATTGATTGTTTCACTACCAGTATCACTAGGATTCCGGTAACATGTTATGTTTGTTTTAGTTATGCTTTTGTACTGGCATGGTTGTGCCCTAGGGATTCCAAGGGAAGGAATGGTCATGTATACTGGCGGTAGAGATAAGGCTTCGGCGAGGGATTGCCTTGGGCTTTCAGGACTCCGGTAGGATCACAAGATTCCGGTAGTGTGCACTTGCCGGCAATGACAGTGGTTGCGGGTTTCAGGAGCCTCTACCTTGGGTGGAGGAAATCATGTATTTAAGACAGGCTTCCTGACTAGCAGGAAACGCCAGACTTCAGACAGAACTTAGATAAGAAATATACTTGGTTGAACGGCGATTCTCTTGCATCCTTTCCCCTTCGCTTCTTCTAAGACCTTCTTGTCTTTCCCTCTCTAGTCTCCCTTAGGAATCGAATGATAGCTGGCCTACCGCCGATCTCTATTGTATTAGTTCACACAGGTTACGACCTGTTACATCTACCCATGTGTGTGCTCCGCTAGAGAAGCCCCTAACCCTATAGCCCTAAGTGGTCTATACATAATATAACACTACACAACATACATGATGCACACGAACAGGACAACCTTCCAAGAGATCATATTAAATGGTAGCTTCGAAATATACTAGTATTTCGGTTTCTTGTACTAGTAGGCAGGCCATCTCGTGACTGTGAGATATTAACCTCTTATTAAAGTTTACATAAATGGTAGCTTACTAAACTATGTGCATGCTACAAATAACTATCACAAACATCTATTGCTTCATGATTCATAACTCGGAGACCTTAAATAACTCCAATAAAATAACTCTATTACTTTCATGATCATGTGGCCTTCTTCTCTAACCTCCCCTAGCTATTATAAATATCTGTTGCTTCATGAGAACTTAATCATGAGACCTTAAATAACCCTATTAAAGTAACTCCATTACCTTCACAATCATGTAGTCTCCTCTACTCCTCACTCTACCTACTAACTAACCTTCAATCCTGTGTTGCAGGATTTCAGTCCCCTTCAGTACCTATTAATGATCATGCAGGTTAGTAGTCTAACTCCTGGAATAGAGAGGAAACCAATACTGACAAATAGATAGCACCTACCATGACTGCGACTGAAGCCTCACCCCTCCACCAACCCTTCCAACTACTATCTCCACTAACACTAACACCCATGCTAAGATTCCTTCTAATATAAAGATTCCTTGACCAAGTGTGGCCAGTCACCTTCTTCATCTCTGCCTGCTTTCTAACACTGCTTATATCAATAAAGTAAATAAAGTAAATACCATTAAGGTGTAGGGGGGTTTTGTCATCAGTCTTACCTTAACTCTGTATCTATGCTAGATCCTAGAAGATAAACCTGCTTCAAGGATTTCTACCTCCCAGTTTCTCCACTGCCACATCCTCTGTGAGTATCCTGAGAGTGAAGCAGAACTTCTGGATATATAATATTATTGATCATCCGATTGTTGATCTGCAGTAGTAAGAGAGAAAGTCCTTGAATATTCATGACTCTTAATAGCGCAATATAGAGCTGCACATTGGTAAAGATCAGAGTACATAAATCAACACCAATAAAATTAAACAACTGGCCCTGTGACTTATTCACAGTCATTGTGAAAGATAGGTGGATTGGAAACTGCTTTCCGCTAATAATGAATGGTAATTCTCTGTCAGTGGAGGTCAGTTTAATCCACAGGAGCAGGTATAACAGGTTATGAAAGCTACCACCAAGGATGTATACCTTAATACAATAACAACCTACACAAGTGAGAACCATACGAGTACCATTACAGAGACCATCCTTAGGATAGAGGTTCCTGAGTAGGATTATGGGAGCACCCTTCTTAAGACAAAGTTGTGATGGAGGCAAGCTGTGAGGATTGAAGGTCTATAGAAGCTCTGGCAGTACTGGTTCTTGGGAGGTATCAATCTCACCATTACCAACCTCAACCACATCAGTAGAATGAAAGATGATCTGTGGGCTATGAAGGGGGTTAAGGATAGCTCTATTGATTTCAGCAACAGTGCAGTGTTATTCTGGGGGGTTAGTATAGTCTAGTCCTAGAAGGTGTAGGGATCAGTATGAGCATGTACATGTAGATATAAAGGGTATATGGGCTTGTAAATGGTCTCTCTGTACTGAAATTAGGTGAGACTGGATGGTATACTAACATGGTCGGTTAGTGAAGTACTGTAGGATAGATTTAGAATCCAGGTAGAAAACTATTGAGCCTGCTCATTTTGAAGATGCATGTTTAGCCTTAGCGACAATATTCGAAAGATTTTCCAGAGGAATAACCACTATAGACATGCATCTACAATGGCTGCATGGTTCCCTCGGGGTATAACTGTCAGTATTTGGGCAAAGTCCCCCCCCGGCCCAAGGATGGTGGGGATGACACCAAAGAAAGAGGAGTTATACAAGTGGATGTCTCCAAGCATATGATATACAGCTTCAAAACAGTAGCAGTGTTGCATCGGTGCTTCATCCTGAATTATCAAGGTGGTATGGCTAAGCAAGTATGCAAGTTGGAATTTCTTAGATATACTGCACATGGAATATTCATGCAGATTGAGGGGGATATGGAAAGATGAGTGCACCATGCTCCCTCTTGGTAAGTAGAGAGCTGTGATACTGGATGAAGTAACACAGAGGACAATACCATCTTTTGAGAAGTAGTAATGGTGGAGACATTGATAGAGGAATGTCTTTCCAGTCCTCACAGGACCTTGTAAGAAGTGTGCATTGTGGGGATCTGAATTTATGGCAGTAATGATAGCATCAAAGCACATTGCTTGATCCAGGTTCTGCTGTTGGTATAAGTCAAAAAAAAGGCATAAAAGAGAGTGTTGAATTATACAGCCAGAGTTGCTCTTGAAACCCTCATGCTGTGGTGCTCACAGACCAGAATAGCAGTTTTGTATATGGGGTTGGAGTGCAATATTGTGGAAGGTTAACATCTCTTGATTTACAGGATCCTTGAAAGAAGATCTATCTGTGGTTGACCAAGTGATGGGCTCATCAAGCCAGTATAGCACTTCACAGAATTCGCAGATAACATTCATTTGGCCAAGATCAAGTAGCAGTTCAGTGAGAGTGGTGACAGGTAAGGTGACATCATTTACCAGTAAAGAACCTGCTGGTTCTATGGGATAATAACTTGTGACTGGAAGCTTTGTATCCTCATCATGCTGTCGGGGTGAAGGAGCAGAGACAGTCACAACAATAGTAGCTGTAGCAGCTACAGTTGTTGTAGCAGCAGCATCAGCAGCAGTAGCCAGAGTATTAACAGCATCTGCAATAGGGGTGACTATGGGGGGTGCACATATATGGGCACTGGCAGCTGGAGAAAGCTGCTGGGGTCCAACAAACAGTTCAGGCTCCTCCAATGATTGCCAAAGCTTTCTGCACTCCTACATTGAAAAGTTAGCTTATTCATTGTCAAATAAAAAATATAGTCAAGGGGTGGTGGTTAAGGATCAAACACTACAAATGGAGCATGCTTTGTAAGTAGCATGGATATAGTTCAGTCAGAACTGGTGTAGAGAGTGGTACTACTTGTAAATGGTATGGAAAACCTTTTTGGAAGACATGAATTCTTTATAAGACAAACAAACATTACTCATACCAAGGTAGTAGCATGAGGGCCACTACCACCACATGTTTGCAGGCTCACAACCTGGACCACTCAACTGAGTACCTGATATGTTATGGGGGTGCCTGGGATTAGGAAGGAAGGACAAGAAGGACAGGAGGAAGCCCAAGGTACGTGACCAAGGCAAGAAAGATTCAGGAGATAAGAGCAAGAGAGTGAAAGATAGGATTCGTGCTTGAAGGAAAAGCAGCAGAGAAAGATAACAACATTTATATATTTGTGACAAATACAAGAGGTTCCGTAAAGAGAGAATACAATCACTCTTCACATCCTTATAAAGGAAATCCAAACTGCAAATAAATACAACAACAACCTAAACCCTAACACTCACAACTAACACAGTAACCTGTTACCCAACCCCAACCTATATGACAACTGCCAACTTTGCTAACCATCTCACATCCCATCTACCAGATACACATGACAGTAAGGGGCAACTAAAACTATACTAAAGACTACCTCCACCAAAGGTGATATAATAAACCTGTTATCTCAATAGCCCTCTCCCCATATCTCACCTCTTCTAGCAGTCATGTTATTTCCCATAACATGATAGCTCAATGTAACTTTGTGGCTCAACATAACTTTGTTGCTCAACATCACTTTGTAGCTTACTATACAAGAAAAGTAGACTGTATTGAATATTTTATATTACATTTATTTGTTTTCTTGCAGCCTTACTGGTTGTTTTTTGATACCAGCTACTATAACTCTAGATACTTTTTTTTATAGGCTAGAACTTTACATCTATCCTTAACATAGGCTTTCATTTTATCAATTAAAGGCTTTTGCTCAGCCTGCTCAGTCTTTTTCCTTGCACTTAGTACTTGTCTCAACTGTCTTTCTGCCTTTTCCACCTCAGCATCTTCATTATTTTCAACTATTTGCTGTGCTTCAGAGGTATATAGAACTCCTCCTTTTTTCACCTGCCTTCATGTCTGACCTCTGCATCTTGCATTTCTTGCCTGTTCTGCCGCCTTTGTATTTTTTATATACTCCATTGCTAAAGCCCCTGACTGTGCCTGAGTAAGGCCACCTTGCAAAACAAGTTTCAACCTACATTGAAATATAGGAGGAATCTCTTAGGTATCATGTAATAATGCTTACCCTTTCCTTTTCAGTGAGAAGAATAGAGAGTGATGATCTATAGGGTGGAGTGTTAGGCATATGGAATAGTCTAGGCGGTAGATCACGTGATTCTAGGGATAGGTCACGTGTTCAAATCCCCGACATGACATAGTTATTTCTAGTTAATAAAACATTCTCATATGAGATATTTTCTACCAACTAGATAACAACCTGAGCATCGTGATCTAATAACACCGACGGGTAGTTATTAGGCCGAGCCTCTTGCTTTGAAAGAAGTAGTGCCCCAAGAGGGCCTACTCGAGAATCGGTATGAGAGGTTTTCACTGGATAAGCTATTGGCTCGATCCACAGCAAAAAACCCTATATATCCAATGGGCCTTGTGATGCATCAATATGCAACACAATGACCGCGCTCATTCATTAAAGCTGATCACTTTATGTTTTGAGGCAGAACAATTTGTATAGTCGCCATTAGGGCGGCATACTCAAATTAAGTTCATATAGTGAAGAGATCGAAGGCTACCTACTGGAGGGGCGTTCACACCCCCTAGAAACAATAGGAGTCTGAAGAGATCAAAGCTAAGCAAGGCAAATATTCTCAGGGTCAAGAGTGTTCGCACTTAGGAAAATTAAGAGGTTTTCGACAGAGGTACTTAAATAGTATGGGAGTTGAATGTAGCCCGCGATAACCCAGACGCGGAATATAAATATCGAGGTACTCCCAGCTATCAGAAACATCAAGCAACGGAGAAGGGATCTTATTAATATATTTATTAACTTACTCTCGAAAAAACTTTATTACACATATTCTTTCTAAAAAGCCTTTGGGAAATATGAGCCTACCTTAACGATCTTCGTTTTATCCTACCTTACCTTATTTCAAGAAACTTACGGCCTAGACCTACCGGCCCTATCGATGGTTGGACTACCCCATAACATGGAGTTGCTCATTAGATAAGACTAATTGGCTGCTCACAGAACTTGGCGATGACAATGTCTGCATTCCATAGAATAAGACTAGTAACCCAACAGGCTGAGTGAATAGTGGATTCTTTGAATGTTTGCTGATGTATAGAGTGGATTCTATATAAAGATTCGACTTTATCAAAGTCACTGCATCTAGATTCAGTTGCTGCCTCAATGGCTTCAGTATGGTAATACTTATATGGTTGGAAAACAACAACATCAAGTGATTAAAGAAGGTGGCTAGTATGAGGAGGAAGACAGAAGACAACTATATTGTGAATATCACAATATTCAAGAAACTGTTTGGTGCTGTGTGACCCATAACTATCAAGAAGGAGGAGGTGATAAGAACTAATTTGGTGCTTAGATGAAAAGAGCTGAAAGTAAATAAGTCACTTAATACACATGTTGTCATTGGAGTACCCAGTCCCTGAGGTGCCTATCAGGTAATCATCTGCTATTGAGGTTGTCATATACTAAGGCTCCTGGTAGATAATACCAGGTACCATAATCATTGGCAGCAGGACATGTCCATCTCCACTAATTGTCTCATAGACTGAGACAAGCTCATGATTGGTTGAGCTCCCAAGATATGCTTGGTAGTTTAGGTCATGTGTGATAATCCAGGGGTCTCTACTAATTCCAATATGGTAACTGGTCTCATCAAAATTATATATATTCCCATCTTGAATGTTATACTTTTGGCGAATCTCTTGGTACTTTTGGAACCACATGTGGATATCTTCAAGCTGGTGCATATTTTTGCAGTCAATATTAATTGTTCGTTGCTTCTGAATAAAGTACTCCAGATGGCGACTTAGGAATCGGGTCGCCCAGTTGTTACTGACAACAGGTGGTGCAAGGTGGCTACTCGGTGCATTATGTATGATTGTGTTTGCACAGCTTGAGACCATTTGCATGCGAGCACTAGTACCAATCATGTCTAGTCTGTCAAGGTTCTGGTATATAGCAATTTCTTGATTGTCAGAAAGCCTTTAATTGGTACCACGATGCTCTTTGCTCGAAGGAAGACCTTGCTAGCAGTGGTGGATTCAAGATACGAGTATCTCAAAGAAACAAGCAACTACTGCAAGATTGGAATACACATTATCAGCTTCATAGAGTGAGTTGACAGTAGCCTGAATGCGAATTTCGATATTGTTATAGTCCTCAACCGTCCAATGAGGGAGCGTAAATGTTGGTTTGGGTGGCATGATGAATTGTGATGTGGAAGGACTCTGATAGGTTTGATGAAAGCACTATGAAAGTACTACTTTGAACTAATATAATTACACTAAGCCATAAAGTGATGTTGAGCCACAAAGTGACATTGAGCTACAAAGTTACTAAAGTGAGCCACAAAGTTACATCGAGCTGTCTGGCACTCAGTTGAGTGCCCCAGGTTGTGAGCCTGCAAACATCCGAGGGTAGTGGCGTGAGCGCCACTACCTTGGCATGAGTAGATATAGATTGATAGATAGGTAGAAACCAAGGATTGGAGTGAGGATTGGGGGGTTGTGGGAGTATATATATGGGAATACTTACGTACTGTGGTAGGGCAAAAAAAATAAAAAAATAAAAAAAAAAGATTTTTTTTTTTGGTGAGGCTCGTGGGGCTCGGCGCACGTGACCTGTCAATTTGAGCAACCAATAAGGGTGAGGCTTGGGAGATATTCCAGTATATTATAGATAGTAAACATCCAACAAGTTACTAGCAACGAAGGCATTATTGTAAAATATAAAATTTAGTCATTCCATACTCGGCAATGTCTTGTATTGCTACTTTCGTTGCCGCCAAGACCCTGTCACAATACGTCTCTTTCCACAAAGACTTTGCGGACGGGGTGTACAGTTGCGACAAGAAAGTAAAGGGACACTAGAAGAAAACTCTCCTACTACAGGTTTAAAATGTCTTGAGTAATATCAATTTATAACTAATACTTCGTTCTTGCACCCTCTTTTCAATCAAAGTCCCAATCCTACCAGGCATACCATCTATCATCCTATAGATCTTATTCCAATCCAATCTTTCCCATTCCTCCTTAGCTACCTCCACCACCTCCTCCTCAGTTCTTGGCTTCTGCCCTCGAAACCTGCTCTTAAGCCGCGGTTTTAACATATGCCAAATGCTTTCAATTGGATTCATGTTGGGTGATCTCGCAGGCCAATTCAACTTTGTGATACTGTGAGACTGATAAAAGTTCGTAGTTAAAACCAAAAGATGAATACCGTGACTGTCTTCTGCAATCTGATATCCTTCACCATGTGCAGGAAGGGTCTAGAAAAAGGGAAGAATGTATGGCTCAAGGACCTCATCAACAAATTGTTGACTATTAAGGCCGAGTCTATCACAAGGAGATGTTCGTTCACTTGGGTTTCGGTGTCGAATATGACAATAGGAGTAGCCCTCTAAATGCAACTCGATTGCTCAGAACTACTCTTCTTCTATTGTTTCATGTTGCTTTCCATAATTGTTTGTGGTAGGCATTTTGGGTTATGGTAATATTCACTGGGGTGGGAGATGGGTCAGGTTGCAATGACGTTATAATGCCGCTGCAACCATCCCACATTCATCCTTGGTTCATCTGAGCTTAATTCTGCTAGTGTCCCTTTACTTTCTTGTCGCGACTGTACAGCCACCCTCATGAGAGGTATTCTTATTTGACTAAACGGGTGTCTCATGAAGCACCATCCTACCTCAACATATCATAACGTACCCCGGCTCGGCGCCCCGCGGGAACTTTTACAGGAAAACAATTCTGAAACTGCAGATGTCAGCATGTCAGTACTAGGAATGGAACATGGGTCATCGGAAGCTGTATTTCCCCAACGAACCATACTAACCACTAGACTACACCAATTTGAATGGGAGAGCGAAATTTAGTTTTACTTAGGGCCTGTTTGGTTCATGGACTTTTTCTATGGATTGCGCCCGTTGCAACGTGAAATCCTGAAACTAAGAGCGTTTGGTTGTGCAATGCATGGAATTTTTATCCCTTCAATCATCCCTGCGATCTATTGAAAAAATAATTATCTCAGGAGGTAATTTTCACATGGATTCAGAGGACTGGAGTGCAACACCAACCCCATTACCCACTTCTCTAGTCTTCTGTTGCATGCAATAGGACTTGTTTTAGCCTGTCATTGCAACAAAAAATCTTCAAACATTACAACTTTATTAAGCGGCCTCAGGAAAAAAAAAATCCATGGATTGAGAATCTATAGAAAAACCACGAAAATTCTATAGAATCTCAATCTCTGGATCGGTTGCAACAAGTGAACCAAACAGGCCCTTAATATTAATTCGACCGTGTTACACACGGTCGGGAATATAAACGTGATTGCTACTGTAGGCTGAGCCATAGCGTGAACCAAATCCAGATCGGGGGTTGTGGATAACCATTGTGACTGCGCTAAGCCAAATATCATCTCTTTCTCCTGTTACTCACAGATTGCGTAATTCCCTTAGGTGGCTAGTGAAAAAAATGCGAGATTGCCGGTTTGGTCTTGTGACTTTCTAGTAGATCCGTTTCAGAGCCAGTCGCGTAATACCACCGAGTCAGTGGCCTTGATGTCCGACACCAACTCGGATGGGCCGACCCCTCCTCTTTTCTTTTCATTTGATGGGAATGCCAATACCAGCATACTGTGAAGGGAAAAATCTGATTTTACATTTTTAATCACGCTATTTGTATTTGTATTCCGTAAACAACAACTATGCTAATACTAAGAACTGCCTAATAGGCATACATCTTACAGGATGTCCTTCACCGACAATGAAACTGAAAAAAGAAATCCACCTCCAGGCCACCTGCCACAAAACAGTACTGAGACCAAAGGCCCCCTCGCAAACCCTACAACACAAAAGAAACTCACCCCCCAGCCAACCAAAACAACCCAGCCCCATCGCAATATCAGTCCTCCTCCTTGGGTGCCCCACAACACTTAGGAGATACACGGACGCATAGACCAAACTTCTAGAATGTGCCAGGCCACCAAGCTCAACATAATGTGATACAGGTAGGATGCCACCTCCGGACCTCAATTTCCCTGAAGCCAAGACACACCCGCTAACCACAAAACAACCCACAATACCACACCACCCTGAATCAACTGGAGCAACAATCATCTGTCTTTTTATGGGGGTCAAAGGGGTCCCCAAGGCCAGTGAAAAAATAACTGACTCCAAGGTAACATTTTATGAAGAAAAACCAAACCAAAAAACTTCATAAGCCTGAGGGCCAAGGTAGAACTGAACCGACCATAGAAGGAACAAATGTGAAAAGAATGCAAAGGCTGAAGCCAGGGGAGCCATTCCAGGCAAAAAATCAAACCGACACCAGGAAGGAATGAAGGCAAGTAGAAGAACTAATGTAACCTGGAAATGCATGTGTGTCCGAACAGTCACTCCAGCAAGTGAGCAGAGGAGGAGTCAAAGACTAGTCACATATGATCAACTGTATCCCAGCTGGTAGAACAAAAGAACTCAAGTGAAGAGGCATGAAGTTATCATGACAAAGCAACATGGACGTTTGATTGGGTGGTCCTCCCTCCATAACCAAAACCTCCAAAGCTAGGAGGAGGTTTCAATCATATGGTAGCTAGTTTGCTTGAACTGAATTATTATTTGTGAAGGAACTCTATTTAGCTAGAAATTGGGGGGATTATGCAGCTTATGTACATAGACTGGGGACAAGTCATTATTTGTTTGCTAGTTTGTTTGTTAGCTTACATGGCCTATCAGGACAGGCCTATATAAGAGGCTTATCCTCACACCCCACTTAGAAAAAAAGGGGACGAAGAACAAGAAGACAATGAGGGAATTTGGTATTAAGGGAAGCTATGGGAAAATTGCCAGAAAGCTCATAGGAAGACAATGGGAAAGTTGTATATAGAGGAATTCAGCATAGATAGTTGAACAACTGGGATCAGTTGGACTTTCTTTTGTTGGGATTAATTTTTTCTTTTCAGGGTTTATTGTGGATTTGGGACTTGTCATTAGGAGATCGTTTCTACAGAATTGATTGAAGTTTGGCTGTTTTCTTTTATGTTGAGCGAACCTATTTACTGTGGGCATTTTTGTTTGGTTATTAGTGATCGAGAAGCCAGACCTGACTTGTGATTCTGGTTTTCATTTGTTGCTCTGAACATGACCCGTCGAGAATTTGTTTTTTTTCAGTACCGGTGTGGAAGGCTTCTTTTATTTGTCACTTCCTGAGGGATGGTGTGGTGACTTCGCGGGACCTGTTTGTTTCCTTGGATTTATTGACCTTCCTATCTGGAGAAATAATGGTAGAGGAATTTGTCGTGATTGTCCAGTGACTAATGTATTCGGTAACAGTGGAGAAAAAGAGATTGAACAGAACTGGGTTGAGTTAAAAATATTTGCTTGCCCAACTTGTAGTTGTTGAAGTGGTGGTTGTTGTTGTCTAACTGAAAGGAAACATCTATAACTATATCCAATAAAATAACTGGTGCCAAGCATTTCCCAAATAGGAAATACAAGAGGGTACTGAAAAAACAAATTGTCGACTATCCCTTTCAGAGCACCAAATAAAAAACAACAAGATAGGTCAGGTCTGGCTTCTCGGTCACTAACAACAACCAAACAAAAACGCCCACGGTAAACAGGTTCGCTCAATGTAAAAGAAAACAGCCAAGCATCAATCAATTCTGTAGAACTTAATCTCCCAACAACAAGTCCGAAAAACACAATCAAACCCGAACAGAAAAGTCAATCCAAGCGAAAGAAAGTTTAACTGATCCCAGTTGTTCAACTATCTATGCTGAATTCTTCTAAATACAATTTTCCCGTAGTCTTCCTCAATGACAAATTCCCTCGTCGTCTCTTCTCGTTCTTCCTCCCTCGTTCCTCCTGTCCCTTTTTTTTTCTAAGTAAGGTGTGGGGATAAGCCCCTTATATAGGCCTGTCCTCATAGGCCGCATAAGCTAACAAACAAACTAGCAAACAAACGATGACACGTCCCCAGTCTATGTACATAGGCCGCGTAATCCCTGCAATTTCTAGCTAAATAGCGTTCCTTCACAAATAATGATTTGGTTCAAGCAAACTAACTACTGCGTGATTAAAAATGCAAAATCAGATTTTCCCCTTGACAGGACTGTGAAGGGAAAAATCTGATTTTGCATTTTTAATCATTGTATTTGTATTTTGTATTCCGTAAACAACAACTACGCTAATACTAAAGAACTGCCTAATAGGCATACATCTTACGGCATGTCCTTCACCAACAGCCAAGCTGAAAAAGGAAATCCACCTCCTGGCCACCTGCCACAAAACACTACTAAGACCAAAAGCCCCCTCGCAAACCATCTAACACAAAAGAAACCCACCCTGCAGTCAACTGAAACAACCCAGCCCCATCACAATATCAGTCCTCCTCCTCGGGTGCCCCACTACACTTAGTAGATACATGGGTGCATAGACCAAACCTCCGGAATATGCCAGGCCACCAAGGCCAACACAACACGATATAGGTAGGATGCCACCTCCGTACCTCAATTTCCCTGAAGCCAAGACACACCCGCTAACCGCAAAAAAAACCGCCCCATACCACACCAAACTCACTCCCACAAACACCACAATTTCAAGGTCAAACCGACCCCCCATCTCTGAGGTCTCCAAAAAGAAGCATAGAACCCAACATTCGCAAAGTCTGACTATAAAAGTAACCGTAAGTGAAAAAAAAAAAACAACCAAACTGACCACAGGAAGGAACAGGAAATGCAAGCGAACTGACCATAAAAACAAGAGGAAATGAAGGTGGTGCAGAAGTGAAGTATGCCATTCCAAGCAGTAAAACCTAACCAACACCAGGAAGGAATGCAGGCAAGAAGAAAACTAAAGTAACCTAGAATCATGTGCATGTCCAAACAGTCACTCCAGCAGAGGAGAGGCGGTAAAAACAACCCATATGACCAACTGTATCCCAGCCAGCAGAACAAAAGAATTCAACTGAAGAGGCATTAAGCTATCATGAGAAAGCAACACAGGCATTGATTGGGTGATCCCCCCTCCCATAATCAAATCCCCTAAAAACAGGAGGAGGTTTTAATCACAGGGTAGTTAGTTTGCTGGAACTGAATTATTATTTGTGAAGGAACTCTATTCAGCCAGAAATTGGAGGGATTACGGAGCCTATGTACATAGACTGGGGATGCATCATTGTTTGTTTGCTAGTTTGTTTGTTAGCTTACTCAGCCTATGAGGACAGGCCTATATAAGGGACTTATCCCCACACTTCACTTAGAAACAACAGGAGGAACCCCGTGGAAGAGGTTCAGGAATGCAACAGGAAAGTTGTATTTAGAGGTATTCAGCATAGATTGTTGGACAACTGGGATCAATTGGACTTTCTTTTGTTTGGATTGGTTTTCTTTTCGGATTGGTCATTGTGGGTTTCAGACTTGTCGTTAGGAGATCATTTTCTACAGAATTGATTGAGTGTTGGCTGTTTTCTTTTACATTGAGTGAACCTGTTTACCATGTGCATTTTTGTTTGGTTGTTGTTAGTGATCGAGAAGCCAGACCTGACTCGTGATTCTTGTTTTCATTTAGTACTCGGAACCTGACCCGTCGAAAATTTGTTTTTTCAGTACAGTAGGGAAGAAAAAATATCGGCGGTGTTTTTGCTAAAAGTTGTATTTTATTTTTATTGGATCAGCTAGTTATCGTGAGGGTTAGGGCTTGGGTATTTAGTCGGTAGGGAGGATGGTTTTGTTTGCTCGTTAGCTCTGTTTTGTTTGCTAGTTAGCTTGGGGTTGATGTCTTGCCAAGGGAATTGGTAGTTAGGCAGGGCGAGCATTGAACGGACGAAGAAAAAACAAGGAGACGGACAGCAACGAACGGAGCAGAGGAGAGCGGACATCGAGATAGGGAAACGCAATTTTATTTTCTCTTTTGCGAATTTCTTTTTGTTTTCTTTCGATAGCAATTCCAGTGACGGAATTTTATTTTACCTTTGGGCGAATAAATTTGACCTCTAGTCGTGCGTGCGGTGATTGCCCCTTCTAGTAGTGTTTGTTCTCCCTTTTTCTTTACGGTTCCCCTTTTCTATGCTCTGTTTGTTGGGGAATTGAACTCCATCCCTTCTACTTGTCTACCTGGCGAGTGATTTTCTTTGTTGCTTCTTTCGTTTCCCATTGGTGCTTTGAAATGCTCCTCGACGATTTTTGTTTTCTCAGTACGAAACATCACAGAGTAACCCACAAACAGGGCGTAATCTAACCCTCCTCTACACCGGTAAGCTCACCATTCCTGGTTATACACGAGCTTCCAATTATTAGGAAATGATAGTGGGAAGAGCCTTAAATAGGGTGGGCATCACTTTTGGTTGGCCGCTAGGTACAATGAGGGGACAAATGTCATTGTTGATTGCCACTTTTACACCAAAAATGCGTTTTTTCTTCTTCACAGCAGCAGAATTCAACTAGCGCAGTGCAAGCAAATCAATTATTGACAAAGCAGTGATTTTGGGTCTTTTTTTTTTTTTATTGTGGCATTCAAATTTTGAAGGGTATGGTAGAATATCGGGTAAGCTAGGTGATGCAAAATCCCCAATTCTCAAAACATATATCTTTTTGTATGGGCAACAAAATGGCTAGCATAGGTGATGTGTGAATAGGTATTCACTATGGGGAATTGGCACCTGTGGTGCCAAATATCATATCTCTTGTAGAGCGATTCCCAAAAAGCCCATAAACTACTCAATTTCCTTCTCTTGCTCTCTACTTTCTGCCAATCCAAAAGCCATTTCTATCACAAGCTCCCCCTCTGTCCCCATATCTCCTCCTCCCATCAGCCTTAACTGATCAGAATAAATCTGATTTCCAGACAAACACGAGTTGTTGTGGTTGCAAATAATCTGTATTGGACTCGGGCCAAGAAATTGCTGGAGCAATTCGAAATCATCCTCCTTAAAGAGCATATTTAGGAGGATATCGGCCAGCCAGGTATTCTGAAGTTGGCTTGTCAGCTGAGCCTTTTCTGAAGCGCGAGGCATTTCGTGGGCAGAAAGGATTGTTCCGATTGTTCCTTATGCTGTGGCTACTGCTATATTTTATCCTACATCGCTAAAACTACAAAATCTTTTTCTTAACACGTTGCCCATTACCGAACTCCCAACCTCTGTCTCTACCTAAACTAAAAGTATTTTGTGGTATGGTAAAGCCACTAGGGGTATTCAAAGTTAAAAAAACATGAGATACCTAAGTTTACTCTGTGGCTTCAGGTAAGCTTGGCATATACAAAAGTGGTTAACTTACCATGACTATACTATAGCCTATAATACTTATTTTTTTCAGGTTGCTACCGAGGTTAGGAGGTCTGTATCCCAAGTAAATCCTATGTAAACGTGAAGAAAGTAAACCATGTAAACGAAGAGAAAAACCTGCATACCATCAACAACGAACTCCAGAGATGCCTCGCATATCTGAGAAAGCCCAACTCACAAACCAATTACAAGACATTTGGCTGTCAAATGGGTTTGCAACAATTCTACTCAACAGAAACGATTTTGGATTGCTCTACCAACATCTCATCAGTGGCGAGCAAAGGCAAGCGAGAGGGGGGAACAGGGAAGTTGAAGAAGTGATGGGCTCCACTACCAACCTATATAATATTTTATTAGGGTTAAATGGAGATTTAGGAGAGAAAGGAGAGAAAGGAGAGAACATCATGCTGGACATACAAAGTACTGAGAGCTTTTTAGATGAGCAGATGATGGAAGGAGTAGAGGTCCTAGGACTTGTTCTCCCAGCAATTCGATACATAGTACCACGCAAACCAATTCCACGTAGTGAGTACTTATTTAACCATCATGTATGTTAACAAATATATTAGGAAAAGGAAAAAAGGAGAAGATATAGATTAACACAAAGTAGATTCATTCAATATCAGATGATCAATTTATTTCGTTTTTCCAGATGACTTGCAAGTCTTTTCACCTACTTGTCTCAATTATCTATCCAGATCCTATATTTCATAATGATTCCAATAATCCTCAAGCATCACCAGTAATACAACTAGCAACTGCATTATATTTTATGGGATCATATGGAAGCTCTACAGTATGAAGGGCTGCACAATTAGGTATTGGGGAAGGGACACTACATCTCTACTGTTATCGTTGCCTAGTTGTCTTAGTTCAACTACTTCCACATTTCATTCATTGGCCAGTACCAGGAAGCAATGAGTTTTGAAAAATGCAAATTGATATTGAGCAAGCAAGTCAGTTTCTGGGTTGAATTGGCTTTTTAGATGGAATGGATATTCCCCTACAATATGGTCCCTCCTACCATGGAGAAACCTATTTCAATCGGAAGAAATGATATGCCTTGAATGAGCAAGCAATTTGTGACAATCAAAGATGCTTCACATTTGTTACCAGTGGCTTTCCTGCATCTGTTGGAGATTCGACTGTCTTCAGTGGCACTGTTACAATCAGCTATAAGATCTCTCCTTTCTTATATCTCGCAACAGGCAATGAACCTATCGTTAGCTTTTCTTCTTAGAGACAATACTTACTATCTCTTATTGTATTCTCTTTCCTTCGAGAATTCTCAATACTTGTTATCTTACACTACATCTTAGATATTGACTGTTGCCAATACTAAGTCCTTATCATGCTAACTAGTATCGATTCTGTTCTTCTTCGTGATTGTTGGCCTTTGTAGTAAAGTGCATAAATATGTTTTATTGATAACTTATAAGATAGGAAATAACTTAGGTGGTTGCGTGAAGAACTAACTATCAGGTCCTATCGACCTCCTTATATAGTTCTTCCAGCAACCTTCTTACCAATCAAATGAGTTACAACTGTGACTCATGCACTCACGTGACATATAACCTCATGACCATACTTGGTCATGTGCAAAAGTCCCATGACCTTAAAGGGGTCATGTGCAAACCCTCATGACTCGTATAAACGAAGTCATGCCTCTTAATCCTCATGACTCATAGGCGCACCTATGAGTCAACGCTCAACATACCAATCAAATTCAACATAAACAACTTATGACTCACAACTGTGAATCATGTGAAACCCTATGACTCGTATGTGAGTCATAGTGCAAAACATAATATCATATGACTCAACTGAGTCATGTGCGAAAAACCTTTAACCAATAAAATACTTATGACATACAATTGTATGTCATGTGAAACCATTACAAACCCTGCCGGGTTTGTAATACTAGCTCCCCTCTCCCTAAATCCTCAGTCCCTTGAGGATTCGTAATGGTATCCTTCATAGTACACATCTTTTCTTATGTTTCTGTGGATGTGTGCCATATCCCCTGCAATCCTACTGAATCTTTTTTCTTCCTCCTTCCTCGCATAATGTTCTCTTGCTAGCTCTCTTTCCAGGGCTCGGATCCTGATATCCTTGCCTGCTATCTCTCCTTTTGACCATCTCTTATTCGCCTCCAGCTTTGCAATTTGCTCCTCCTTTTCCTTGACATTTCTCTTCAAGGTTTCCTTCAGCTCGAAGGAATCGGTATAGGTTACCTTTCTTGACCTTGGGCCAAGATTTTTTGCCCCCCTTTCTCTTTATTTTCGTCCCTGAAAACTTTGCTTGCTCTGCTGTTAAGAGTATGTTGTTGTCACATGGCGACTGGGGTGGTGTTTGTGGGGACGGTGACGTTTCTTCCCATGTCATCATGGGTGGTTGGAATGATGGTAGGGGGTTTCTGTGCTCTTTCGGCCAGTAATCGGCCCCTACTTTTTCCATAAAGTGTACTTGGCATCCATCGTCGAAGCAACCAGTCCCATTTCTCTGGTTGTGTTTTTCTTGCTCATGTGTAATTGGCGTGGATGCGGGGAGATCAGCTAGACTGATCCAGTCCTTGTCGCTCATTTGTTCCTCCTCTTTGACCAAGTTTCCCTGGGTTTTCTCGGTGAAAGTGTTCGATTGCATGTTTGGCGTTATTAAAATTCTCTGCTGGGTACCACTCTTGGTCATGTTGTACCAAGTAACCAGTCCACTTGGCTCGGTATTGTAGTTTTCCGTAATGTAGTCTTGAATTGATTATTTGATCGAGTTCGTATTCGTCTTCTCCTTCTATCTCGATAAGAGGAGGTGGAAGTTTCTTTTGTGAGGGTAGAGGATTGTTCGAATAAAGTTCGAGATTGCTAATGTGGAAGACTGCATGTTTCGTTTTCATTAAGGTTGGGAGGTCTAGCTTATAAGCCTTTTCTCCAATCTTTTCAATGATTTTGTATGGTCCAATTTTTCGATAATCTAATTTCTTTGATGGCCTCGTGGTCTGGATATCCTTTGTGATTAACCAGTCTTTATCTCCTGATTCCAGTCTTGGATTGGGTTTTCTGTGGTGATCGTTGTTTTCCTTCATTTTGTCTTGTGCCATTCGTATTTCTGTTTGGATGAGTTCATGTAGTTGCCTGATATCGTCCTTTTCCAATATTCCTGGTAAACCTATGTGTCCCATGGGTTCATTGACGGGGTGATGTCCATTGTTTGCCTAAAAGGGTGTTGCCTTAATGACGTCTAGTCTCGTGTTGTTGTATGCAAACTCTGCAAATGATAACCATTCTTCCCAATCTTGTTGAGAGTATTCCACATATGCCCTTAGGAATTGTTCCAGTGAGGCATTTGTTTGTTCTGTTTGACCATCCGTTTGGGGGTGGATATTACAAACCCGGCATGGTTTGTAATGGTTTCATTTGTTAAAGGTTTTTTACATGACTCAGTTGAGTCATACGATGATATGTTTTTGCACTATGACTCACGTACGAGTCATAGGGTTTCACATGACTCATAGTTATGAGTCATAATTGTTTATGTTTGAATTTGATTGGAATTGACTCATAGGTATGCCTATGAGTCATGAGGATTAAGAGGCATGACTTCGTTTATACGAGTCATGAGGTTTCGCACATGACCCCTTTAAGGTCATGGGACTTTCGCGCATGACCAAGTATGGTCATGAGGTTATATGTTACCTGAGTACATGAGTCACAGTTGTGACTCATTTGATTTGTAAGCGGGTTGCTGGAAGAACTATATAAGGAGGTCAGTAGGACCTGATAGTTAGTTCTCCACGCAACCACCTAAGTTATTCCTATCAAGTTACCTAAGTTACTCGTGCCAAGGTTGCGGCGTGTGGCCGCAACCCCCGCATGTTCGCTGGCTCACAACCGGGGGCACTCTAAAGAGTGCCTGCCAGCTCAATGCAACTTTACAGCTCAACGCAACTTTGTGGCTCAACAGAACTTTGTGGCTTTAAAGACTTTTTGACTCAGCATAACTTAGTAACTGAGTATAACTTTGTAACTTAACTTGAATATTATATCAAAAGTTTACAGAATGTGGTATTCGAATTTACATTAATTTGTGCAACCTTGCATGTCGCTTAATACCCATTATAATCAGCCTTGACACCTTCTTTTTCTGTGCTTGAGCAGCACATCTGGCTTTTCCCCTTGCCTTTATCTCATCAAGAAATGGTTGAAGCTTTTCCTTGTCCTCTCTTCTTTGATTATTTACTGCCCTACGGAGCTGTTTTGTCTGCTTTTCCACCTCTGCATCAACCCTTCTTTTAACCATTTGGCGTGCTTCAGACGCATATAACACTCCCCCCTTCTGTATCTGCCTCCTACTATGAGCCCGACTTCTTGCACTTCGAGCTTGATCGGCCGCCCGAGTATTCTCCAGATGTTCCATTGCTAAGGCACCTGACTGTGCCAATGCTAGTCCACCTTGTAGTACTAGCTTAAGACGATGCTGGAATTCTGGTGACATCTCTTGTGCTTGATCTAGTAATTCATCGCCCTGGGTCTTTAGACTTGCGATCGTAAGTGGAATGCCAGAAGGAATTCCAGAGAATTGGTTCGGAGGTATGGTAGAAGTAGGAGCTGCTTCTCGTAGTTTGGAAATGACTATACTAGGATTGTAAGGGATAAGGCCTGTGGCTTGAAAGGCAGATCGAATTGTGGATGGCTTGAAGGTCTGTTGGCGTATTGAATGAATCTTATCAAGAAATTCGCACTTGTCAAAGTCCCCACATCCCATACGTGTCGCTACCTCTACAGCTTCCGCGTGATAATGCTTGTAGGGTTGGAATACGACTACATCCAAGGGTTGAAGAAGATGGCTTGAATGAGGAGGCAGGCAGAAAACAATGATCTTATGGCGATCACAGTAGTCGATAAACTGTTTGGTGCAATGCGAGCCAAACCCATCTAGGAGAAGAAGTCGGTGAGCTCCCACTTGTTGTTTAGCAGAGAATCGTTCAAAATGGGCAAGCCATTTGATTGTCAAGTCATCATTATTGTAACCGGTGTCGGAGGTGGCGATCAAGTAATCATCTGGGATACTTGTAGCCACATACCAGGGCTCTTGATGAATCACCCCAGGAACAATAAGCATTGGCGGCAAGACAACCCCATCAGCACTGATTGTTTCACAGACACTAACTAGCTCTCTGTTTGTAGAGCTGGCAAGGTAGGCTTGGCGATTTGGATCACGTGTAATAATCCACTGGTCCCGGCCAATCCCAATGCGAAAACCAGTCTCATCAAAATTATACTGATCCCCATGCTGAATGTTGTACTCCTCACAAACAGAACGATATTTCTCAAACCAAGCGAGAATATCATTAGGCTGGTGAGCATTCTTGCGGTCAGCATCGATGGTCTGTTGCTTTCTAATAAAGTATTCTGGATGACGCTGGAGAAATCGTGGTGCCCAGTGGTCACCTATCAGAGGTGCTGGCTCTGGCCCAGTATGCGCAGATTGGAGAATCGCATTGGCACAGCTTGAAACCATTTGTAGTCGAGCACTTGTGCCAATTGTGTCCAGATGGTCAAGGTTACTGACACACTGCCAGTTCCTGGTCATCTGAAAGCTTAGCGGTTGGTTGCTGGACGCTCTTGTTTCGACTGGCGGCCTTGTAAGACGTCTTCGAAGTCTGGTGACTGGAACCTCGTATGTTACGTGCAATCTCAGCAATATTCACCTGGCCTGGGTGGGACCTACAATCAAATGCCTTGCCCATTTTGAACGATTCTCAGCTAAACGACAAGTGGCAGCCTCAATCCGTACTTCAATATCCTACATAGGGCTCCACCCGCTCGCATGGCAGGACAAACAGCTGATCGACTACTGTGATCACCATAAGATCATGTATGGGTCGGCCTGCATCCTCATTCAAGACAAGCTTCTTCAACCCTTGGATGTAGTCGTATTCCAACCCTACAAGAATTATCACGCGGAAGCTCAAAAGGTTCAGCTGACACATAAAGCATATGCGGACTGTCACAAGAGCGAATTGCTGTGTCACAAGATTTACTATGCAATAAGCCACAAAGTACCGTCAAGCCATCCACAATTCGATCTGCATTTCAAGCTCACAGGCACTTATCCCTTACAGCGAACATGCGGGGGTTGCGGCCACACGCCGCAACCTTGGCACGAGTATTTCCTATCTTATAAGTTATCAATAAAACACCCTTACGCTCTTTACCTACAAGATCAACAACTGCGAAGAAGAACAAGATTAATACTAGTTAACACTATAAGGACTTAGTATTGACAACAGTCAATATCTAAGACTTAGTGTAAGATAACAAGTATTAAGGATTCTCGAAGAACGGAGAATATAATAGAAGATAAGTATTACCTTAACGAAGACTAACTGCAGACTCGTTGCCTGTTGCAAGATATAAAAGGAGAGATCATATAGCCGATCGTAACAGTGGAATGCTGTACTTATCTTTCTGGTGATGTCCAATCCTTTGGTCATCTCTTTCCATAGGTCCGATGTGAATATTGATCCGCTATCACTAATGATATCTTTCCGTAATCCATGTAGTTTGAAAACGTTTTTCATAAACAATTGTGTAAATTGTTTGGTTTTCATCTTCTTCTGACAGGGTATGAAATGAGCCATCTTGGTTAATCGATCTACAACGACCCATATTGCGTCATAGTTGTTCGATAGTGGCAAGTCTGTGATGAAATCCATGCTGATGGATTTCCATGGTTTTTCTGGTATTTGTAGTGGTTGCAATAGTCCATAGGGTGCGTGACGACTTGGTTTTATTCGTTGACACATGTCGCAGTTCTTGACATATCGCTTAATATCTTGGCGCATGCCTGGCCAATAGTATGATCGGTGGGTAAGCTCAAATGTTTTGGCTGTTCCACCGTGTCCATTTTGTGGTGTGTCGTGATTCCTTCTTATTGCTTCGGTCCTTATCGGTTCATTTTCTGGTAACCAGATTTTTCCTTCATACCTCATGTATCCTTCCTTCCAATCAAATAATCCTAGTGCTACTTTCGAGTATTCTTTATCCTTCCTTTCTATGGCTTTTCGAATGTCTTGGAGCAACACATCCTGTGATGTTTTTTCTTTGATATTCTTTTCGGTTCCTTGGTCTTCTATCGTCCATAGTTCCATAGTATTGATTTCTTCTGAGCCCGAGGCATATTCCTCATCCACAAAGAATTCTTCTTTTGGTAACAGAATTCTTTGTCGTTGCGTAATGCGATCGTCTCCTTTCGTTGGTATGTTATTTGTTCTTCTTGTAAGGGCATCCGGTTTTGCCCCTTCCTTGTCTGCTCGATATTTGATTTTGATATTGTATTGGCTTAGCTCTTCACTCCATCTTATTTGTCTTCCATTCAGTGCCTTGGTAGTTGTAAATGGGACAAGGTTCTTGTGGTCCGTGAGGATCTTGACTGTATGAGGGCTTCCTTGTGCATATTTTCTCCATTCTTTGAGGGCTTGCATGATTGCCAGGAGTTCTTTGTCGTGTATGTCATAGTTGCATTCTGCCTTGGTCATTGTTTTTGACCGGTAGGCTATTGGTTTCCACAGTCTCTCCTTATCTTGTTGTGATATTATTCCGGAACAGACGTAATTAGATGTGTCAGTTTCAATCATAATAGGTGCCTCTGGGTCGAAGTGTCTTAGTATTGGGGTTGTGGTAAGTCTTTCTTTAAGACCCTCAAAGGCCTTTTGCTCTTTCTCTCCCCATTCCCACTTCTAATTTTTCTTTGTTCTGTTGTATAATGGTTTCGCTATTCTGCTGAATCCTTCTATAAATCTTTTGTAGAAGTTGCAGAATCCCACAAAGCTCTGGATGTCTTTGACCTTTTCGGGTGCTGTCCATACTTTTATAGCATCCGTTTTGGTAGGATCCTTTCAGACTCCCTCAGAGTTGATGATGAATCCTAGGTATTCGGTTTCTTCCTTATGGAATTCACATTTCGTGGGTTTGAGGCCAACTCCAATTTCCTTCAGTTTTGCTAGTATCATGGCCACATCTTTTCTATGTTGCTCCCTAGTGTCCGAATATACTAATAGGTCATCCAGGTAAGCTATGCAGTTGATGTCCAAATACTTGCTAAGTGCATTATTGACCCATCATTGAAAGGTTGCTGGTGCATTAGCTAATCCGAATGGCATGGCTATATATTCATATACTCTGTATTGTGTCCTGAATGTTGTTTTCCATTTGTCTCCTTTGGCAATCGTTATATGTTGATAGGCATCCTTGATATCGAGTTTGGTGAAATATTTCGCTGTTTGCAGTCAGTCCAAGTCTTCACTTATCAATGGTAATGGATATCTGTCCTTTTTTGAAACTGCGTTTAGGCCTCTATAGTCCACACAGAGCCTTAAGCCACCATCTTTCTTTTTAACAAAGAGTATGGGTGCTCCTGCCGATGAAGACGAAGGTCTTATCTATCGTCTTTCTAGGTTCTTTTCTAAGTATTCTCTAAGTTCCTTAAGTTCTTCCCCCCTTAGGGGGTAGAGTTTCATGAATGGTGGTGGTGCTTCCGTTTCTATTTTGTGGTCTGCTGCTCGATGTGGTGGCAGTTCCGTCCTTTCTTTTTCTTCAAATATGTCTAAGAAGTTGTGATACTCTTTAGGCACTATTTGTCTTAATGTCTTTTTTCCGCCTTTTCCTTTCTTTTGCAAGGCTAGCTCTGTACTGATCGTTGTAGCTGCTAGCGTGAGTCTTGCATCGTCCCATTTTAGGATTCCGGTGGTTTCTCCTCTTTTATGCATTCTTCCGAATGCTTGTGCTGAGATAAATGAGATTGATAGCTTTTTCTTGTCCTGAGATCATTCTTCCTCTTGGTGATCTGTGCTGCCGAATCCTTGGTTGCCCCTTTCTGTGGGTTGAAGTTGTTGTACCTCCTTGAATGGTGTTGAAACTATCTTTTCAACAATTATCTGGGCGATCTTGTCTCTTTTGTGGACCTCATAATCCACCTGTGACAGGTTTACCAATAGGACCCAAATTTCTCCTGTATAGTCCGCATCTATGACTCCAGCATTAATGGTAAGGCCGTTTTTGCTTGCCAAACCACTTCTGGGTGCGATGCGGGCATAGGTGTTTTCCGGAAGTCCCATTGAGATTCCTGTTCCAATGAGTTTTTGTCCCCTTGCTGGGATTATGGTTCCTTCTATGCTAAACAGGTCACTACCTGCAGCCTTTTGCGAGCCTTTCATAAGTATCTTCACATCTTCTCTCAGCTTTTTGACCATGATCTCATAGTTTGGTCCTTCCTTAGTGCTGATCCTCAGAATTCGACTTTTCAGATTCTGCTGAATTGCTTCCTTTTCTGGTACTGCATATACCGTTGGGGAGGCATCAACGCATACTGCCTTACACCTATCGCTATCGAAGGTGATTTCTTCATTTCTCCAATCGATCCTTGGGTTGTGGTCCATCAACCATGTCATACCCAGGATGACTTCATGCTTGACAAGGTTGGCCACTAGGAAAGTTACTTTCTCTTTGTGGCTTCCGATGTCTATGGGGATTTCCGTAACATGGGTGATTGGTCCTGCATCCGATACAGTTCCATCCACCATGTATATATCTCTTGGATTTTCGATTTTTGTTAGAGGTAGTTGGTGATTTATAGCGAAGTTGCAGTCTATAAAATCTTCAGTTGCCCCTGAGTCGATCATTGCGTTGGTTGATATCTATTGTTGTTTGTTGTGGAGTTGTACCTTGACCATGATGTGGTCTGATTTGAGGTTTCTTAGTTCTTTGTTGGTTAAAGTGATGTTGAGGTATGTGGTTTTGATGTTTTTTATCTTGTCGTCCCCCAGTCCATCTCTTCCTGAGGACATCTTCATTCTTTTGAGGGGTTTTGTTCGGTTGTCCCCAGGACCACCTATTCCTGGGGACTTTCATCATTTAAAGCCTCTTCTTGCTCTTTTTCCACATCTAGTTCTTGTATCTTTGGTCCCTTGGTATTAGCCTTTTTGACTCAACAGTCTTTTGCCATGTGTCCCTTCCTTCCACACTGATAGCACAATCCTTCTTTCATGCGTTTTCTCCATTCTTCCTGGGGTAGCCTTTGGTACCTCCTTCTATTTGTAGCATCCAGGTCCATGGGATCACCTTGTGGGATTTCCTTGGGTGTTGTTTTAAAAGTGCCATCTTGGTTTCTTGGGGTACCGTAGGTCTCCATTTTGACTTTCTTTGCCTGGTGCAGGTGTTTGAGTGTGGCCAGTCGAATTTCTTTGTTCATAGCCCATACTGCTAATTCATCTGCTGCTGTAATTGTTTGATCGTAGTGATCAAATTCTCCTCGCAATTTCAGGTTCATTCCCGCATATAGCCATTCTCCTGCTGTCGTATGGTCCAATTCTGCTTCTGTTAGGGCCAGTTTGAACTTGTTCCAGTATTCTGTCATAGTCTGAGTTCCTTAGACTATATTTTTGAGTTGTATTCTCGCTGTTGCCCTTGGATCAATTTCCCTGAATTGGTTTTTTATCGCTTCCTTGAATTCTCCCCAGTTGTTCCAGGGTTTGGTTCTTATTTCTTCCGTATAGGGTGTGAGCCATGAACTTGCCTCTTTCCTTAGTAGACTGGATACATAGGTGATTTTTTCTTCATTGTGTTCTTCTGCCCATCCTACTGCTTGGAAGTAGATTTGCAGCTCTGCTAGCCAGTTCCTGAGTTCTTTTCTATCACCTGTATAGGTGCTTGGTGGTTTAACCTTCGGTTTCGGAACCTTCATGGCCTGTAGTATCTGCGCAAGTTGTCCAAGTGGTTCTCCTCCTGCTGGTGGTGGGTTTACGGCTTGTCCCGCTGCTTGTCCTTGGCCCGACATTCTTTCGGTTCTTGCTTCTTCTTCGCTTGAAGATTCTTTATGTTGTGATCCTTCTTCTGGTGTAACTGGACTCAGTGTTCTCCCTCTTTCCGAGGCTGTTCTTGCAAGTTCTTGTGCAACCTCTGGGAGGTCTAAGGATTGGTCTTCGTATTCAAAATCGGTGTTGTTGTTGGGTGTTGCTTGGGGATGCAACCAAATGTTACGATCGGCTATAAGATCTCTCCTTTCTTATATCTCGCAACATGCAACAAACCTATCATTAGCTTTTCTTCTTAGAGACAATACTTACTATCTCTTATTGTATTCTCTTTCCTTGGAGAATTCTCAATACTTGTTATCTTACACTACATCTTAGATATTGACCGTTGCCAATACTAAGTCCTTATAGTGCTAACTAGTATCAATTCTGTTCTTCTTTGTGATTGTTGGCCTTTGTAGTAAAGAGCGTAAAGGTGTTTTATTGATAACTTATAAGATAGGAAATAACTTAGGTGGTTGCGTGAAGAACTAACTATCAGGTCCTATCGACCTCCTTATATAGTTCTTCCAGCAACCTGCTTACAAATCAAATGAGTCACAACTGTGACTCATGCACTCGCATGACATATAACCTCATGACCATACTGGGTCATGTGCAAAAGTCCCACGACCTTAAAGGGGTCATGTGCAAAACCTCATGACTCGTATAAACGAAGTCATGCCTCTTAATCCTCATGACTCATAGGCGCACCTATGAGTCAACACTCAACATACCAATCAAATTCAACATAAACAACTTATGACTCACAACTGTGAATCATGTGAAACCCTATGACTCGTATGTGAGTCATAGTGCAAAGCATAATATCATATGACTCAACTGAGTCATGTGCGAAAAACCTTTAACCAATAAAATACTTATGACATACAATTGTATGTCATGTGAAACCATTACAAACCCTGCTGGGTTTGTAATGGACACTACCTTTTTCCTGAAGCCTAACCTATTCTTCTCACAACCAGAAGAGTATATCCTGGCTGATAAAGCATACCGAATAACATGACGATATATTACACCATATAAAGAGCCATGGGCTAGCCGAGTAGTAGGAGGCTATAAGGATTTCAATTTACAGCTTGCAGTTGCAAGAGTCACCATTGAGCATGTTTTTACAATTTTGAAGAATAGGTGGAGGTTGTTATGTGGTATTCCTATATATATTCGACAAAAATCAGATCATGGACATGCGATTTGTTGGATATTAGCATGTATGATAATTCATAACTTTTTATGTAATATTGAGGATGATGAGAGGTGGAGGTTGGGTGATAAAGAGTTAAATCGACAAAGGGAACAGGAGGAATTGATGGAAGATGAACTATTGGTTATACAAGGTGAAAGACAGGCTGGAGTGGAATGAAGAGATAGGATAAGATGTCACTTTGCTGGTGAGTAAGATGATATTGTTTATTATCAAATATTATTTTTCAAAACAAGATAAAATGAAGATAAATTGAGCAATTATACAGAAAACAAATATATAGTAGAGGTAAAAAGAAAAAAGAAAGAGAGAAAGAGAGAGAATGAAAGAAAGAAAAAAAAAAGAAAAAAGAAAAAAGAATTGAGGAGAGGAAGCATGAATGAGGGATAAAACAAAAGAGCAAATGAGTGAACAAGTGAAAAGATGAACAAGTGAAAGAGTAAACAAGTGAACAAACAAGCAAATGAGTGAGCAAATGAATGAGCAAATGAGCAAGCGAACAAGGGAGCGAACAAGCGAACAAGCGAACAAGCAAACAAGCAAACAAGCAAACAAGCAAACAAGCAAACAAGCAAACAAGCAAACAAGCAAACAAGCAAACAAGCAAACAAGCACACAAGTGAACAAGTGAACAAGTGAACAAGCGAATAAGGGAACAAGCAAGTAAACGAGCAGTTGAGTGGTTGAGTGATTGAGTGAACAAGCAGACAAGCAGAGGAGAGGAGGAGAGGAGGAGAGGAGGAGATGAGAATTTAGTGAGAAAGGCCTGAAGGAATGAATTTGAGGAGATGGCAAAAAGAAAAGACTAAAAAGAAAAGAAGAATTAGTGAGAGTTATGGTTAGAGCTAGGATTGCCATTACCATTAAGGAAGGATATCTTGTCTTGTAATATAATTTTACAAGTCCACATTAGTATCCATAAAGTTATATTTCATGCATCCATCATGATATTGTCCTTGTTGATTTCCCCTCATTGATTCTTGTAATTGTAATATCAAAAGCTCTGTCTTCTTCTGCTCTGCATTTGCTTTCTCTCTCTCAATCACTAACCTTTCACTTTCTAGCACCAACTCCTCTCGTCGTAGTTTACTCTGTTGTAATAAATGGCATTTTAAGAAATCAAACATTTTATCCTCGCCATCAGTTTTTGCAGATGCTAAAATTGTAACAGCATCTATAAGAGCTCCACTTCCCCCTTTTTTCTTCTTTGAACTTCTTCCTGTAGGTCCAATAATATCTTCTTCTTCATCATCATCAAGGCATTGTGGAAAGCGTAATTTTTCTCCTGCTCTAATCGCAGATGATAAGGTAGACTGACTAGTCTGTTGTTCTCCATTTTTTCCTGAACTACCTCTCCCATTATATCCTCCAAGTCCCCTCCATCCCCCTTCATCCCCCTTCATCCCCCCCTAGTAACCCCTCCATTATCATATCCTCCCCAATTCCTGCCCACCCAGTCCCTCCACTCCTACTCCTAACATGCTGTCCAGCTACCAGTGCCCTCAGGACTGACATACCCTGCCTATCTCATTCCAACTCTTGCTGAACTCTCTCTCCCCCTATTTCTTCCTCTATCTCAACCTCCCCTTCCCTCCTACTATCCTCGTTACCACTGCTTGCTAATTGTTGTAACATGTAATTTGGCTCTGAGTCCTCCAAGTCACATCCTACCCCCACTACTCGATGAGAATCCTCCTCTAGATGTATTGCTTCTCCCTCTACCCCTGGCCCCTCAGACCAACTTCTCCCCCATGCTGGATCACGATCTCTCTCATCTTGTTGAACCTCCTCCTCTTCCCTCTCCCTACCATTCATTACTTCAATCAAGTTCTCTACTGCTAATGCTGTTTCATGTGCATTTAGGCCTGAGTCAAATTGTGCAGGAGGGCGAACCTTGGGTCTTTCACCCAAAATTGCATCAAGCTGGAAAAAAAAGGCACATCGTGAGAGAAGTTTTTCTGTATTTTTATTTGTACAATTAACTTACTTCTATTAATTCAATTATTATATATTATGGGGGTTATTTTCTTAAATCTTTCTTAAAAATCATTGGTTATTACTCTTACCCCTACAGTGTATTTAAGTTAATTTAAATATATTATTAAAATTACGTACCTCGAAGTATTTTTTTCCCCTCCTTCAAATCTTCTGCAGTCAATCCCATCCTGATTGACTGTTAAGCTTTACTGCTGCCCGATATGACTTCACTAAATTGTCATACTTGTAGCCAACATTTAGCTCAGGTTTGGTTGAAATTGTTCAAGCAATTTCTCTAACAATTTGCCTTTTTATTACTCCTGAACCCTTTTTGGTTTTTTGAAGATTTTCTGGTTCCTCAAGCCATCATATTATTTGTGCTGTCTCCTCCTGGGTCCAGAGTGTATTTTCAGTTGACTTGCGAGGCATTTTTTTGCTGGTTGGTTTTGTAGGTTGTGAGTTGGTTGTAAATTGGTTGCGATTGAATTTTCAATGATGTTATTGCTGCTATGCTGCTATGTTTGTGATGTCTTTCTATTCTGATTAATGTATGCTAAATTAGCCTTACTAATTATCTTATTTTCTTCCACGAGTTTCTCAAATATGTTACCCAAAATGAGGCCATACTATTCGCTAACTCTATAAAGTACCCTAATGCAGGTTCCCACATTTACCTGTTACAAATAATTACACAGAAATCATCTTTCTAACTTTGAATACCTCTACTGTAAATTAACTCTTTTTGTCAATGCCCAGCTTACTTGAAACACAGAAGTACGCTACTTTTTTACAACTTTTTTAACTTTGAAAACCCCTACTATGCAGCGTTGCGACAATACTAGTGTTTAGCGAATGTCACTAGCGTTTCGCACTAACAGAGTTTTCCTCCACACCAAAGTATCCCGAGCCGCAACGGATACTTCCAACAGTTCGTCGCGCCCAGTTTCGCCACGACTACGGTGATGACTGTACTCGCGCATAATGAATTACGTCAGGGGTACCCCCAACAACGCCAGCCAGTATGGATAAATACAAGGTCTCTGAGAGCGAAGGTGTCCAATTCCATCATTACAGATTCCCAATCAACATTCCATTCAGAGAAACGACCTTATTAACAACCACCTCCTATATCAAAACAATGGCTCTACTAGAGCCAACGCTGACCACCCTGCCCGCTGCTTCCCAAGAAACTATTATCGTTTCAATCAGCGACCTACACACAATCCCATTATCCAAAGTACACATCCCCCCTGGCGACATCCTCATTGTGGCCGGAGACCTTTCCGAAGGCCGCCCAGCACAGCTCATGCAGCGCCTGTCCGAACTACGCACGCTCCACCACACAATCAAGATAATTGTCGGCGGTAACCATGACCGAGCGCTCGACTCCAAGTGTGAGGCCCGTGATGCCGCAATATATAACGACTTATACGAGCGCCAGCAGTGCCGTGCAGCGTTCCGAGAAGCAAAGGAGTCTGGCATTATATATCTTGAAGACGAGAGCGCGCATGTGACAATCGCTGGACGAACATTCAAGGTATTTGGGTCCCCGAAATCATTGGCTGCGTCGACCAATACTGCTTTTGGGTACTCGGAGGATGACGATTTCTCGTCGTGGGAGATTATTCCTCATGACGTTGACATTCTGGTTACCCATGGGCCTCCGGCAGTGTACCTTTCTGATGATGAGAATGGATGTGGTGGGTTGCTGAAGGCGCTTTGGAGGGTTCGCCCAATCCTTCATGTCTTTGGCCACGTGCATGCTTCGTACGGGGCTACTACTCTCAGTTATGATAATGTACAGAAGGTGTCCGAAGCCCTGCATCTTAGGAGGACTTCTGAGGATCGCGATCGGCGGAATCTACAGCAAGAGGAATCCGGGGGTCGATATATTCCCCCACATCTTCGCAGCAAGCACATGGGTGGATCGGGGACTACCAAGTTACGACGTGTTTCTACCGATTCTCCGGCTGAAGATCCGGTTCTTGAGGTGCCTGTTTTGGTTCCAGGGCAAACGAGACTGGTTAATGCTGCTGTGAAGACTTCTGGCAGACCCCGGGGAGGAATTGTTACCAGGATCTCCTGACGTCATGTCTTTATTTTGTCTCAACACGGTTTTTTTTTTCCTTTTTTTTTCCTTTTTTTTCTTTTCCTTCTCGTTTCTTCTCTTTTGTTTTCCTTTTTTTTTTTTTTTTTTTTAATATGTGGGGAAAATGGGTTGGGTTCTCCGTCTCCATCACACCCAGTGATTGAAATTTGTCGCCTAAACATGAAAGACTCACTGTGAGGAAAACACCATGCTTTTCCCACCCTGCACCCTATTGTAAATCACCGGTGCTCACTTGTTAGATGTGATCGTACAACTGTTGAAAGAAGGGACGTTTTATACGTGCAGCGGAGAATCGTTGATTGCATTGAAAACTAACTAAGGGGGGATTTGACCGGTATATATATATTCTACTGGGGGTACGTAAGGCATTATGCGTAATGCTGTCCTCCACGTAGACCTCCACGTACATCTCTGTATCCGCAATAGTGAGTAGGAAGCAAGTACCAAACTGCAGTCTCCTAACAAAACCAATGTACCAAACCAGAATATCTCAACACTCCTACCCTTCCTATCACTATCGTCATACCTGTTTGGCCTTTGCCAATGCCATAAAGGTAAAAGGAAATAAAACATGGAGTCTGGAAACCTCATTAAAAAAAAACTATCGTGCTACTTGCAATAAGTAAAAAGAGTACTGCCTACAAGTCAAACAAAAATAAAAAGAAAAAAGGAAAAACATAATGGTGTGAGAGTAAAAGAACCTATAAGGGGGTAGTAGTATAGCACAACACACACAAAGGAAAGAATTACTTTGGTGGCCTGCAAAGTCCCAATGCCTGAATGTGTTTCTGATATAGACCCTGAGCAAGCAGCTTTGTAAGGATGTCCACAGTCATAGCTGAAGACTGTAGGTATTCCAGGATAATGAGGCCATTCTGGAATGAGTTGCGAACATGGTGGTACTGTATCATGATGTGCTTCAATCTCTCATTAAACCTGGGTTGTTCCACCAATTGGAAGGTACTTTTTTTGTTACAGAACAGTCCTTGAGCTGTGAATTTGGTGTTCTGAATCTCATGGTATAGTCATCTTATCAAAATTTCCTCACTGGAAGCATCCAAGTATCTAATGTATTCTGACTCAGTAGATGATAGAGCAACCAGAGTTTGCTTCTTTGATTTCTATGAGATAGAAGCTCCAGCCATGGTAAAAACATACCTGGAGGTGGACTTGGAGTCATGGGTATCACGTGCAAAGTCAGAATTGCAGAATCCTTGGATCTCAGAGAAGAGACCATACTGATAGTGGAGCCCAAGGTAGTCTGTACTCTTGATGTCATGCTGTAGTCTTTTTACAGCAGCTAGTTGAGTTGATGAAGGATTGATACTGAACTTACTAAGGTTGCTAACAGTATACAATATATCATGTCTAGTACCAGTTGCAAGGTACATCAAGGAACCTAGAATTGACTGATGTTCTGCTTGGTTGCTTTTCTCACATTCCAGTATTGCTGGAATAAGCTTCTCAACCTCCAGAGGTATTGATACTCCATTACAATCTGCCATTCCAAAATGGTGTAAGACTTTCTGGATGAAGTACCATTGGTGCAGGAAGAGGTAATCTGGGCTGACGACTATCTCTAGGCCTAGAAACTCCTTTACGTTACCACGGTCATTCATTCTGTACTTCCTACTTAGCTGTTCCTTGAAAATCCTGATTTGATCAGATGACCAGGAAAGAAGTAAAATGTCATCAATATATAAAACTAAGAAGAGATTGCAATCCTTGGTGTAATAAGGTTTTGGGTCATTCTGAGACTTGATGAGGTTGATGAATCCAACAAACAAATTGATATACTGATACCAGAGATGTGGTACCTCTTTCAGGTTGTATAGTGCCTCCTTTAGCTTTAGGATCACACCCTGCAGACCTGTGCACAGCTTTGGCCTAAGGTACTCAATACCTTTTGGTAGTTCCATGTAGATAGAATCCTCAAGATCTGGATTGAGGAATGTAGTACAGACATCCAGGTAATGAATCTCCCACCTATTGAGTGCAGCCATAGCCAATACAAGCCTGATACTTGTTAGCCATGTCACAGGTGTAAAATTCTCACCAACTGCATCAGCATAAATAATGTCTAGCACCAGCTGCATCCTGTGGATCTGATGTACAGGGTTCACATAACGATAGCTGTTAACCAGGATGCGACATCAAAGTGAGATTGCATCCTGGTATTGAGTCATGCACCTGGTGCATCAAGACAGAATCTGGACATGCACCCCTACACCTGGTGCAACCTGACAATGCCTGTCACTTCACAGTTGCATCCTGCTGACATCTGGTCCTCAACTGTTGCATCCCAAGTCCAACTGGTCCTCAGCAAGTACATTATAATAATATCTGAGGAAAGAGTCTAAAATTCAAAACTCCTGACACTAGCATACTAGCAGTGTGACCCATATATAGGACTTAGGTTACAAAGTTTCTTTTTGTAAAACCATTTCAATTTCATCTATTCTATATAAATTTATAACTAGTATACATGAGCATAATAGATTTTGCATGAGTATTCCTTCAATGGACAAATAGTGGTTCCTTAACAGACTATACCTTCCTGGGGACATATGCCAGATGGGCACAGGAGGTATCATTGGAAAGCTGACATCGAAGGGATTCAGTCAGATATCTGATGGACATTGAGATATCTGTCTTCAAAGTTAGCCAAAATTCACTGGTAAAGATCATTTCCATAGTAGTTTGTAGCTCAGTGGGGACTGGCCCCAGGATGATGTGGGAGGAGCTGTTGGAAGTGTAACATCGAGGAGATTGAGGAACATGTTTGATGGATGCAAGTGAATGTCTGAGTTTCGAGATATCTGTCTTCAAGGTTAGCAGAAATTTACTGGTAAATACTATTTCCATAGTAACCTGTAGCTCTGTGGAGACATATGCCAGGAGGACATGGGAGGTGTCGTTGGAATGCTGGCATCGAGGGAATTCAGGAACATGTCTGATGGGCTTGAGTAAATGTCTGGTTGTCAAGATATCTGTCCTCAAGGTTAGCAGAAAGTCACTGGTAAAGACCATTTCAATAGCAGCCTGTAGCTCGGTGGAGACCAATGCCAAGAGGACATGGGTAGTATTGTTAGAACGCTACCATCGAGGGGACTCAGGAACATGTCTGATGAGTGCGAGCGAATGGCTGGGTGTCGAGATATCTGTCTTCAAAGTTAGCAGAAATTAACTAGTGAAGACCATTTCCATCACAGCCTGTAGCTCAGTGGGGACTGATGCCAGGAGGACGTGGGAGGTGTCATTAGAATGCTGGCATCAAGAGAATTTAGGAACATATCTGATAGGTACGAGCAAATGTCTGGGTGTTGAGATATCTGTTTTCAAAGTTAGCAGAAATTTACTAGTAAAGACTATTTGCATAGCAGCCTGTAGCTCGGCAGGGACTGACACCAGGAGGACATGGGAGGTGGCATTAGAGGGCTAGCATCGAGGAGATTCTGGAACATGTCTGTTGGGCACAAGTGAACATCTAAGCATCGAGATATCTGTCTTTAAAGTTAGCAGAAATTCAGCAGTAAAGACCATTTCATTAGCAGCCTGTAGCTCGGTGGGGAATGATGTCAGGAGCATGTGGGAGGTGTTGTTGGAAGGCTGGGATCGAGGAAATGTGGGAACATATCTGATGGGTGTGAGCAAACATCTGGGCATCAAGATATCTGTCTTCAAAGTTAGCAGAAATTCACCAGTAAAGACGATTTCTATAGCAGCCTGTAGCTTGACAGTGACTGATACTAGGAGGACGTGGGAGGTGTTGTTGGAACGCTGGCATCTAGGGGATTCTGAACAGGTCTGATGAATGTGAGTCAATGTGTGGGTATTGAGATATCTGTCTTCAAAGTTAGCAGAAAGTTACTGGTAAAGACCATTTCTATAGCAGTTTGTAGCTCAGCGGGGACCGATGCCAGGAGGCCATGGGAGGCGGCATTAGAATGCTGGCATTGAGGGTATTCAGGAACATGTCTGATGGGTGCAAGTGAATATCTGGGCATTGAGATATCTGTCTTCAAAGTTATCAGAAATTCACTAGTAAACACTATTTCCATAGCAGCCTGTAGCTCAGCGGAGACCAATGCCAGGAGGACATGGGAGGTGTCTTTGGAACACTGGCATCGAGGGGATTCAGGAACATGTCTGATGGGTGTGAGCAAATATCTGGGTGTTAAGATATCTGTCTTCAAACTTAGCAGAAATTTACCATTGAAGACGATTTCATAGCAGCCTGTAGCTTGGCAGGTCCTAACACCAGGAGGATGTGGGAGGCGCCGTTGGAAAGCTGGCATCAACGGGATTCAGAAACAAATATGAAGAGCATGAATGAATGTCCAGACATCGAGATATCTGTCTTCAAAATCAGCAAAACTTCACCCATAAAGATCATTTCAATAGTAGCCTGTAGCTCAGCAGAGACTGATGCCAGGAGGATGTGGCAGGTGACGTTGGAATACTGGCATCGAGGGGATTCAGGAACATATCTGATAGGTATAAGTGAATCTCTGGGTGTTGAGATATCTGTCTTCAAAATTTGCAGAAAATTACCAGTAAAGAATATTTTTATAGCAGCCTGTAGCTCAGCAGGCACTGATGCCAGGAGGATGTAGGAGGTGACATTGGAGTGCTGGTATTGAGGGGATTCAGGAACATATCTGATAGGCATGAGCCAATCTCTGGGTGTCGAGATATCTGTCTTCAAAATTACCAGAAATTTACCATTAAAGAGCATTTCTATAGCAGCTTGTAGCTCAGTGGCGACTGATGCCAGGAAGATGTGGAAAGCTACATTAGAATGCTGGCATCGAGAGGATTCCAAAACGTGTCTGATGAGTGTAAGTAAATATCAGCATGTCAGGATATCTGTTTTCAATTTTAGTAGAAATTCAGCAGTAAAGACCATTTACATAGCAGCCTGTAGCTTGGTGGTGACTGATGCCAGGAGGGCATAGAAGGTGCTGTTGGAATGCTGACATCGAGGAGATTCCGGAACAAGTCTATTGGGCACAAGCGAATGTCTGGGCATTGAGATATCTGTCTTCAGAATTAGCAGAAATTTACTGGTAAAGAATATTTGCATAGCAGCCTATAGCTTAGCAGAGATTGAGGCCAGGAGGATGTGGGAGGTAGCGTTGGAAAGTTGGCATCGAGGAAATTTAGAAACTAATCTGATGGGCCCAAGCGAATGTCTGGCCATCGAGAGAAAGTAATGAACCTTGGTTGTTACAAAGCCAGCCTTTTTTTTGCGCCCTGTCCGCTTGGCATTACTTGACATCAACCATGCAGGCTCCCTTGATCGCCCTCCTCTTCGTATATTATGAATCACCCCTAACCCATCAAGTAACCGTCCGCCAACAGCCGTCGCTTCCATAATAGCTCCTCTTTATATCAAGATACTCGAGTACTTCACCCTGCCACACACCACGACATCTCAAGTACACACACAACGCCAAAACGCCGAACAAAGCGCACTGTAGCAACTTACAAAAGTTGCAAGTAATAGAACCAAACCCATCAGGTACTAGCGTTAAACTAAGAACAGAACCCAAACAAAGAATCCAACCCACTAAGAAAGACCCACAGTACCCTTGTCGGAGGTCACGAGTGACGTGAGGGAACGAAGATAGAATGAAGTGAAAACAGTGTATGTAGTTGGCTATTATATCTGAAGACATGTGTCTGAGACCTTCCTACTTATACCCATAAGCGGTATCCATATACGGTTATATTGTTACTTGACCTTTGCCGGTGTACCGGGTAGCACGGCAGGTGTACACTCCATCACATTGAAGTAACACTTCCAACAACCCTCATAGCACATCGACCGAATCATGGGAGGTGATGCAACAATGCGCTATAGCTGACATGAGAGATGTTCAGTTGTTGAGGTTTAGCCGTTTATCACCCAGCAGATAAAAAAAAGGGCAGAGAAGAGAAAAGGGGAACAAAATGAACAGAAAGGAACCGATGGCTATGATATCATTGAGATACCGTAGGCTAATACACAAGAGGATGACATAAGCAGTCATTGAGTGTCACTTGTGATGGCACCTGTTATGAGAGTGCTTACACGAATCCCAACAGGGGTGAGGATAGTGAATAATTAACGGGATAAGTTATTTCTTGGTAAAGGCGCCCTCGACGGGTAAACTTATTCAACACAAAAATGGAAATGACAGGAGTGATAACAGCCAGGGACCTCCGAAGATGGTCCGCGAATGGCATATACAACCAACTCACTGTAAGGAAAGAGCCAACCGAAGGCCAACGAGGGGAATACACAAAATCGCAATAGGAGAGGTGGATATATGATACGAAATACCAGTCGTAACGAGGAACTGGAGTCTTGCGTTGAGGAGGGTAGAATCCTTTTGGGAACGGGCGATTTTCCGACACAAACTCACCCAAACTCACCGAAAATATCGCGTTCCCCCATACGACACAAAAGCGCACCCCCAAAAATAGCCCACCAGTACCCATCCCCAAACCTCCCCCTTTGCTATACTATCCACTATCCTACCTCCACGCCATAACCCTACAAACCCCTTGTGTTTCAACTTTGGAGCAAAAAAGCACACAGTACTCCGGAACTTTCCCCATAATTACAAACTCCGAAGTTAGCAGTCAAATCGAGCTTTAGATACACTACACATAACCTACCATCTGCACTGCGGAGAAGCAAAATAAATGCCGAATGTCCCCCCAGACCTATCCAGTAAACATACCCAAAATAGCATCCAGCACCCCGATATCTCATGATAAAAGGTCCAAATAAGCACTGCCCTTTTGTGTGCTCTGCCAGTGCCAAAGCATTCTGTTGCTTACCTCTAATAAAATTAGATATAATTGTGCAGGAAATTCTTTGCTCGTTGTCTTGTGTCTTGTTCTATCTAAGCTACCGGAGGTGTCCTTTATATAACAAATCGTCACTTAACAACATTTTCTCTCATCCTCATCTATAGTGACATCCATGCTCTCTCCCAGTCTTCCACAACGTCCTCCGATCAGCTCCTTCAAACTTCTACTAAAACATTCTCCCTTTCCCCTTGACTGTTCTCCGACAGTCCTAATACCTTCCTGCTTCTTCCTGCGTTTCCTAACCGTTTCTTATCTGTTTCCTAGCTGCCATAGTCCGACACCAATTCGTCTCATCCTCAAACAAACTCTTAATCTATGACATCCTTTAGCGTGACATATCAAACAATGTCCCAAACACACCAATCCTGTAACATCTCTCTTTCTCCTGCAACTCCTACTAACATTACAGCGGTATGGAAGTATCGTGAATTTCAACAACCTCCACATGTGTACACCGATATTCATGAAAATTAAAGCACAGTCTCGGCGGTATACCCCGCCTTACGCCGCCGGACTCGGGGTGCAACCAGTCAAGCGATGTTGAATCTTTTACGCCCTACGCAACACCTCACGGTTTCAATTACGAAAACAGCCGCTATCGGTCATTTAAAGCTTAAAAAAACATTATCATTTTTGTTCAACAGTCTCTGGAGGGTGTTTTGGTTATCTTGTATCATGCCGATTTCTATATCACACAACCAAATCTTCCCAGTGATCACGCCTTCTAATGTGGTGGTTTGCAGACCGGCTGGTTTCTCAATGTTGTGATCCACATCCGGCAAGCACTGTAAAGACGTAGGAATAAGGAGGAGACATTCAAAACCAAAAATAACAAGGACAACTAGTCCTAAAAAGTTTATGACCTATTGGGGATTTGAAATTGTGTGGCTCGGAAGCGAAGAGTTTGTAAGGATAGGGCGATACTCGGATCATGTCAGTATTTTCTCACAAGCCAGCTTCCGGGAGTACGAGTGAGGAGTTGTGTCGCCAGCTTGACATCGAATACAATGGAATTTGATGTTTGGAGAAAGACGCATAATTGGCAAAGACCATATCCCTACTAGACTGTTCAACATCATGTATATACTTCCGGCATCTACCACCGAGACTGGTGTTATCAGATGTATATGCATTTATAACATGAGGGAAAAGGTAACTGGAGAAGACGTCAATACGGACTTGGGAAAAGCGAGAATGAGCGAGAAAGTTGTGCAGTGGGAGAACTCAAACGTCGAATGTTCCGAGGGCGATGATGGGGTCTTGAACATATACTTACCCTTCGCCAGTGGCTAATGCATTCGGTAACTGAGACGAAAAAAAGAATGAACAGAACTGGGTTGAGATAAAAATATTTGCTTGCCCAACTTGTAGTTGTTGAGGGGTGGTTGTTGGCTAACTGAAAGGAAACATCTATGACTATATCGAGTAAAATAACTATTGCCAAGAATTTCCGAAATAGGAAATAGTAATAGCCGGTTCTCCTCCTATTTCGCTGTCACTCATAGTCGGTGGAAGCAAGTGTGACGTGGAAGCAAGTGTGACACTACCGGTTTTTTTTTTTTTTCTTTTTTCTCAATTTTAGAGTGATAATTGGTGATACAATTTGAGAAAAAAAAGCTTTGTAGGGAGAGATAATGTAGACAAGTTACAAACTATCTTTACATTAAGCTTCTTTTTCATCTTTGAACATATATGCGATTCTACTCCTCCAAATCGAAAACTACCAATCTGTATCGACTATGGCAGAGATTACAGAAACAACTCACCAGAGATTAAAGAAGCAATTAAATCAAGCTCTAGAATGGCTACAGGAAGATCCTAGCTGTACAACAAATGCGGCAGCAGCACAATTTCAAGTAAATAGCGTATTATGCTGCTAAAAAAAAGTGATTGCTGATTGATTTTAGGTAACTTCTTCATCCTTCCAGATGCGTCAACTTCGCCACTGGCATCAACAAAGAAACTCTCATGCGACCTTCAATGAACATGGGGGTAATAATATTATCCTAACTACAGCTCAAGAGAAGGCTCTTCACCTCTACTGTTATGAGCAATGGGAGATGGGAATTGGAGCAATACCATCCATTATATATGCTGCAATTTACCACCTCAAACAGCAAGAAAAATGCAGTCAACAATCAATCTCCTGGTTCCACAAATAGCTTAAAAAGAATTCTGCTCTTCATATGATTAAGACAAAGCCAATTGCGAGAGCCAGAATTACCACTCATACAGAGGAAGATTTAAAAACGTTCTTCACTAACTATCAAGAGATCCTTGATCACTATAGCATCCACCGTGCTAGATATATCTACAATATGGATGAATCTGGGGTTTGAATTGGATGTCCAACAGGAGGGATCTTTGTTGTTCCAACTGAGGTGAAGGAACTATATAATGCCTGTCCAGAGAATCAGAAGTCTCTTACAATTATTGAAGCAATATATGCGGATGGAAGTCCCCCACCACCTCCTATTATTATCTGTCCAGGGGAGAAGATTATGGAAAGTTGGATTCATGAGAACCTGACTGGAGCGGAAGTAATTACTGTATCACCTACAGGATACACCAATGAAAATATCGCCCATGCCTGGCTTGATCACTTTATTAAGCATATAGAGGCAGGTCCTGACAAACATTGCCATATGCTTCTTGTTGATGGGCATATTACTCACTGTCAGGATGACTTCATAATCAAGTTTCATGAGAACCATATTATTCCCTTTGAGTTTCCATCTGATCTGACTCATGTTCCACAGCCTCTTGATGTTGGTGTTTTTCGTCCCTGGAAGCATTACCACAAGCAAGCCATCCATCATACTTTAAGATCTCTTGATATCGAATATATGATCTCTTTCTTCTTCCAAGACTTAGATACCATCCACAAACAAACCTTCCGATCTCATACAATAAAGAATTCCTTCAAAAATTCTGGCATGTTCCCTGTCTCCTATAAGAATGCTATAAAGAAGATGCGACACTATAATAATAAGATGACCATTGTATCTGGAAGGGAACCTCATGGAGGAGATAACCATGAAGTTCATGGGTTGGGAGATGGTAGTCAAGCAATTGCTGCTGAAGATACTGTATCAGATCTTTCTCACCCCCCAAGTACATATTTTGAGTCAGAGGCTGGAATACAAGAGTGGGTAGACCAAGCAGCAATATTCAGTCCTAAAGCCAAAGATTGATTTAAGCAATGGGCTGAAGGAACACAAGTTCTTTTGGCTAAGGCTCAACTTCAGGAGGAGACATACAATAATATTCATGAAAGAATCTGAACTGAAGAAACCCACAAGAGGAACTCCCGCCATGTCATCCAAAAGGGTGCAGTTCTGACTGTTCAAGAAGCTCGAATGCAGAAGAATGAGAAGGAAGAGAAGAAGAAGCAAACTGCAATTAAGAAAGCAACAAAGGATATCAAATTTCCTATCAATAAGGTAAAAGTGGCTCTCAATCGGCTTGGTATTGATGCTCAGAAGGCTGACAAGGAACGCAAGAAACAGGTCAAGATTATACAGTCTCAAGGTCAAACCATTCCAGCTGCCTTGTTAATACCAATTCTGGACCCTGAGAAGAATCCAACACCCAATGATCTAGAATCACTCCTACCACCACCAGACCTCCTCCAGGTTCTTACTTGACTTGAACTGCCTGCTATTTTCAATACTTCAGTGATTGATCCACAGCTATTAGACAGTGCAAATAGAATTTTGGAGTTGGAACATGAAATGAGACAACCAGGGAGTGGGATTGGAAATATACCATCTCAAGATACTGAAAATTATGGTATGGATGAGGATTTGAGGGATGAATCTGATTCTGATTTATCATGTATATCTTTAGACTCTATTGTACAGAATGCCCATTTTGTAGGCTTCTATTAAAATAACATAGTAGCTTATGTTTTCTATTGTATACTACACAGAGGATAGTTTTCTGAATTTCTACCTCATACCTGGTCATCAAATATCACTCTAAAATTGCTCTAAAATTGAGAAAAAAAGAAAAAGAAAAAAAAAAACCGTAGCGTCACACTTGCTTCCACGTCACACTTGCTTCCACTGACTATGAGCGACAGCGAAATAGGAGGAGAACCGGCTATTAGAGGGTACTGAGAAACAAAAAAGGGGTCGATCCGTTTCAAGGCACCTATAGGAAACGAAACGGACAGCGAAGAAAAAAACTTGCAGGGCAGTCGAACAGAGGGGAGGGAGTTCACTTCTCCAACAAACAGGCCGGAAAAGGGGGAATCGTGAAGGCAAGGGAGAACAAACACTACTAGAAGGGGCAATCGCCGCACGCACGACTAGAGGTCAAATTTATTCGTCCGAAGTGAAAATATAATTCCGTCACTGGAATTGGTATTGAAAGAAAAACAGAAAGAAATTCGTAAAAGAGAAAATAAACCCGTGTTCCCGATCCCGATGTCCCAATGTTCGTCCGTTGTCCGCTGCTCCTCTGCTCCTCTTTTTCCTTGTTCCGCGGTTGTCCGTTCCTCTTTGTTTTTCTTTCGTTCCCTCCTGATGCTTGCCCCGCCTAACTACCAATCCCCTTGCCAAGACATCAATCGAGCTAACTAGCAGACAAAACCGAGGTAACTAGCAAACAAACATTTCCCCTCTTCCACTAAATGTCCAAACCATGACCCTCATGACAACTAGCTTATCCGATCAAAATAAAACACAACTTCTAGCTAAAACCTTGCAGACCATTTTCCTTCCCTACAGTACGAAACACCACAAAGTAAGCCACAAACACGGTCTACTCTAACCCTCCACCAGCTTTCCCGGACAACCCTTGACGAGGAAAGATTGCAAATAAAGAGCAACGACGGAAAGACGCAGAAGAGCAATAGGGAAGGAATTTCCACCCAGTAGTTCATCAATTTTCCAAAGCGAATAGATAGCATCGGACAATACACCAAAACGCACTCTGGTTCAATCCCCGACAAACCAATATCCGCCGACAGCGGAATTCAGATGTGCCCGGCTTCAACTCGGCTGCGCGAGTATGTAACGTATACGCTATTTCCAGAACACTTCCCAACCCTCATTTTGCATCCATTAGGTAAGCAAGGGACATCAATTACTCAACCTACTCATGCGCAAAGTAGTATCGTATACTACTCGAATACCAGAGAACCGCGTATGCGCTTTCTCGTTCCCTCTCCCAACAAAACGCTGTGTATATTCCGCTGCTTTTGAACGCTAAGTTTGGAGTGTTTTGATATAGTCTAACTCAGCCGAGAGGATGAATTTCTACGTTCGCTTGCAATTCCCTGGAATTCGTGTCAATATGCTACAGTACTCGATATTGGAGGTAGTAACTGCCACCACACATTTCGAGGACTTAATTTGCGACTGAGTGTGAATGTTGATTTCAAACTGATTATTATTGGCACTTGAGTCTCTTATTTCCGGTGTGACGAGTGAGATGGTTTGCACTATACTAGTGTATGATACAGTCACTAGACAGTGGTTGTGGTGAAACGGGATTTCCCTTGTTTTGTGGCACGGGCTCCTGTCATGCACAGACCTCAGTTGCGCAATACCCCCGCCCTCCCCTCAGGCTACAGTAATCTCCTTTGAAGAGACGAATGTCCCTTCACCAACAGCTTGATCTTGTGACCGTATAACGGTGAAAATGCATACCGGAGGGGAAGAAAATACTGTAAAAAACTTTGGGGCGAATTTCCAGACGTTGCGATCATGTAAAAAGTCTCATTATCGTTGTTCTCATCCCGGTGGAGGAGGGTTAGATTAGGCCCTGTTTGTGGGTTACTTTGTGACGTTTCGTACCCTCTTGTATTTCCTATTTGGAAAATGCTTGACACTAATTAGTTATTTTACTGGATGCAGTCATAGATGTTTCCTTTCAGTGTGACAACAACAACCACCCACCCTCTCGACAACTACAGGTTGGGCAAGCAAATATTTTTATCTCAACCCGGTTCTGTTCATTCTCTTTTTCCTTTCAGTTACCGAACGCATTATACATTTGACGATCACGATAAATTCCTTTCCCAGTAATACCAAAGTTACTGAGGTGGTTAAATCCTCGTAACGACAGGTCCCACGAAGTCGCCACACCATCCACCCAGGAAGCATCAATCAAAAGAAACCTTCCACACCAGTAGTGTAGATACCATTCCTAGAACAACCTAAGAATAGCTGTGTCATTGATAATTTCTTATTCAACAAGTTTACCAATCAAGCAAGCGTTCACCCAGAGGTAATTTTTGCACCTTCAAGTTTACTATTCTTATTTCGCCCACTGTTGGAATTCAAGTTGACTATCTCCTAATCTTCTAGAATCTACCGGCACGAGTGATACTGTGTGACTGCTTACGTCATCCGCTTGGATATAAGCCTATGGCACCTCTGTGATGAGCATCGCTTCCTTTCGCTTCTTCTCCTTCTCTTTTTCTCTTCCCTTCTGTTTTTCCCTAGTTAATGATAAACCGCTTTGTTGGAAACTGGGCTGTGCTGTAGTTCCGAGTGAGGCTCTGTGACGGCTTACGTCACCCTCATGTATATAAGCTAGTCTCCCCTTTGCTACCTTTCTTTTCTTTTCTTTTCTTTCCAACAAAATCAATGATATAATAAGCTTCTGCTATAACAATACCAACCTTTGTTGTACTGTTCTAACACGCTTAACCTCAACTCAACATCTCCCACGTTAGCTACAGTATCGCGCAGTGCACCATCACCACTTGTGATTCGGTCGATTGATGTGTCGTGATGCGAAGTGGAGGATTTGTTAGTGTGGTCGGGTTCTTTGTTTGGGGTCTTATTTATGGTTTACGCTAGGTACTTGGTGTGACCGGTTTTACTTCTTGCGACTTTGGTAAGTTTCCGCCCCACGCTCTGTTCGGTGTTTCGACGTTGAGATGTATAGGGAAGTCCTGGTGTGGTGTGTAGCAAGTATGGAGTATTTTGATAAATAGCCCTGGTATTTTTCTCCATGTCTTTATTTTGCTATCCTCACATCAAACAAAGGCTGATTGCTAAAGAGGGTGTGACAGATTATCTATCAATATTCCGGCTACGAGCTAAGAAGCATGATTCATATGACGAAATCATGAAGGGATTACCGAATATTCAAAAATACAGAAAAAAAAAGATGACACAAGTGAAGGAAAAAAAAGTTTTGTGAATGGACCTGGGATCGAGGATTCCCTAAGGGCAACTCGCAAATGCATATTGAAGAAAGTCCGTGTCGGTGATGAACTTTTTTCTTTGCACATGTGGAGTATCTTCAAGCTCTGGAATCGGGAGTCATTTTACCCTCCTTGTGAGACTACCTCCTGAGCCCACAAACAGTCCCAAGATCTTATAAATGGATCTTCTTCTCAGCCATCCATGGCACCTGCCTCTATTCTCCAACCATACCGCTCTCAAAGAAATCTTCACCAGGACACTTCACTTTCTAACAACTTCCCTGCATCTTACTAACTCACTACAATTGTTTCTCTTTTTCAAAGCGTTAATTCTTCATTTGGTCTTCAGGGCCTACCCCTACATCTTTTTAAAGGGCAAATTTTCTTTTTTTCCGGAGCAACTTCTTTCCTGTTGAGTTCCCGGTCCCGGGGTGTCGGAAGTTCAGGTTTTGAGCGTTGATCTTTATTCCCTTTCTTTTCTTCTCTTCTCATCTCTTCTCACCCGTAATCACCACCGGACCAACCTCCTCAACAAAACCCTCAACAAAATTAGTTTACTACTAAATATCCTTAGTGTTCCTCACTCTCAGATAGCCTTATTTTTTAACCATCAATAGCCATGTCTGACAGAAACTATGGTGCTCAAGACCACCCTGATCTCTCAAGAGACACTTTAAATGTTAAGGAATTTTTTGTTTCAAGCAAAATTGCTTTTATGCCTTGATGCTAACTTTGTGTCGTTATTGTTATAGATTTTTCTCTACAAGAAGGTAGTGATACACCTTCCCAGACACTTTCTCGATGCGAGGGTTTGTCGAACAATCTTATCCCTCCCACTCGTGGCATTCACAGTGATACAGGCCCTGGTTTTGTCTCAACTGAAAGATGCTGGGGTAGAGATGCTACTGCAGAAGCAGTGAAACAGTCAGCTTCTGGCGTTGAAACCGGTGTCTTAATCCCCACTGTTGAGGTGAAGAGAGTGTTCATCAAAACTTCCGCCTCCTCTGAGATTGGTGAGGATATGCTTTTTTTAATGGACCTCCCAACTGGTTTGGTTTGTGAAACTGGAATCCAAGATGGTATCATAATCAGTTTCGATTTCCACAACTTGTATTGGTCTGTTGCTAATTCATTTGTCTAGGTTGTCAAGAACTGTCTTTGATCGATCTGATGTCTCTGGAGGAAGTCAATTGTTTGAGATTTAAATTCAACGCATTGATACTACTCCAGAGCCCAAAAAGAAATCCCGGGATAACATAGACTGTGTCTGAGTTCATCATGAGCGATTCTGAGGTGGTGGATCAAGCACCAAAGTTAGAATTTGAGGACAGTTTCGACTGCCTTAACGATCTTTGCGACGTGCCAGCCCTCTAGCCAGAAGGACTGTCAAGCTATATAATACCAGTAGACCTAGGATCCTTTGTCAAAGAAAGTACTTTCAAGATCTTGAAAAGCAGGTGTCACCAAACATCTCTTTTAGATTCTTACACCATTGAAGATCAGTTGATTGATAGAGTGGAGCAACAAATGATGCCCTCACCATGGCCATCGCACAACGCTTCTGGGTTTATGCCCCAACCTCTGGTTCCTCATATGCGAGGAGAGGCGGGGAAGATTGAAAAGAACAAAAGTGTTTTTGCTTGAATAGACACCATTGTTAACGTTCACCAGGTAGATCCGAGACATCAGGGATTAGCGAGACAGGGTACAGATCTTGATAAGATAAAGCGTAGCACAAGTGACAAAGTACTGTGACACCTTGTTTTTATCACAAGGCAAGCCAAACAATTAAGAACAATGCAGAACGTTAAACCATGGGTTAATAGCATCATCTTAGAGTGTGAGGAGCGAGTCGCGGCCGCTATTAAGGCATTAGAAAGTGGCCAATGTCTACCTTTAAGCAAGGCAGCTACTAGCTTTGACCTACTGAAGTCTACCCTTGGCCATTGACTCAATTGCCATCAGAGTCATCAGAAAGCTCACGAAAAGGATCAAATCCTCTCCCCTTCAGCAGAAAAGCCTATCGTACAGTGGATTCTCAAGTTGGAATCACATGGGTTTCCACCATGATTGGATCAGGTATGGCAAATGGTAGAAAAGCTGGCAGTGGAGGAGAGAAAGGCCTTGCAAGTCCGGTACGAGGAAGAAGGAAGGAAAAATATTATCCATGATCAGATTGGAAAGAATTAGATAACTCAATTCTTGAACAGCCACCCAGAGTTAGTAGCTAAATTTGCTGTATGAATGGATAAACACTGTATTTATGCTTGTGACTATAGTATCATTAAAGACTACTACAATAAGCTTAGGAAAGTCATAGCCAAGAATAATATCAAAGATCATAACATTAGCAATGTTGATGAAAAAGGTATAATTGGTGGCTATTCTTTTAAAACAAAAGTCATCATACAGAATAGGAAGAAAAATCCATATGTGAAGCAGGATGTTAGGATCACCTACACAATCACTACTATTATATAACCATGCAACAGGCAATGATAATATAGTGTTAATATAATATGCAATAGAGGGGAATAAATACTCAGAGTTGTATTTATTAATCTCTGCTTAATCTTCCTAAGACTAAATTCTTATAATAGGTCCTATATCTACTCAGACTTCCTAATACTAAGCTATTGGTTTATTCTTTCCTTATCCTATAAGGAAGATATTGCAATTTATCTTTCTTAGTAAGGAGTGTAAAGGTGTTTTATATTCATAAAGTCATAAAGTTATATCTAGGAAATAACTTAGGCAGTTGCATGAAGAACTAACTTATATATTGTATCCTCCTCCTTATATAGTCCTTCCCACAACCTGCTTACAAATCAATACCTATTATGAGTCACAATTGTGACTCATGTACATGCATAACATAATAACCACAGGACCTCAAATAGGTCATGTGTGAAACTCATATGACTTCTAAATAAGTCATGTGTACAAAACAACTACTAACTTTAAAGAAAGTATTATGCAATCAAATCAAATATAACAACCATCAGGAAAGAAAAACCTTGCATCTGATGTATGGGCATCGTGTCCTGATGCACGCCGCATTTCTCGTGCACCCGGTGCACCTGGTACATCCTGGCTTCCATTGCAACACCCTGTTGCACCCTATGCATCATGATGTGTGTTGTAACACAACATTGTGCCTGGTGCATCCTGTGTCACATAGCAATGCTTTGCAGTGTCAGGACACTACCTGACATTGGGTTGACATCCTCACGACTCCCGGACATCTGCATCTCTGTCTCAGCTTCTTCCCCATATCCTGATGTCTGGCTATGGCCGCTGCCTCACAGGAGTACAGCTGGGCATGGCCACATAGGGCTGGCCTTCATCACGTTCCTTCTATCTCTCATCGTGATGCTATAACTCCATCCTAATATCGACCACAGATGTCTTCCATCCCCCGATATCCCCATCCCTGCCCAGAACCTTCCCATCATCCTGATGCGTCACCGTTGTCAGTTCCTCACTGTGAGGCAACAGGGTGTTGCGGCGATTTGTTGCAATCTGTCTGGTTTCTTTACTGCGTCTTAGCGACGTCAGGACCCATGATGTCTCATGGCATCATCGCGACGTCAGGACCATGATGTTTCACTGCATGGTGTCATCAGGGTCCTAATCTCGAGGACTGACCAATCCCTTACTGTAATTTTCTACATCGTGTACTTTTAGTTGTATCTATTATTTAGTTTCTATTAATCAGTTTCTACATAGAGGTTTCTATATACAGCTTGCAATGAAAGATGCTATAATATTCTCTGTGCCATTCAACCATCCTCAATGCAGAATACTTCCCCAAGCCAATAGTTGTTGCCCGACTGTCTGATCTTATGACCCCTCAATAAATCTCATTAAATGTCCTTAAATCAATATGGCTGGTAACAAGCCATCGCTGGTCAGTCTCCGGGATGAGGTGCACCAGGCCTAGGATTGTCCCTATGTCTACTATAGTAAACTCTCGTGCACTTTCCCTTAGCTGAGCCATGACAAGGCTATGGACATTGGATATGCATCCTGAGTTAACTGTGTTCAATATTTGGACACATGCAAGTCTGCGAACCGTGTCCTTGTGCATGTAGTCTCTGATTTTGAAGAGTGCCAGGAGCTTTCTGGGGAGACAGCCCCAGAGCACACCATACATATGATCACCACACGTCTGTACCCAAACCCAATCGTTGTGACTTGCCTGGTTCCTGAAGAGTCGGGTACCAGTAGAGCATGCGCTGTGGATCTCATAAATGTTAGTTGCCTGGAACGCTAAAACGGGGATTTCAAGTTGCATTAGTAGTTCCACTGGATGGAATCACAGTATGGCAGGATCTTCAAGAGGGCGGCGCTCGTTGTGCAGGCTATTCCGGATATAGAATCAATTCCTGACAGATGCTCTCCGGTGCGATACTCAAGACCTTGCAAAAATCCATCACATCAGAAACATCATCACGATGCCACGTCAGGATCCTACGATTGCTAACTGACATGGATACGGAATTCGTTTTATCTAAATGTTCCATGACAGTGGCTGGGAGATCAGCCCCATGACGTGGAAGGGAATCCTGGTTCAAAAGTCTCATCCAGATCGCATGCTGGAGACTATAACTGTGCAGGATCTCTCTTACGGCATCGTTTTTATTTGAACACCACCACCCCTCCTCGATTTGTTCCTTATGTGCAAGCTTGCCAAACTCTGTGGAATACATCTGAATGTTGCCAAACTGGTATATGTGACCCTAAAAATGACTTAGTAGATGCATCTTAATGAAGTTGGAACAAGATTCCATATGGATTAGTTCCATACGTTGGTCGATCTCTTCTTCATGTTCCTGCTCCTGTACCTGACACTGGTTGGATGTCACAACACATTGGTTTACTCATGTTCTCTGATGTCGTAGCTCCCTTCACTACTCGTCAACCTTTGCCTGTGTCCTCTTCGATATTTGAAACTCCAAGAAGATATCTTTTGTATCATGAAACTGATTCAGATATTGTTCTATATAATCCAAGGTCTCAGGTATATGGCTTTGATATTGGACCATCAAAGTGAAATCAAGTAATGACCTGACACAGGTAAGTACGCGTTTGAATGACAATACTTGTGTATTCTCAGGCTGCCTCATTGCCATGGCGAGAACTCCTAAAAGAAAACGCCCCAGCTTCCTCATCTCCTTTACTTGCCACTGCGTAACCTCGTGGTATGCTTTTTTGGGCACAAAGAATGCTGGGTATGGTCGTAAGGCTTCCAGGCATCGTCAAAAGCCTCCAGTCAGGCATCTTTCTTGAGGAATCCCTGACCCCAGTGCATCATATGCTTGAATAGTCCCAAATAAACTGTATGGAGCAAATCTGGCTTGTGCAGATTAGGTGCTGAAACCCCTTGAAGCCCATGAAAAACATTCCATCCCATCTTGATACCAAGTGCATCAAACATGGTATTCATGTCTCCCAACCAAGAGTCTGTCAACTGATGCTTATTTTCTTGTTCAAGATATTGGTATGTAGCATAATCCCGCATCTGATATGTCTCCTGTGCATTGGTTCCTAATGCATCAAGAGGCACCTCATATTTTGGACAGGTGTTAGATTTTACTCCATGTCATGCAAGGTTTTCCATGTGGTCCGCAATCCACGAAGACAAGATAGGGAAGCACCACTGGACCTTCCCGTCTGCACAGTCAATGGAGACACTGTCAAGTGCCACATCTTGCAAGGGTGACAGTATGAGTTCAAATACGCCTTGTAGTATGTCGGTATTGATTTGTCTCTGCAGGTTGTCTGCTGAAGAGGACTGTGGGAACTTGGGCAGGACAGGAAATAGTGGAAGAAGGAGAACTGCTGTTAATCCAGGTCTGTTATGCCTAGTCGATAGGAGATTGCCAGTCGTAATATAGACAGGCCACGCTTTCTTGACACCCGAGAAGTTGGTAAGATGGGTCGGATCAGACATTCCAATTATTGGAACAAGAGTTACACCACGTAGAAGTGTATCCTATAAACGGTTAGCCAGTGCCATGATGAAGGAGGTTGCAAAGCAGGGTGTACTGTACTTGGACATCCCACCACCAGTCCGCTGTATGCATTTTGGTATATATCCTATGCCCATTCTGGTCATATTCACACCGTGGCATGTAGACCAAGTCATCCCTGTATGCTATCTGCCGAAGAAGGTATCTGACACAGTCAAGGACATTCTGATAGAAGAAATGCTGTGTTCTCTTGCCATCATCAACTTCACCTTCAAACCATTGTAGATAAGGACTGTAGGGGTCCAATGATCGGAGATGATTCTCCAGCATGTGCATTGAACTATAGCTGACTGACGTAGAACTACCGGGACTACTGGAAAAGAATTCATTGATTCGAGACTTCGAGACTTTGCTCTGAATGACCCAAGATGCAAGTTTGACATCATGAGCATTGGCAAACGGAGCCCATGAATCCTGGCACAGAGTATGGTGTTCATCCTCAAACCCGCTCACGTCTCCAATCACTTCCCTAGTGCCTGGGTAATGCAATTGTCTGCCAGCCGTCACTGAGGTGTTGTGGTTGAGTACTTCAGCATCAGACTCGTGCATGACATCATCATTCAATGTGTTGGCATCCCATCCAGTGGGGTCTGGATTAGATTCATAGTCTGAATCTGGCTATTCCTTCTCATCGTTTACCTCCAGGGCGAGGAATAGATCTATTTCAGTGTCATTAATAGCCCTCACAGAAGGTGTATGTCATATAGTAGAGGCAAGTACAATGTCCAGATTTGCATGCGCAGTTTGTAGGTGTTTCTCATATGCACCTGCCCGCACATACCTTCGGCAACAAAATGGACATTTAATAGCCATGGTGAAAGTCTTGCTAGTCGATCTTGAGGGTCCTGTATATATTATGAGATGCAGGAGTACTGTATAGTGTTGATCTTGACGCATGTCAGTGGAACACTGGGTCAAGGGGTTTGCATACAGTGAACTGTAACCAGTATCCAAACAGGCTTAGTACTTGTAGCTTGATCCCTTGTATTACCCTATCTTATCAGATCACCTCATCCTCTCTGTTGTAACAAAAGCTACTTCCCCTTCATGGGCTGTCATGTAACATCACTTCGTATCATCACACTTGTGCAAATTAGAAGCTTATTTCATGAATATTAGTTACACATCATGGTAGGCTTAGGAACATTGTTCCTGGCTACATTATCAATTGTTCTCATATTATCTTTTTTATTCTGATCTGCTACAAATCCACATATCCACATATCCATACAGCCACATGCCCTCCGGGGTAATCCAACACAACAGAGGGCAGATACATCCCATCATACAAATAAGGGAAGTTCATTTCTCAGAAAGGATTCAGAATTGGAACCCTCATTCTGGAGATCAGGGAAAGAAGTGTCATTCATGCAATCATGCTTCTGCTTGCGTGTCTACCCCCTACCAGTACCTGCCTCTGTCTGTCTCCTGAAAACATGCTGCAGCAGGGACCCACACATAGTCAAAACCTATCAGAGTCGGGAACCAGTCCAGAGCCCTATAAAGTACATTAGCTTGCAACTGTGGATGCCTGCCATCGAACCCGTGGGAAATTGAAAGCATTATTCCAAATCTAATATGCAAAACCTGGCCCCTTCAAACTGTCCCAATAGCACACTGATTGTACAGTCCAGGTCACCCTGGTCCAGGTGCGGCTCTGTTACAACGTTGATTAGCTATGCATGTAGGGAAAAGCACTCATTGTCATAATTGGTCTAGTGATTCCAGATGTGATGGGGTAATAGCTCAATAGTGCACTGCATTGTGTCACATTGTGGTCTGTAAATAGCCCCATGAAGCAACCACTTAAGCTGTGTGATATTCTGGAATGAGGCAAGGAGTGCTTGTAGGTCTCCACATGTATTTGAACTGACATTGTTGGTATCCTTAGTCAAAACAGGTCCTAGGTCCTCATGTACCTGTTGCGCCCAAATGACCCAATGGAACACCCCATAGCATGAGTTCAGATAGGGATAGTGTTGTGGATTTTGCAGGAGCCAATCCTCAGTATAATTGTGCCTTATGTAGCATAGAAGCCTTAGAGGCTGAATCTTACAGTACTTAGTAATGTTGTCTATAGCCTACTTTACGATCCTTGCCCCAAACTCCTCACCATAGATAGTGGAGGCTGGATTGATAAATACAACAAGAAGGAGGTGATAGTTGCGATCAAGGGCCACATACAGCTCACCTGTGCCAATGTTGACTTGCTGATATGAGGTGCGGAGCACATCGCATTGGTCCAGGAATAGCACTTGTAGGCCGGCCTAGTTTAAACAGGTCTTGTGTGTCTCGATATCTATATTGAGGAACACTTCAATAATATTTCCTAAGAATGTGTTATTTGAGTGTTCCATGCCATGTACTACACAACTGCTATTGCATACCTTGCTTGCGTTGAATAACGTGGAACACCTTCTCACCCCTCTCTTTTGCCTCCTTATAGGCCGCCTGGTCCTCCCAGGTCAGGGATATTCCCTTATCAAACCAGCCTTCCATTCCACTATCGGTCCCTGGCTTGAGCCTTGGTTGCTTGCCCTTGGGCTGAGAGAGCTTCATCAAGGCAGACCCCCCATCGACACAGGACTTCACTGTAGGATAAAGCATAGTATCAATTGTTACCAGCACCTTGCTCCGAGGCCTTTGTCTTATACCGATGGATGTTTGGTGGTAGGGGGCACACATAATGTTTCCCAGTGTACCATTGTTGGTACGATGCCGGGGAAGTGGAGAAAGATGTAGCATGATATGGTGTATTTAGAATTGTGGAGCACAAGGTGGTCTGCTGAGAATATGGTCAGTTCTAGTATCGTGAGTATCTGCACAGAGGAGAGGCTCCACAAACAGATGTTAACCAATTGCAATACCAATTCTCAAAACCTGAGAAATCTCGCACCATGGTCCCAAAGGTATACCAGCCATGAAGCCTTATATAGAGAGATGTACACTGGTTGGTAACTTTCTCCCTCTGCTACCCCTGAGTGGTTGGTCAGAAATAAGATTCACAGAGGTTATCCCAAGAGGCTGGTGCATGTAGAAATTGGAACGACTTGATGGAATGGTTTGGCAGTGGGAGGACGTAGCCGGAGTGAGGAGACCCATAGAAGAGAATATGGAGGTATACAGGAGAAGGTGGGAGGATCATGGTACAAGTACCGGTGTCATGACCGTGATGCAATGGGACATCATGCTGTCGTGACCGTGACACGATGGGATGTCGTGCTGTCGCAACCATGATACTATGGGACCTCATGTGGTCACAACACCATGAGGCATCAGTAATGTAGAAATAGGTTACCGCTGCCTTTTGGTATCAGGTCAACAGTTCCGTGAAGTTGAGAAGTTTGTATAGTTTTCTCGTGTTGTATACGATGTGTCAAGTCTAATACACAGGACTCTGGGGGGGTTGTAGCATCACTAACTATTACTCATTATTGAAGCAAAAGGTTTTCCTACAAAATGACATTTTCAGAGTATTCAACATTATGTTCATAATAATCTAAGCATTCTCAACTACGATTGGACTCAAGACTCCAGCATGAAAAAATTAGACCAAATGAGTGTATTGTTAGGGTGTGTGGTTTAATAAAATCTAGTCAAGAATGGTATCTTTTACCGACACTATTGGCACTATGGTATTCTTGCATTGCCTAACTAGTACTAGAAGTGTCTGAAATTGTCTCCTGGTGTCGAGTTAATATAGCTGAACACCTGACAGGCTGAATTCAAGCAATCTGACCTACTCAGGCATAGAGGTTAGTCATGAGATAGACAGGGGTTGTAGCCCAGCCATTCCAGACCAACTTCAAACCCCGGTGCGTCTCATCACTAATGTCAATACCATAGTAGATAATTGACTCAGATGGTCGGCCAATGCTAGGTGACTCACCGGATGCCAAAGCAAGGGGGCTGATTGCTATTACAATTACCACATACTGTAGTCTATATAGTACTGTCCTTGAATGAATTCAAAAAGTATGTAAGATTATCTGATAAGAAGTTTGTTGCCAAGAAAAACCTTTTTATAAGATGAATTATTATTGTAGCTAAGAGGCAATTAAGAAGATTAATAGAAAACAAAAGAGGAGGAAAAAAATAGAAAAAAATAGATATTAATTAGGTTCAGACTGTCTTAGACAGGAATACAGAATATTAACTGTAAGTTTGAAATATGAGAATAATAGTATAATATGTAACATGTAGGAGAGCTAAGATAGCAGATATTATTGTTTATTTTCTGTAACACTATTCTCTATGATAAACTTTGTATTGAATGCTTAATCTACCAAGAATAAGAGGGGAGAATACTGGAGTCAAAGATAGAGTCTCATGTCCAGTATTTGAGACCAGGACCAAACTCTTATAGAGTAATCAGATTATTGTTATTACACCATAGTCTTAGCTTGGCAAGTAATTAGATAATAAACCCTATGGTGACTGTTACTTAAGTGGACTGTGAAATTAATACCAGTGAGCTCACACAATAAACCCACTACCAACTATATTTAAACGACAATAATTCTCCCCCTTATCTCATAACATAACTCAATAACAAACATCTTGCACTAACCAGTCTGTCTATTTGACCACCATCACTTACGATTTTCACTTGCAGTTTCACAATTTCTAATCAACTCTGACACTACATACGGACTGCTCAACTTGCAATTTCGCAATACCATGAAACAATGCAACTTTGCTTAAAAAAAGTAAAAAAAGTATATCAGTTCTAAGAAGATTTAGAACTGATTGGTCATTTGAAGAGAATTAATGGTGAGAGGAGTTATAGGAAAGATATTGCATTACCAATTCGAGGTGTATTCCAAAGGAGTATGTTTAGAGACTGCAGAATATGGCTGAATTTGTATTCTTTTCTTTTTAATTTACTTTTATTGATATTAGTTGTATCACTGACTGACAACTTGGCGGTAGATAATCAGCCAGTGAAACAATAATAGATATAATGGAGGAGATGCAGTGATGCAATATTTGCCACCAGAACTTGCCTCTCATGCATGCTTTTGATGCAGATCGGTGTGGAGTTGGGCATAAAGGCTGCAGAAACTGTTTGGTAAGTCAAGTAAAGAAAATAAGGACTAACCTTAAATATTCCCATCATTGCAAGAAAGGAGTAACTAATTTGGTCACCATATGAAATATAGGCAAGGAGAAGACAAATAAGAATGGCACAACAAAGTGCAATTGTTGTTGAGCAACGTGAAGAAGATGTTGTTGCTCTGGTCCCAATTCCAAGATCAGCAATAAATCCAATGCTACAGTTGGCATATTTCGAGTGAAGGTTGGAGTGGAATAGCCATACTCTTGGTCCAATGAATATTATTTGTTCTGCCTGTCACGCAAAACACTGGGAGAGTGAAAGAATTGCTGGAGGTCCAGCTGGAAGGCAAACTTTTGAATCATGTTGTAAACATGGCGATATTGTCCTGGAGAAATTGAAGGAACCGCCAGAGCCACTGAGAACACTATTAACCGCAGAAGATAACCAATCAAAGCTCTTTCGAAAAGAGATTCAGCAATGGAATAATCTCTTCACCTTTACTTCCATTCGGTTTAATATGGATAACAGAGATGCTACATATCTCGGAGGGCTCCAAATGTTTCAAGTACATGGGGAGGTATATCACCTTCAAGGACCAATAATCCCTTTGGAGGGTCAGGATTTGAGCTTTGCACAAATATATGTTTATGATCCTGCATATGCACAATTAGCAAGGGAATCAAGAGCCCCAGAACTCAATCCTGAACTGATTGCAAAATTAACCGAGACGTTGGAATTGTGTTTACCATTTATTCATATTTATCGAATGGCACGAGAGAGGCTTGTGAATGTGCCAACAGAGGAACAAAATTTTCGAATCTTGATTGATCTAAGATTGCAACTGATTATGGAACAGGGAGCAGACAAAAGAAGGGAAAACCTGCCAACTACTGATGAAGTTACAATAATTGTACCAGAAGAATATGGTGAGGGGGGATTCAGAGATATAGTTCTTGCAGAGAGAGAAAATGGAGCTGTACCTCATGGTGGCTTTACCAAGATTAGTGCAAATCATGCATCATATTTGGCACTCCACTATGTTCTCCTATTCTCATTTTGGGAACTTGGTTGGCACTGGTGCCGCAGACTCCAAAACCTATCCAGACAAAGACAAATAGTGAGGATTCCACAGTGATCATTCTATCAATATCGATTATATACATGAGATGATGAGGCTTTAACCATGTTCCAAGTGAAGTGCCTATTTCAACAATTCGTGGTTGATGCCTGGGCAGTATGTGACCAGAATAAGCTGGATTGGTTCTGGACCCACCAGGCCAACAAAAGATCTGATCTCTACAACAGATTAGCCGATGTAATAATCCAGGAAGATATAAACCTATGATAGGTAGGAAAGAGAATTGTACTTCCTTCAACATAACTTGGAGGAGATCGGTTCATGCAAAAGCTTTACCAGGACAGCATAGCAATAGTCTGTCACTTTGGGAGACCTTCCTTATTTATTACATTTACAGCCAATCCAAAGTGGGTTGAAATTGAACGGGAGTTTCTTCCAGGTCAAACGCATATTGATAGGCCAGATTTGGTGGTTCAGGTATTTAACCTGAAACTGAGAGATCTACTTGATCAGTTGAAGAAAAAGGAGGTGTTTGGTCCATGGAGAGGGTAGGTGTGGACAATAGAATACCAGAAATGAGGATTACCTCATATGTACCTTCTTCTTTTCTTGCAAACCAATATACATTTTTTAACAGCAGAAAATGTTGATAGAATTATTAGTGCTGAGCTACCAGGTGAGGCAACTATCCAAGACCAGGAGTGGAGATCAATCATTAAGTCAAATATGGTTCATACCCAGTGTGCGGGTGGCAATATTCGAGCATTATGTATTCAAGATGAGTGCATTGGTGGGGTACCAGAATGTAACAAGGGTTACCTAAAGTCTTTCCAAAATAAGACAGTTATCCAAGAGAATGGATATCCAATTTATCGTCGAAGAGATACTGGAGAATCTTTTATGACATCTATTTTAAATGCTAGACCTGGAGCTTTTACTCAAATTGACAATAGAAGAGTTGTCCCATTCAGTCCTTATCTTTCGCTAGGGTATAAGGCACATATAAATGTTGAGGTATGTGGATCGATTCATGCCATTAAGTATATTCATAAATACATCTACAAAGGTGATGATAGAGTCACAGTCAGCCTAAACTCAGATATGGATGAGATAAATAGGTATCTTCATGGAAGGTAAATAGGACCAAGTGAGGCAATCTGGAGACTCTTTGAGTATGATACCCATGATGAGCAGCCAACTGTTATCAACCTCAACTTCCACCTACCAGGTGAATAACCGGTATACTTCTCTGACCAAGAAGACTTGGAATCACTTCGTGAGCAAATTCAGGATTCAGTGATAAATCTTACTACATTTTTCAAGTATAACTCAGAAAACCTGGATGGATTACAATATGTATACTATCAATTCCCCGAACACTGCATCTATGTGCGAAAACAAGGCTGGAAGCAGAGGCAGCGAGGTACTGCTATTGGCGGAATGTATTCAGCATCCCCGTTCATGGGGAAAAAATTCTACCTTCAATTATTACTCACAGTGGTTCAAGGCCCAAGAAGCTTCAAGCACTTATGAACTGTGGATAATACTATTCACTCAATATTCAAAAATGCCTGTATTGCATTAGGTCTTCTAGAAGATGATGGAGAGTGGGTGGCCCTATTTACTGAAGGTGTTGGATTTAGTACTGGACATACCTTATGCCATCTCTTTGCTCTTCCCTTGTACCATACAACTCTTTCTAATTCTTTGTCAATTTGGGAAAGATTTAAGGAAAGCTTTTGTGATGACATACCTTATCTTCTAACACATGGTTGAGTTACGTTACCCAACAATCTCAAGAGAACCTGCCAGGCCTGCATTTAGACTATGGTCTTTTTTGATCCAGAAACTTTTAGTTGAGCATGGAACGACCTTGAAACTATATGGTTTACCAGAACCAGAATATGATTGGTCCAATCAGAGAGACATCCAAAATTCATTTATCAAGGAGGAAATGAATTACAACAGAAGAGAGCAGTCAGAACTAGCAAATAACCTTCATGCCTTACTCAATAAATAGCAGGAAGAATATTTCAACTCTATTAGTATGGCTGTGCAGCAGAGAGATTTAAACCTGGGGCAAAATTATCCATCAGCGATTTTTCTCCACGGTCTGGCAGGAACAGGAAAGACATTTCTGTATCAAGCATTGGCCAGTTTTTGCCATTCATGGGGCCAAATTGTTCTCTGTGTTGCATCTTCTGGAATTGCAGTACAACTTTTACCTGGTGGCCGTACTACGCATTCACGATTCAAAATCCCAATATCGAATGATTCAACTGTTTATTGTAATATTAGTGGTAGCTCACATCTGGCCAAGCTTATCTGCAAAATGGCACTCATTATTTGGGATGAGGTACCCATGCAGCACAAAGCCTGTTTCGAAGCTGTCAATAGAACATTGAATGATTTATGCGAAAGAATATCAGATTACCTCTTTGGTGGAATTCCAATTGTACTGGGAGGAGACTTTGCTCAGATTCTTCCCATCATCCAGTGTGGTTCACAACAAGCAACCATTCTTGCCTGCATTCGATATAGTTCTTTTTGGAAAGACTTAATTATCTTGAAATTGGTGCGCAATATGTGTGTAATTCCAGATGAGCCTAATTAGAAATATATTCAGTACTTGAAAAAGCTGGTCCGTGATCCAACTAACTATGGAATCATTACACTTCCTGATTTTATAACACATGTTGGGAGTGTGGAAAACCTGTGCGATAAAATATAGCCCCCTCTAATCCTCAATAATTCTCCGACAATACATGATGCCTTTGGGGGAAGGGCCCTTCTTTCCTTCAAGAATGATATTGTTGATGAGTTCAATCAGATTTTACTTCAAAGAATGCTAGAGGCAGAACATCCCTTTGAGGCAGCGAATAATATCGAGATGAGTGAAGATGCCTCTGGAGCTGAACATCTGGCAATTGAATATCTCCAGAGTATTAGTGTGGCATCTTTACCACCTTCGTGTTTAAAACTTAAAGTTGGTGCACCAGTTATTTTACTGTGAAACCTTAGTTCGAAACATAGAATGTGCAATGGTACAAAAATGAGGGTTCTTGGAATGGGGAGAAATTGCTTGCAAGTTGCAATTTTAGGAGGCAAATTTGATGTCCAAATTCATCTTATTCCTAGGATCAAGTTGACGAGTAATGATGAGGATTTACCATTTACTCTCGAATGAAAGCAATTTCCACTCCATGTCTATTTCGCCATGACAGTTAATAAAGCTCCAGGTCAATTATTAGAAAATGTTCGGGTTGATTTGCATAGTGATGCATTCACACATGGTCAGTTGTATGTTGCATTATCAAGTGCAAAGTCTCTTGCTGGACTTACAGTACTTACTTCTCCTGAGCATCCAACAGTTACATGAAATGTTGTTTTCTCAGAAGTTCTTCTCTGATTATTACATTAGCTTAGAAATACTATCATTTTCTCTTACCTTCTCTATTGTCTATTATTTGTCTCTAATATTTATAACTACCCCACTCTTAGTTTAGATCAATAACTGCATGTTATTGATACTTTGTTTTGATTCTTTAGATAATTGGCAATGCATAGTACTATATGCCAGTTGTTCATAGAATTCACCTTTTTCTTTTCTTCAGTTTTTTTGTACAATTCTCACTATGTTTCTGTTGTATTTATAATATTTTAATCAACAAAAGTTTTCTCACCCTCCTCCCCAATTTACCTCTTTCGACTCTTAAACTTTAACACCATTTCAATTCAAACTTCAAATTTTGTCCCTTGATGTAATTATTCAGCCATCTATATCCTTACAATATGTGCCTGAAAGTCTCCATTTCGGACTACAGATTTTGCGAAAAGTATTGATACCTATACTAGACGCCTGTCAACTACTACCTGCTACATAATTAGAACTTCTAGGAGCATCGATGCCACTCGAGGTCTCAAGTAGGTACTTGCAAGTCTACTGTACTGTACCAGGCACTCGAGATCGAAACATCTAGCAATGAGATGCCGGGAGCATCAATGCGTATCGTTAGTAGCTAACAAGTACAGGCTAAGACCTACTAGCTAAACCTACTAAACAAATTCCCAAAATGGGAAACAAAAATAAAACCCGCAATCAGATAGCAAAAAAAAGAGAAAAAGAAAAAAAACTAAGAAAGTTCTACCAAAGAAAAAGTAAAATCTACAGCTGGGGAAAATTATTTTGGGGCTTTCCAGACCCTGTTGCCTCAGCGGGGCACAGGCGGGAACGAACGAACCGAAGGAACTATCGCAGGAGCTAGGGGGTTAGAGCTGACCAAGGATGCCTGGGGTGCAGAGGTCGTCATGTGTGTTGGTGGCACCAGTGGTGCATTGGGGGAAGGGGAGCTATCAAGGGCCCCATCAACCCAACCATGGTTGGTTGGCTGCAATGGAGTCAGGAACTCCGCCTACCAGGTCTGCTCTCAGACAAGGGCAAGCATCATTTGATGCTTGTCTACATCTGAGTGCCTGGAAGGCCCAGTATCACTTGTGGGAGAGGAGTCCTGGCTCACCGAGGAGCCCGCTTCCTCAACCAGTTCTTCGTCCTATATTAGTGATTAGCTGAGTTAACTGAAAGGAGGTTAGGTTAGAAACTTACATCACCAATCACATTTGGCGACTCTCTAGAGTCCCCGACAGACTTGTCCTCCTCATTATCCTTCCCCACAAACCCCTCCTCCTCCTCCAACTCACCCTATCTACCCCAGAACCGGCCACTTGCTCCTCCTCCTCCTCCTCCACCTTGGTTTCCTCCTCCACCATTGCCTCCCCAATATCTCCGGCCTGCCCACAGCTATCTCAGACCTTGCGGTCGAAGAAAGGGTATCTGCCATGGGCAGTCTTGGGGGTCCAGTCCTCTGCGTCTCCCTCACCCAGAGGTGGCTCCAGGACCATTAGGTCCAGGGGGTGTCTGCCCCAATTGGCAAGGAGCCATGCCCGGATGTCATCATCTTTATTTAAAAAGATGATTTCGGAGAGTGGGAGAGCCTCGGGTGGTGCCCGATGAAGTGCTCAGACACCTGCACCAGTCACCCCGAGGAGACAGTGAGGGTACCCGATTGCTCCCGACACCCACTCTCGCTTGACCACCCCAAGCAGGTTATCCATACTCAGTGATGCCAGGACCCCCAGGCAATACCCTGTTCCAAGTCGCTGACACATCAAGCATGGCTAAGGAATAGGTGTGTGAGTTCCAGGACACCCCTCCAGCAGACGATATGTATTCTTATTGCCTGAGGGCAACAAGGAGAGTCCCAATCTGGCTGAACAACTAATAAAATGTGTTAGCATGAGGATAACAGATGATAGATGAGATAACAGATAATAGATGGCATAGGGGAATACTTACTCTGAGGTCCCGTGACCTCACCACCACCAGCCTCCTTCCCTGCAGCCAGATGTGGCCTGTTTGATATCCTAAGGTTCTTGGTGGTATCTCACACCAAGAGCCTTAGATGGCGCTCAACTTCCCCCACATCTTCAACCCGTTGCTTGTCTTGAACAAGCGCAACCTGGGCTGTGACCGGGGGAAGGGAGCAAGCAAAAACAACTGCCAAATCCACATCGGATTCCATTGGGCTCTGAAGGTTGAGGGAGTGAGCTGTCAGGTAGGTCCTCATCTCCTGGCGCCATGTACTGTATGCAACAGTACTAGCATGAGGCTTTGAGAACCCACAGTAGCTTTTCGCATAGGCGATGTCACCATAGTGCCCCTTATGAGTATTAGTTTAGAATATGTGACAGATTGGAGTAGGAGTGTTTCACTTACAAGTTGTCCTCCACCACTGGCTCAAAGGGGGGGTTCTCTAGTGTACTCTCCTGGATGAAACTACTAAAATAAAAGAATAATTGTGAGCTCAATATCAAGTGATGCATAGACATGATGGGTAAGTGGGGGTATTATGCTTACACTCTTTCCGTCCCCCCTCTACTTGTAACATGACTATGCAGGTCTCTGCATTTCCCATCCTGCTCTTAGGGGTCGGGAGGCTCGACAGCAGTATGTCTAAGTGCAAAAGAAAGATTAGTAATTATCACCAGCTAATATATAAATAGGAAACGGGATGTACTTACTTCACCAGGTGCATGTCACTTGCACGAGAAGGACCAGCAGGAACAGAGACAACCAGACATCTAAGTGCAAAAGAAAGGTTAGTAATTATCACCAGCTATTATGTAAACAGGAAACGGGATATACTTACTTCCCCAGGCACACGTCACTTGCGCAGGAAGGACCTGCAGGAACAGAGACAACCAGATGTCTAAGTGCAAAATAAAGGTTAGTAATTATCACCAGCTATTATATAAACAGGAAACAGGATGTACTTACTTCCCCAGGCACATGTCACTTGCGCAGGAAGGACCCACAGGAACAGAGACAACCAGACATCTAAGTACAAAAGAAATGTTAGTAATTATCACCAGCTATTATATAAACAGGAAACAGGATATGCATACTTCCCCAGGTGCATGTCACTTGCGCGAGAAGGACCCACAGGAAGAGAGATAACCGGATGTCTAAGTGCAAAAGAAAGGTTAGTAATTATCACCAGCTAATATATAAATAGAATGTACTTACTTTGGGGTTTGCCCCACTTGTGGCCTCAGAGGTGCCATTAAACCTCCAACAATCAATGGAAGAAAAAAAAGAAAAAAAGCGAAAAACACTAAGTGGGAGAGGGGCAAACAGGAGGTTTAGGGGAAACAGATGTACTAGGAGGGGGATGGGAAGGGAGGGGGAAGGAAGAGGTCTTATTCTTATCTTCCTCTGTGGTGGAGAGAAGAGAAGGAAAGGAGGAAAGGAGGAAAAGGAGGGAAGAAGGGCTGGGCTTATATACCCTTCACACATGAGGTGCACACCTCATGTGCACAGGGTATATAAGAAACGACGCGTATGCATTTCCTGGTTTGTTTGTACACCTCATTGTACACTCAAACAATGCTAGCACATTGTCAGATGTGCCAGCATTATTTGCAGTACAATGGGGTGTACAAAGCATATTGATTTCACCAATAGCAGTGCATGAGGATCTATTCTATATATATATAAAATATAATTTAAAATCTATGGTGATATCTACAGAGTCTAACTTGTCACTAACTATCATAAAATAAGCTTTTAAGCCACACTAATGACCTCTTGGCATCACTTCACTAGTGCGGCTTAAAAGCTTATTTCATGAAACGATATAAGATATATTACCAACACCTCTTGGCAGCATCGATGCACAACGTCCCCAGCATCACCACAACCATACAGCAAAAAGCCCATTTTCTTTTTATATTGAAAAGATATTTGTATACCTATCATGGTATACAAATATCCTTTGAATATAAAAAGAAAATCGGCTTTTGGCTGTAGTGTTGTCACGATACCAAGAGCCATTAATAACATACATTTCTGTGTTATCGACACATCTTGGCTGCCTCGATGCACAACGTCACTGGCATCATGACCACAGTACGGCAAAAAGAGGACTTTATTTTTTTGTTGAGAAGGTATTTCTATACCTATTACAGCATAGAAATATCTTTTAAATATAAAAAGAAAATCGGCTTTTGGCTGTAGTGTTGTCGCGATACCAAGAGCCATCAATAACATACATTTCTATGTTATTGACATCTCTTAGCAGCATCACTGCATGACTTCCCCGGCATCGCCACAACAGTATGGTGAAAAGCCAATTTCTTTATATATTCAACAGATATTTATATCCCTATAATGGTATACAAATATCTATTGGATATAGAAAAGAAATTGGCTTTTGGCCATACTGTTGTCATGATACCAAGAGGCATTGATAACATATATTTCTGTGTTATCAACACCTCTTGACAGCATCGATGCATGATGGCCCTGGCATCATGACAACAGTATGGTGAAAAGCTGACTTTATATTTTTATTGAAAAGATATTTGTATACCTATTATGGTATAGAAATATCTTTTAAATATAAAAAGAAATTCGCTTTTGGCCATATAGTTGTGATGATACCAACAGGCATCGATACTATATATTTCTGTGTTATCGACACCTCTTGGCACCATTGCTGCACAATGTCCCCTGTATTGCCACAACAGTATAGCGAAAAGACCATTTTTGTTTTATATTGAAAAGATATTTGTATACCTATCATGGTATAGAAATATATTTTGAATAAAGAAATAA
>ML120366.1:923734-957842 GCA_003788595.2 Choiromyces venosus 120613-1
AAAGCTAACTACAGGTCGGGAAAGCAATAAAGAAAGGTATCCAGGCTACATTTATAACTTGGAGCTAGACACTATTACAGAAAACCATCAGGTACGTTAAATTTTTATAAGAAGCACTTATTAACATGTTTAACGTAACAAAAGTATAGAAATGCTGTCCCCTATTTCACACTGTAAAACCAGTAAGCTAGGTGATGGTGAGTATACCGTAGTATTGGTAAGCTAAGACCATCTAGGCACTACTTTAGGTACGGCTACCTAAAGGTACCAAAAAGGCCTTGAAGGTCACCAACATCGTCAGGTATCCCACGTACTGCATAACCAAAACAGGAAACCGTGTACAGTGTCAAAAACTGCATAACAAATTACAGAACAGCGTAAACACCGGTTATTATACAAGCAACATAGTCAAGGTATCAAAAGCGGTGAGGAGGTACTGGTGAAACACCGCACAGTACCAAAGAAGAATAACAAAGACAAGAACAGCCAAGCAGGAGACCATCGGTATAAAAAGGAAGTATGGTGTTCATAGGTAAAAAGGTAAGCGTATCAGGATTCCGATAAAAACCCTTAAGGGACAGAGGAAAAAGCTCTCGGACAAAATAAAAAAACTTTACAACTAGGAAACGGCTAAAAAGGAACTAAAACAGAAGTTATCGGCAAAGGTAAAGGACATTAAGGTACCATAACTAAAGAAGAAAAGGACTAAGTATAGGAAGTAGATACTTAAAAAGAAAACCATCCTCTTAAGCAAGAGCAACTCAAGAAGCGAGCAGTAAAAGAGGGCCATCCAGCAGACTGGAAGCCCAGTCACGCAGGCCGAAAGGAGGAAGGAAAGGACCAGCTATAAGCTAGAATTATAACATTGCCGAATTAAGGAGTGAGGTGGCTTAAACGGAGGGTAAGTTAAGGAAGCAGCAACACTTACCATGGTCCAAAAACACTAGACATTCCTAAAAATGAGATACCCCCAAGGGAAGACGTATAAAAGCGATGAGAAAGTTCCGAACGTAATAACGATTATCAAGGAACAGCACCTACAGCATCAACGTAAGACGGAACCAGTACTAAAAACTAGCCATACGGTGACCAAAGGTATAAGGCAAAAGCAGGACAACACTATACTATGGACTTGTCTGTATTAACCTACGTAGACAAAGATAGTATTACCCAACCAACCCCAGCTTCACTGCATTATACCCCCAACACCACTCAAAAAGAAAATTAAAAAGCTTTCGGAGAACTCGAAAAAGAGGGGTAAGGGTAAAGACTAAAAAGAAACAATCAAGTATATTCCCAAACCGGTAAGACGATTTGGTGAGTTACTTGGAAGCTATTTTCAACGTCTTAGGTTGTTTCCTAACATGAGGAAACTGGAAAGGACCACGAAAGGTAAGAGATTACCGAAGGCAAAAATATCCCAGATGAGACTGAGGAAGGAATAATTGATACTTAGGATCCATAAGTCAAAGAAAAAACACTTTAAGCGTAAAACAACCAAAATTAAACTGCGGATAAAGAACATTAAAAAGATTATAGAAGGCTTGCAGGAAAACTACAACAAGATTCCATAGTCTTATTTAATTGTTCAGTAGATCTATTCGTTACGTTTACTATAGGTCCATAAACGACTCCCGACATAAGTGGGTAGCAACCTTACAACGACCACGTAAACGATTAGGTTTACCGTACTGTCATATAAGCATATCAGGTATAGAACAAGCTTTCCGGCAAAAGGTAAGCAGAGGAAAAACAGACGCTTATACGACCATCCGTAGAAACTATAGATTGAACCATTTTATAGAACGTCAAGGATCCGCCAGATTTCGAAGCGAATATTCTCCATCACCCATAGCCAGAAAAAACCTATGACGTAAATCAGGGGCTATCAGGTGTGTATTGAGCACAGCCTATCACCCTCAAACGGATGGGCAAACGGAAAGAACGAATTCTTCATTGGAACAATTCCTTCGAGCATACGTAGAATATTCCCAAAAAGATTGGGAGGAATGGTTACCCTTTGCGGAGTTCGCCTATAACAACTCAATACAAGAAACAATTAAAACAACACCATTCTATGCAAACTACGGACATCACCCCATTAATGAACCCATGGGCCACGAGACCATGGTAACAATATTACGAAGAGAAGATATGAGTCAACTACATGACATGATCAAAACAGAGATCATCCTGCCACAACAAACAATGAAGGAAAATGCCGATCAACACAGAAAACCAAACCCAAGGCTGAAATCAGGAGACAAAGTCTGGCTGATCGCCAAAGATATTCGCACCACAAGACCATCCAAGAAACTGGATTATAAGAAATTAGGACCATACGAAATATTGGAAAAAGTGGGAAGGAAAGCATATAAGTTGGCGCTTCCCCCCTCAGCAAACAACAGACACCCAGTTTTCCACATCAGCAAACTCGAACTTTATCAAGACAATCTTTTACCTTCACAACGAAAAAACCCTCCTCCCCCTATAGAGATAGAAGGAGAAGACGAATACAAACTTGATCAAATTATTGACTCTCGAAAACACTACGGTAAACTACAGTACCGAGCTAAGTGGACAGGATATCCTCCTAACCACGACTTAGTGTGGTACTCAGCTGAGAACTTTAGTAATGCCAAACATGCAATCGAACACTTTCACCGAGAAAACCCAGGAAAGCCTGGTCAAAGAGGAAGAACAAATGAGCGACAAAGATTGGATCAATCTAACAGATCTCCCCGCATCCACGCAAACTACACCCGAACAAAAAGAACACAACCAGAAAAGCTGGATGGGCTGCTACGACGATGGATGCCAAATACACTTCACAGAAAAAGAAGGAGCAAACTACTGGCCACGAGAAGAACACAGAACCCCCTCGCCGTCGTCACCACTGTCACCACCCATGACGACATGGGAAAGATTCCCACCCACTTCCCCATCCCCACGTACGCCGCCATCGTCACCATGCAACAACAACATCCTTTTAACGGCAAAACAGGAGAAGTTTTCAGGGACGAAAACGAAGAGAAGGAGGGGCAAAAAACTTTGGCCAAAAGTCAAGAAAGAGAAAAGTGTAACCTGGGGGAAACAAGAAGAAACGAAATCAGAACCGAGCCACACCACAGATCAGGATACGATAATGGGCCTATACGAACGACTAAGGCACGTACAAGAAATAGTGGACGAGGCCCGGATAGATCGGAATCTCTTCGAAGGACAGGCGAAAATGTAGGAAAGGACAGGAAGGACTCTCCAAAGGGAAAAAATAAAGCTAGAAAGAGATGTGAGAATCCAACGGATAAGAGCAGGATGGGCAGAATGGAAGGTGATAATTTCGGAAAGGAAATTAGAAATAAAAGAGAGGGAGAACAAATTGCTAAGGGAAACGACGGAAAAAAACAACAGAGAGATACGAAAATTGGCAGTAAGATTGGACAAGTTGACAGAAAAGGGATGAGGGACCGTTGGCCTAATGGGACTTAGGCCATAGGGAAGGGGGAGCTAGTGTTACAAACCTAGCGCGGAAAAGGGTTTTCACATGACTCATAATTATGAGGTCATAGGTTTGTAATGTTTTCGCACACATGACCAATTAGGTCATGTGAGTTTCACACATGACTCGCACTTGTGAGTCATAGTTATTATATTTGATTTAATTGCGCAATAACTTGTTTGAAGTTATTAGTTAATTTTACGCACATGACTTATTTAGAAGTCATGTGAGTTTCACACATGACCAATTTATGGTCATGTGGTTATTATGTTACGCGAATGTATGAGTCACAGTTATGACTCATAACAGTTATTGATTTGTAAGCGGGTTGAGGGAAGAACTATATAAGGAGGTCAGAAGGACCTGATAGTTAGTTCTTCATGCAACCACCTAAGTTATTTCCTAGATATAACTTTACGACTTTATGAATATAAAACACCTTTACTCCCTTTACTTATAAAGTGCGACTACGAGAATTTAGTCTTAGGAAGACTAATACAAATACGAGAACTTAGTCTTAGGAAGACTAAGTAAAAGATACAAACTTAATCTTAGGAAGACTAAGTAAAAGATACGAACTTAGTTTTAGGAAGATTAAGTAAAGAATAAATATGACTCTGAGTATTTATCCCCTTCCAGTACAATACGATAAATAGTCATTTATCTTCGTTGCCTGTTGCGCGGTTATATAATAGGAGTGATTGTATAGTCAATCCTAACAGCAACACCAGAGAATCAGATGTTGTTAGGATGCAACACCCGAGGATCAGATGTTATTGGGATGCAAGAGCAGTGAATCAGATATTGTCAGGGCACACCTGGCATAGGGGTCCATGTCTCGATACCGTCAGGATGCACCAAGTGTACGACTCGATGTCAGGATACGACATTGGTTTGAAAGTACATCCTGGTTAACAGCTATCATTATGGGCACCCTGTGCATCAGATATACAGGACATGCCGGGTGCAAGATAATATTTTTGCTGATGACTATAACTTGCAAGTGCAAGTCATGTGTGAGACTCACATGACCTAATTGGTCATATGCATGAAACCATTACAAACCTATGATCTTATAACTCTGAGTCATGTGAAAACCCTTTCCCATGCTAGGTTTGTAACACAGGATGGAAAGCATGAGATGTTAACCTTGGTAGAAGTTGTTTCAGCAAATGGTTTTGTCTTTCCCACATTTTTGATCACAAAGGGAAAAGTTCACACATATGGGCAGTTTGGAAATGTGAAAGAGGAGGATCAGGATATGCATTTTGGGAAATCAGCTAAAGGTTAGATGGATGAGGAATTGGGATACTATTGGTTGATGGAAATCTATGATCCATCTAGCTAGAAGAATGTCCTCCAGTATGGAGGTCAAGAGGATAAGTGATTGCTGATTCTCGATGGCCACTCATCACATGTGAATCTCAGATTCAGTGAATTTTGTCATTCATACAATTTTATGTGTTTCTGTCTGTCAGCACATTCAACACATATCCTTCAACCACTTAATGTGGGCTTGTTTGGACTATTGCAGAAGTATTATAGGAAAGCAATAGAAAACTACCATATTACTACTAATATTGATATCAACCACTGAAACTTCCTGCCTCTCTATAAGCAAGCACAATCACAGGCCTATACTATTGCAAATATTGAAAGTGCTTTTCACAACACTGGCATTGTACCATTTCTACTCCATATGATTCTCCCCCAATAACCATGATTGACGTAGTCTCTTCCTTCCACTCCATCTCAGTACAGTTTTCCACTTGATGAAACACCATATACAAAATGTCAGCTCCATCAGCAGACCAATTGTGCCTTGAACTTGGTTAAAATGGCTACAGCAGGTGAAATCTGCAATCTTATTCTCTGTTTCTCTCATACGGCTGAGTATGGACTTACCACTACCAATATTGCTACAACTGAGATGCAGAGGCTACAGGCAGAGGTTAAGATTGCAAAGGATATCAAGAAAGATAGAAGGATACTTAGCAGGGCACATGTGATTATAGGCACTGAGGCTATGGAGGCAATGCGTGAAGCCAATGCAAAAAAGCAGAAGTTACCATGGAAGCCAACCACTGCCCTAAAGACCACAAGAACCCCAAAGACCACAACACCCCGGAGGCTGAGGAAGGCTAATACCACTCCCAGTACACCTTCCACTATCCACGTTACACCATTTACCCCTGAGGTCCGTTTTGATCTTGCAAAATGGACATCAATACCACATTCACTTCAGTGTCAATGCATACGTCAAAATGCTCAGGCTTTTGGTGAGCCTGCATGGATCTCATCCAGTTCAGATGATGAGAGTCTTGTAACCAATTCTGGCAATACCTCTCCCTTAGATGTCCTGACAGGTCACCCGGATACTACTTAACCTTCTTGGCTAGGTGAAGTTATATCTGAATGGCTTCACCGAATGCGCCTCCGTACTCGTAATAAATAGCTGACCATTTTTCCTTTTTTTTTCCTCTTCCTTTTCCTCTTTCATTTCAAATTAACAATTTCACCAATTCTATCTATGGTAGGTAGGGCTTCGCTTTTCTATCCTCTATCGATTCATATTACTGATTTAATTAGCCTCAGAGCCAAGATACTTGCTATCGTGATTGCCGAGATCCCGCCGCACAGACACTGTCTCGCTACCCCCTGATGTCTCGGATCTACCTGGTGTACGTTATCTCTGCAGGTCATATGTCGGAAACCATGACTTCGACTTCTCTAGTGACTAATCATTTGATTGATCTTTTCACTACCCATTTGTTTGTTGCCAGGAGCTCCCCAAGAGTTTTGCCTTTAGCCTTGGCCTACCAGGTTGCGCCCCACAATTCTAGCGGTATCTCAATTTTAGATCTCGATTGCGACTACTCAAGCCCTCCGATTTCACCAGATTTCAAACATACCACTATTATGACAAGCTTAAACTTAGCTCCTCCTACCTACGATCTGTTACCGCTGGATTTGGGCAGAGATACTTTGGATTCTGCCAATGGCGGAGGTCCCAATCCTTACCCATGTCCCATAGAATCACCACCAAGCCCCAACCTAGAGCTATCGGGCACCTTGACGGCCGGAATCGCCCCTCATCTGACAGGTGCATCCGAGTATCCTCCTCTTCCAAAGATAGTGGAGCGTAGGGGTACAGTGAAGGTTGTGATTTCACCTCCCAAGGAAACTAAGTCGGGGCGAAATGATGCGAGGTCTCCTATATTAGACCCCATTATTTCCGCGAAAGCTGCATCGCATTCTGAAGCTGGACACGCCGCCTGGGCCCGCTGGGTCACAGAGAATGCGACGGAAGCCAGTGTTTCATCACCTACCTCTAACCCTCCAAGGCGAAACTCAAGATCTGGGAATACTCGCAGTGGGATTTCAACTGTCCCCAAAAAGGGTAAGAGTAGTCAATCCAAAGGGCTCCGGACGGGTAACTGTTGGCTTGAATGAGGGCGGTCATGCGGGTGTCAAGCATGTAAAGAACATGGCTCGCGGTTCCTCAGGGAACAACAACCTTACCGTCTCCAATGGCACGGGCGGCTCCGGCCAGGTGAGGCTGGCAGTGGGGCAGACTCACGGCCACCTAGTTCGTGCTGTTTCTAGTCCGGCAGTTACTCCTATCCTCGGTCAACGAGTCGTCACCTGCTCTGGCTTGCGACCGCGCCCTGCGAGGGCCTCGCTTCTCGCTGCGGAATCGATGTTCCCCTCGGAACCATGGTTGTCACAACACACGAATGGCCTCATAGACGAGAACCTTCAGGTTTAATCGCGAGGAAAAAATTCGCGAGCAACTCCTCTGAATGTCCCTAGTTGCCCCTCCTCGTCCAAAAATCTCCCCGACGACCCACGTGAAGGAGAACTCCTGGGCAAGCCAAGAGGTAAGCTTTCTCCATACCTCAGGTCCTGCCGACCCCTGCAGTTTACTAAATAGTTCCTGGGTTAGATAGACGATGGGTTTGCTTGTTCGGGTGGAAGTGTTTGTATCACGCTTTTTTAAAGGTGAAGAGCAGGAACAAAAACAAAAACAAAAACAAAAGCAATCTAAAATTAAAAAAGAAAAAAATTAATCTCCACAACAAGCAAAAAAAATACTTCACTGAGCTGTGCTTTCGCCTTGAGATTCCGATGGAGAACTATGAGAAGCTTTATTTATTTACTGCAGAGAATTATCGGCTGGGATATCGTGGTCGTTCACGTTGAGAAATTATTGATAGTGATTGGATGAACCTTCTATATCCGGTAATAGAGATATCCTGGAATATTGAGTGATAGCTCGCGTACAGGGACATGTAACCACAATCCAGTTTGTGGGGCTATCTTCCAATAAGTTGTTGATCAAGTCTCGCTGCTGCTGCTATGATAGTTACTGGATATATCCGAACTAGTACGCACTGTTATGAGGTGCTAATGGGGGAAACTTTAAGAGCTGATAAGGAAATAAGGACAAAGAGAGAAAGGGTATGCGTATACTCGAGTATAGATTTTCTTGGTTGCTTGTTCTTCTATCTACGGGGAAGGAGGGCATTATATAGACGATAGACATGTTTCCCCCACTCACTCGTTCCTCTTTTGTGGCAAATAAAAACTAGAAACAAATGCCCTTTCATGCGTCAATCCTTGCTGTGCCATACCAATGCTGCACCGACACATTTCCCCCCTCGAATATCTCTTTATCCGGAACCGAAGGTCCCTGACACTGCATAGAGGTAATCATGCACACTCTCCTAATAAGGTATATCTATTCCCACTTTCCGATGCAGAATGAGTGAAAAGCAAAAAAACTAACCAAAGAATGACTAAAAGAAACACTAACGAATGATAAAATAGGAGAAATACATAAGAGAATCTTCTCTCCGGTACACTGTGTTGGGATGTGGGTATCCGATACCATAATAGAGCTAGTGTCTGGGAGAGCGGGGAGTTGAGGATGCATGGCAGATGGGCTGGCAGACTAGCGTTCGGAGGTCTCTGAGACTCCGAACCGGACAGCCCATATAGGGGTTACTTGGGTATATAGTAAGGCACCTCGAGTGTGATAGTCAATCAAGAAATTCATCTATCCCCGATTCCTCTCTTACCTGTCGATATCCATCCTCGGATATCATAACACACTGAGGTACCTAAGCAACGGGTGATCGCCGCTGGTTTTCGGCGTGCACTGGTGCTCGCCCGCCGGCCCGGCGGGGGTAAAATAGGTGGGAGACGGGGGGGAAATAGGTTATGGGGAAAGGGGTTTCGAAACTTGTGTGCGAGACGAGAACTTTGCCGAGCGTCGCGGAGGAGGATTCGGGGTAGCGCTCTCGCTCGGGCGGGTTGTATAATATCAGTCGCGGGTGGAATTGGGAAACGTGGAAGAATAGGAGATATTATCCTGCTTTCTTTTAAGTTACAGTGGAGTATGATGACGAGACTGTAAGACCAAATACCCCATCCACGCTCTGGAATCACACATGCGTCACACTAGTGCGTACTAGTGCAAATGTAGCAAGACACCTGCTGCATCGATCTATGATTTCAATTTGTGGAAATACGAACTGGAGGACCACGACCTTTTGGTTTCAAGTTGGGGCATTTTGTATGGAAACCTCATGTAATGGCTGCTTGCAAAATGTAAGCAAAAATAGTTGAAGGCACACATTTTCGGGGTGAGGCACTACACTAGTCCCAATTTGGCGAAATTATTTTTGCTTTTTACGTACGGTTTGGGGATTTTGGTCATTCTAGATGAATTTTTTGAGTTTCTAAACTCCCGCAGGAGGAGAAATCCCGAAAAAGAACCCCAGAATGCTCATAAAATTAGTAGAAAATGGGTAAAAATGCCAAAACCTTGCTTAATAATCAAGCTCAACAATGACCGCGTGTACAGGTTTATAGCGACCAGAACCATACAGGGACAGCAAGACTTGATTAACAGCTTGTCGGGAGATAAACCCACTACTTATACTAGACCAACAGGCTATTGACTCCATTTCTCATGTACGCGAGCTGTCACTCGATATTCCATGCCATCTTGTTGGATATTATGGGTATTCGCCAAAGCTTAGTCATTGGTCATGGGACCCACTTGTCTTGTTTGCACCCTGTTCTGTTTTACTTTTCTTTTCCTCTCTCCTCTCCACACCCCTTTTTCGACATACGAATAAAAGCCAATAAAATGGTTCTTAACACAACCGTCATTTAACCTTTGATTTTCTCTCCTGTTCTCACATTCCCTAAATGCATGGCCCGCCACAGATCATTTCTAACAGGTTATGAGTCCAGGATTGATGCTTAGTACTTACAAACCTCATCTACTGCATTAACAGATCATACCACTCGACAAACCTTATCATTCCTCCATTTGCTCTTCTCCTTTTGTTTTCTTCCATTTCTTTTTCACCTCTCTACCTATATCATGTTTTTGCCATGCTCCTTACTCCGTGTCTACTATCAACAATGAGCACAAAGGAGGGTTTCTTTCTTTCAAAGCATGCGGGTCCTATTCCATTGCTTAACTATTTGAACTCAAACAAATGGCAAGCTGGAATCCTCATACACCTTAAGGCAATTAAAGTCTATGGAATTGTGATGGGGTCCATGGCCATCCTGGCATCTAGTACAGATGATACAGGTGCCGCTCTGGAGTTTGATTCCCTGAAAGCCAAAGCAATTGGTGCCATTCATACTAGCTGCTCTGAATCAGCAAGGGGGTATCTTAGAGGCTGTGCAAGTGCGAAGGCTATGTGGGATGTACTTAAGGACAGGCTCAATAGTGCCACTTTTGTCAATGGAGGATTAGCACTTCACAAACAGTTTCGTGATTGTCATCTGGCTCCAGGAAACTCTTTGAGTGAATTTATCTCACAGCTTCACAATCTTTAGCAACACCTTGCCAGGTCTGAACAAGGTATTGATGAAGAAACCTTCAAGGATCAACTATTGTCCTCATTCCCGGTGGCCTACAATACTCTAATCAAGTTTATCCTGGAATGGGAGAGTAGCTATACTATGGAAGATGTGATTCAGAAGGTTCTTCATGCGAAGATGGCCAAGACACGTGTTGATGGTGCTCTTTCTACCAACCCATCTCTCATCTCTGGAGATGCCTTTCTGTCAGGAACCACTGGCTATAGGAACCTACGTGGCACTTATCGTGGGGGATATTGTAGTTTGAGTAGATGACCAGCTCCCTACAAAACTCCCTTTCCTGACTGATGTTATTCTTGTGGAGAAACTGACTATAAGGCACAACAATGTGCCAAAAAGGTTACCTCCTCTGATCGATCTCAAGACAATGTGCCTGGTCTGTCTTGCTTTGCCTGCGGTAAGTTAGGGCATGGAACTAGACTGTCCTCATGCACATCTCTCACAAGCACAAGCCTCTAAAGGTTGCAATGCATACTCGAAGTGGATGAAGCTTGCGGATGGAAAGTCTACTACTGCTGCTACAAGTCAAGTTGCCGAAACCACTAGAGAGGATTTAAACTCCCCTACTCTCCAAAATCACTTTTGACTACCCAACCAGTACTTACGAGGAGAAAAACATGGATGTATTTTTAGTATTCAGTTTTGTTTTATTAGTCAACTCTCTCTCTTTTACTGGGCCTTTGACTCCGGGGCCTCCCATCATATATGCAACACAAGATCTTGCTTTCTCTTGCTTCAAGAGATGTCTAATGCAATTATGATTCATCTTGGAAATTCTTTGGCTGTTACTGTACAGCAATCAGGAAATGTCTTGCTTTGTAGCCTAGTTGTGGAGGCACTGCATGTTCAAGAGTTTAGACTCTCACTTATTTCTATTGGATAACTTGCCTGTCTTGGGCTGATGGTTGAGTTTGTTTCTCAAATGTGTAAGGTTTGGAGAGATGCAGATGATCTTCACCCAAGGTGTTTGATAATGCAAGGCTATCTAGCTCAAGGCTTATATATTCTAGAGGAGCCTATGGAGTACTATAACTATCATAAAAAAGGTGGCCTAGGGAGTAGTTCATTAGGATCCTAAGCACTTCTTATAATACCATCACTGAAGTCTGATGTACTGATATCAATACTCTGGCATCAACAACTAGCACATCTCAACCTCACTGCACTCTAAAGATTTGGCCTCAGTGTCGAACAACCTCCTACCCCATATTCAACCTGTATTTTAGCCAAGCAGCAACATCCCCAAAATTAAGTTCCGGCACTTCGGGCAGACTGTCCATTTTCCCTGCTTCATTCCGACAGTTGTGGTCCCCTTCTGGCTTCAGATTCTGGAGCAAAGTACTACCTAATCTTCATTGATGATCATACTCGATTGTAATAGTGGTGCCCTAAGGGAAGATAGATCCCAAGTTTGCAACCGCACTGAAGTGAGTCAAAGATCAAAAGTGATAATCAACAGTAGAGTAAAGAAGAATCAAAACAGTAAAACTTAATATTGTTAAGCTGCAGCTTCACTCAGTAAGTTTCTCGAGAGGTAGTTGATTGCCAGAGTAGAGTGGGACTCGCATATAGTTTAAGTAGAATATCATATACTGCCAGTTCCCACCCATCACTACTCTAACTTAATCATGAGCACACCCATCTCCTCTGGGCTGTCCAACACACACCACCCAGGACATTATTCCTTTGTGGATGTTGGTCTGCTCTGGCTAAATCTCCTTCCGACATCAAGTGTTTCAGCACTGCATCTCCAATGCGACTGCAGGAGAAAAACTCTTCATATCGTTGACATGCTAGTGGCGAACTATCATGCAACTGAGGAGATATACCATTTATGAACTCTCATACCCATATGCATTTCATCTATGCAAGCCTTTAGTAGACATAGCTCTCACGATCGAGCTGAATATTCTACTTCATTCTAGTCAAGTCTTTGCCTGATAGGAAAGTCTACTCAGCTCCCCCAGTGGGGTACCTTTGTGATTGGCCTGGTGGGCGCTACCCACAATCAACTCCCCGAAAGCAACCCTACCATGACAAGAATCATGCTCTTAGAGTTCTCAAACAACCCCAATAGTCTTACAGTGATTGGGCATGAGCTGTGTCTATGTGCGATTCACCTGCCTGGAGATGCTTCAACATCTTCCAGGCCACCCTGGGACTACCTGGGAGGCTCCAGACTACCCTTCCGGCATTACCTGAGTAACCCCTTCAGTTCTCGTCCGGTTTACACATATTTGGTACCAGAAGATAGCCCTTCTTCTGGGGCACACCCTAGGGCCTCTCACATATCCTCCGGACAGCATCCGGTCGGACGGACGGCGACAACCTAGACTGTATTACAAGAGCGCCTCCAGTCAGTTCCTTTCATAAGGAATGGAGCAACTCAACAACCGTAAGCCCATGAGGTGCGGTCCTTACACTGGGGCTGCAGGGGGGTGTTAGGAATACCTCTGTAAAACCCTGGGGCATTCGGAGCCCTGTAGCTCCTCCTATAGTCCCCCCAAGGCTACCAGGTTTGTTGCCTTCAGATTTTACCAGAGTGCCCAATCCTTATAGGATTGCCCTCTGCCCCAAGTAAGTACCTCTAAATGCTAGGTAGGGTAACTTGGGTGCTATGTCAGGGTAACTCAGACCTTATGGCAGGGTAACCCGGACCTCATGTCAGGGTAACTCAGGCCTCATTACACAAGACTTTCCTGAGTCCAACTTTTATACTACGATCTTATTGTATGCATAGTTATCCACTATAGTGAACCAAACTATCCTTACCCCTTGACCTCAAAGTCTCCAGTATGGGTGTAAGAATAGTTTACTGTAAGACATCCTCTGGTGGGTTGTTCCATCGATCGACCTTTGTCTACTTTCTAAAGACTAAGAGGTCTACTGAGTCAACTCTCTTCCTGCAGGAGACACTGGTATTTATCAAGACTCACTATCCTGAATGGGGTGTGACATATTTTCAGTGTGACAATGGTCATAGAGAATACGACAATGAAATGTTCAAAGAACTTCTAAGAACTAATGGCATATCGTTTGAACTATCGCCTCCCTATATGCAGCACAAAAATGGTGTGGCTGAATGTATGATTCAAACAATAAATGCGTGTGCTCAGTCAATGTTAATTGATGCCAATCTACCAGTTTCCTTCTAGGCTGAAGTTGTTGCAATGGCAGTGTACCTCCATTGTCAAAGTTCCTCTATATCCTTAAATAACTAGACACTATATGCTGTTCTATATAATGGAAAGGAAGCACCGATTTTACATCTTCAGAGAATTGATTGTGTTGCATACCACCGGATTCCCGATGAGGTCTTGAGTTCAAAATCTAAGCCCAAGTTTCAACTGTACTCTAAACTATGCATGTTGATTGGATATACTCCAATGGAAAAAGCATGGAGATTGTGGGACTTTGATGGAAATAGTGGTTTAGGATGCTCGTTTCATAGCTCTGATGTTATATTTGTGGAAGAGCAAAATTCTATGGGTGAGCGTTCAGAGTCTGCTGAGTCTTCAGCCTTTCCTTCCAGCTTTCTACAAGAAGATGAGTTTTCTTTCTCTCACTCTGGCTCACTGGGTGTGATGCCAGGTGACCATTCTCTCTCTAGGTCTTTGCATTCAATCCCCACAGTTGTCTCCGATCTCTCTCACTCTCTCGCTCTGTGGGTGTAATGCCAGCTGACATTTCTCTCTCTCTCTCTCGCTCCCTGAGTGCTATGCTAAGTGACAATATTCTCTCTCTCTCTCCCTAGGTGAAATGCCAGAATCCAAGACAGATAAGAGGGCACCACATATTGCTTCTGATAATGATAGTGCACTATCAAGTGCAGTTTCAAATGCATCTGAAATTGAAGCCCCACCAAAGCGGCCAAGGTGTAAGTACTGAAGAAATGATACTCGGAATGCTGATATCTAAAGACATGTAGAAGAAATGATGGCCGATGATGCAGCCAAATGGAAGGCGATCAGCGGCCTAGGCAGCAAATGTATTTGTAGCACAGGTCAACCTGTGGCTTGATGGTATTCACATTGATGACCCTCTTTCGTATAGTGAGGCTATGAATAGCCTTTATCAGTATGAATGGATCGAGGCTATAAAATCAGAACTCGACTCACCAATTGAAAACTCAACCTGGATACTAGTCAATCAGCTTCTGAAGAGTGAAAGGCCTATGCACCCAATCAGATTGAAGTGAGTATTTAGAACCAAGGAAAACTCTGATGGCTCTACTCACTTCAATGCCAGACTGGTGATTAAAGGATTTGAGCAGCATGAGGGCATTTACTATGATGCAACATATGCTCCTGTTAGTAGATTAGCTACTCTAAGGCTTGTTCTTGTAGTTACGACTGCTCAGGGATGGAATATTGACCATATCAATATTGCTATAGTGTTCTTGAATCGACCCATTGACTGAGAAGATATCTCTATGGATCTGCCTGCTGGAGATGAGAAAATTGATTCCAGTATTCAATTTCCTATGGTTCAACTTCACAAAGCATTATATGGCCTTAGACAGTCACCATGGCTTTGGTATAAGGCTATTGATATCCTGCTTATATCTCTTGGTTTTGAAAGGACAACTGCGGAGCCAAACCTATATCACAAGCCTTCCTTGCTGGTTCTCCTCTATGTGGACAATATCCTTCTTGCATACTCTGATTCAAAGGCTGCCAATGATATTAAACTACAGCTACAATCTGTTTACAAGATGACTGATCTGGGGGAAGTTAAGTCATTTCTTGGGATGGAAATATCGAATCTTGCTGATGGCTCCTACACCTTGTCATAATGGCATTACCTTGAATCAATTCTACAACACTTCCAAATGGAAAAGGCCAATCCTGTCTCTACTCCTCTCGCCTGTAATACACAGCTCTATGAGTTCAGTCATGATCATCCTGAGGAACAGCATCTATATATTTCAAATAATAGGGGCCTAGATATATGCCTTACTAGAAAGCCATCCCAATATCTCATATGCTATGTCTGCACTTAGCTGCTATAGCCATAACCCACACTCAGTTCACCTGACTGCTGCCAAGTGTGTCTTGAGATATCTCTGTAGAACCAAGGACCTTGTGCTTGTCTACCCAATCTCCTTGTGTAAGAAATTGGAGCTTACTGGCTATACAGATGTGGATTGGGCCAATAATACACCAGATCTATGATCAATCGGATCATTTCTCTTTCTTCTTGGTGGTCCAATCTCCTGGCAATCCCGAAAGCAAATAATTATTACTACCTCCACCCTGGAGTCTGAATACTCCACCTTTATTGAAGCATTAAAGGAAGCGCTTTGTCTGAGACAACTTCTTTATGATATTACGGCAGCGCAATCCCCTTCTCCATCTTCTATTCAACCTCCTATTGTGCAGTGGCTTGATCAGACTGACGACTCTAAAACTGGCTATACTAGTACCCTATCTACACCTACTACAATCTTTACTGATAGTGAACATGCACTGCCGACAGTCAAGTCTGAAGGAGTTACAACACGGAACAAGCACTTCGATATTCGGCTCTTCAAGGCATACGAAGTTCATCAAGCTGGCATCATTGACTTCACCTTCATCTCAGGAGAGCAAAATGTCTCAGACAGTTTGATGAAAGCTTTAGTGGAGACCAAGCATAGGAAGTTTCAGGAACAGCTGGGAATGCGGTCTAGTAGTGCATGTGATTAAGGAGATTCTGTATAATTAGCTTTACCTTTCCTTTTTCTTTTATTTCTTTTATCTACACTCTACAATGCTGTAGTCAGAATTGACTGAGAGTGTACCTTTCCCCTCCGAGACAATCAGTAGGAGGGGTTTTAATGGTGCTCGATGAAGTCAGAGTGGCGGTGGGCCATAGTACAGAATTTCTTATATTCTGTGGACATTTGGCGGGGTCAGTCTAGCTTTGGTGAGGGGGAAGTGTTAGATATTATAGGTATTTGCCAAAGCTTAGTCATTGGTCATGGGACCCGTTTGTCTTGTTTGCACCCTGTTCTGTTTTACTTTTGTTTTCCTCTCTCCTCTCCACACCCCCTTTTCTACATATGAATAAAAGCCAATAAAACAGTTCTTAACACAACTGTCATTTAACCTTTGATTTTCTCTCCTGTTCTCACATTCCGTAAATACTTGGCCTGCTACAGATCATTTCTAACACATCTCTCTACGTGTTGGAAATCATGTTTGCACTGTTGTGAGAATATTGGAATGGAATGATGATGCGAAGAAGTGATTAATTGCTTGAGAAACGAGAACGCTTGATTAACTCAAAGGGAAGGGCGAAAGACCCTGACTATCTACTGTTGGGAGTGAGACAAAAAGGTCGAGCGAACAATAACAATAACAAGGGAAAGAAAAGTAAGAGAAATGCAAGGAGGTATCTTCAATAGTGCTAGATGATCTAGATGTGCGGTAAGGTTTGATGTAAGGAGAAAAAGCAATAGTATGAGTGACACCACAGTAGTGCCAGAAGTATGTTTCAACACTCCCCCTCTTCTGCAGTACCGTGAGAAATAAGGCTAAAAGACTAACAAACTAAGTATAAACTTGGAAAGATAGTAATGGAACGAAGGAAAATTTTCTAAACCTCCTAAACCTCATCGAGCACCAGTAAAACCCCCTATCCAAAAGTGTCTCAAGGGGGAAAGGTATACTCTCGGTTTCTCCAATAAAGCAAGAACAGAAGGAAAACATCCCAAACAAAAAAGGAGAAGGGCAAAGACATTAACCATCTGGAAAACACAAATCAGACCACGGTTTCCATCCTAATTCTTCTCATGTGCTTCCAGTGGAGGTCTCTTGTGAGCGGCTTCGTAAGCATGTCAGCAGACATATCGTGTGTTGAAATATGCCGAAGGATAACAATCCCCTGCTCGACGATATCGCGGACATAGTGATATTTTATGTCTATGTGTTTGGTTCTCTTATGATGACGCGCATTCGAGATCTGTGCAAGACTGCCAGTGCTGTCAGTGTAGACAGTAGTGGGAGAAGAGAAGGATTCAGTAGAAGAGATCGCAGCCATGAGATCTCCAACTATACGGTGAAGCCAAATTGCTTCTCTTCCAGCTTCTGATGCAGCTATGTACTCCACTTCGGTAGTGGAGAGGGCAACGATAGTTTGTTTCTTAGCTTTCCAGGGTATAGCACACCCTGAAAGAAGAAAAACAAATCCTCCTGTTGACTTCCGGTCACCTAAATCTCCCGCCCAGTCTGAATCTGAAAATCCCTCAAGTGACTTATCAAATGGGACTTCAACTTTCTTGTAGCAAAGCTTAATATCTCGTGTTTGCTTTAGGTACCAAAGAACGCGCTTTGCCTGGGTGAGATGTTCTGACCCAGCGGAGGCAGAGAATTTTGACAGAACTGATATCGTGAATGCTAGATCGGGTCGTGTTCCCAACATGAGATACATGATGCTCCCAACTAAGGATTGATATAGTTGCTGATCGTCAGCTGCAAGTGGTACGAATTTCATGGAGGGTCGAGATTCAAGCGGTGTCCAGATGCCGTTACAATCGCTCATGCCGAATTGCCGTAAAACAGACTCTATGAAATATCGCTGGCCTATTCGAATATTATCTGGTAGCTGCTCAATATCGATTCCTAGGAATTGGCACAATAATCCATGGTCTGTCATTTTATACTGGCTCACGAGAAGTTGTTTCACTGACAGAGTAGCAGAAGGGTTCCCAGAAGCTATAAGAATGTCATCCACATAGAGTAGCAGTATAACCTTGCGGGAGGAAGATATGTATAGATTAGCATCTCCTGAGGATGGAACAAAACCTTCTGACTGAAGGAAATAATTGATATCAGCAAACCAAAGGCGAGGAGCCTCCTTAAGTCCATATAGAGCTTTCTTTGACTGGCAAACTGCACCAATGGGTGCCGCAGGTTGCAACCACTCTATGCCTTCAGGGAAGGACATGAAGACAAGATCGTTGACAACCGGGTTTAGGAAAGTGGTAATTACGTCCATTTGATGGATTGTCCAACCAAGCTGGGCAGCGAGAGCAACTTGAGTTCTGAATGTCGTTAGCCAGGCAACAGGAGCATAAGTCTCACCAAACTCTGTTTGCTCATATCCTTTGATGACAAGGCGTGCCTTGTAGCGGATGGAATGGTCTGAGTTATGCTTAACTCCAAACACCCATTCACATCCAATGACCTTTGCCTCTCGGACATCATCACAGCTGACAACCTCCCAGGTGTCATTTTCAATAAGAGAGTTGAACTCTTGTTTCATGGCACTGCGCCATACTGCATAGGTAACAGCATCTGTGTAACTCGCCGGGTTATCACCCGGAACAGGTTCGCATACATCTTCGGCCTCAGCAGCAACTGCTTGAACTGGCTGACGGCGACGGAGAGATCGGCGAAGCATCTGGCTCGATTCTCACGCGCGTTTGAGTACGTTTTCGAGCGCCAGTAACATCGGGCCAATGAGGGGGTTCTTCGAATTCTTGGGCACCTGTACCGTCAGGCCACCAGAGGAGCTCTCGAGATTGGGTCTTGTTTGGCAAATTCGGAGATTGTCGTGCTCAACTCTTCTCTCCCCCTCAACAATCGTAGTGGTTCTACTACTCCTTTTATTGATGACCCTCCAATCCCCATTCTGTCTAGCCTTGGGAACTAGAATTTCATTAGGTGTTGGGACCAGATTCACTGGTACGTCACTGCCCTCACCCGTTGCCATTGGGGTCTTGGCATCTCCCATTTCTGCTTCCTCTGCCTTGGAATCTACGGCAGGCACACTTCCGATCTCATCATCATCCTCAACGCTATCTGCAAGAGGAATGAAGTCCTTGAGCACATCACAGCCAGGACCCTGCTTCACGTCACCTGGGGTACGAGATTCATCAAAGTGGACATCGGATGATCGAACAATTGCTGGGAATTCAGGGTCCCATAGCTCCCAAATCTTCACGGTATCGTGGACATAGCCTATCATAATGCATTCCTGGGAGCAGGGACCGAATTTGCCACGCCACTGTCCTTTAGGAATAAGTCTGCTTGCGGAGCATCAGAAATGACGTATGTGGCCTAAGTCAGGCTTAATACCGTGCAACATTTCATACGGTGATCTACCTCCAAGTGAGGTTGTAGGGGAACGATTGTGGAGATATAGTGCTGTCTCTATCGCTTCGGCCCACATAGCATCAGGTAGCTTGGAATCCAAAAGAATTGCTCTGCCTTTCCCAACTATGGTATGGATTATTCTTTCTGCAACCCCGTTCTTGTGCTGACAGTATGGTGGTTCTGGCTCGAAGGAGATTCCGCCAACACGCAAGATACCGCGGAAGAGGGCGTTGTCATATTCTCCTCTACCATTATCACATCGGAAACGTGCGATTGGCCAGTTCGGAAAAGCTACTTCGACTCTGGCTTGAAATTCCTGAAAGACTCGTGTAATTTTGATAGATTCTTTTGATCGCAGAAAATACCCATATGCCCAGCACGTATAGTCGTCAATGTAGAGGATGAGGTAGAGGGATCCCGACCAGGATGGTGTTCCAATTGGGCCATAAAGATCAGAGTGAATAAGTTCGAAAGGTCTCAACACTTGAGTTACTGGAAGGCGGGCAAACGTTCGCTGATGTTTCACCTTGATACATGTTTGGCAAGGTGGAATGTCACCAACAGGAAGACCAGTGATGGTGGACACAGCTCGATAGTTGAGATAGGCTAGTCGCTGGTGCCAGAGGGTAATTGGAACTTTGGAATTGGCAGTTGTTGAGGTATTCGTGGCTGTCGCTTGGAGAGCATGGGCATGTTGTGACAGAGGGAAGAGAATCGGCGATCTCAAGGCACCAGTGACAATCACTCGTCCAGGGCCCGCAAGTTCCCAGACTAAATTCCTGAGCTGTCCAAGAGGTATCAGCAAGCCCCCATCGATACGTGAAATGAGGCAGGTATCCGCAGTGAAGGTGATGCGACGGAGGGCAGACAGTTGACCAACTGACAAAAGAGATGAGGGGAGATGAGGGGCATAAAGGGCTTGAATGTCTAGAGCAAATGCTTCAGGGCTTTGGTCAATTCTTAAAAGGATCCGCACTATGCCTGCCCCAATGGCATTCACAGACGAGTTGTTGACCATATGAATTGGAACGTAGGCGTCGGACTGGAAGGCATGATAGGAAAACAAGGCATCACGGTTCCGGCAGAGGTGATGGGTGGTGCCAGTGTCAATTAACCAGTTCGAGATTTCTGGACATGAGGAATCTACTACCGTTAACTTCTTTGATAATGGGAAACTAACGTTGGTCACAAGAGCTTGAACTGAAACAAGGACAGGATCAGCAGTAGCTGGCATAGTTGAGGCATGTGAATCTCCAGAATTCTTGTCAGTTCTACCTGTTCCCTTATTTTTGTGGTGGTCCTCCATCGCCTGTCTCCCCCTCTGACAAGAATTACAGTCATGTTGAGTATGCCCACCACAACCACAATGCCAGCAGACAGTAGACACAGAGCGATCATTCGCACGACTATCAGCAGAGTCGTTGGACCTGGACCAGGAATTGCGGTAATCACCGTGACCACGACTGCGACCACGACAACGACCTCTCCTTTGAAAACCACAATTGCCGCCATTGGCAGAACCAACCCTCGAGAACAGTGCTGCACCAGACATAGCCGTGGTGTTTGAGTTCGAGGCATCCGATGTCTTAATCCGAAGGGTGGCCTCATACTGCCGAATTGAGGTGACATATTCCATAACAGAAAGGTTTGCTTGCTGGTGCAAGAGCTGGATAGTCGTGTCGTAAGCATGTGGGAGAGACGAGGTCAGACGGGAGATGAATGTGGGATCGGTAATTACCTGATCGGTGGAGGAGAGTACGTCTTTGAAATCCACGAAGGCCGTGATATAGGCACTAACGGATGAGTAGTCACTGCACTTAATACGATTGAACTCTTGGATGAGACCCTCCCTTCCTGCATGGGAGGAAGCAGTGTCAAACTCAGCTGCAAGAGCCGTCCACATCGCCACCAGTAAACGATGAATTTGGTGAAGAAACACTTTCGCCTCTGGGCCACATGAGTTATAAATGAACATAATGGCGAGGCTTTCACAATGATTGAAATCGGCAAGACGAGCATGCTGGTTGGCTGGTGGGGCAACTTCGTGGCTGAGGGCTATCTCGAGGGCCCCAGTACCCTGAAGAAGGTACTGAAGATCCTGTGACCATTACGGGTAGGTCAATTGAGTCAATCTAGTCGCCTCACCATACTTGCAATGGTAAACAGAATCATCCTTGGCAGCTGAGATCTTCGAGAACGACATGAAGAAGAAGGACCAAGAAAGGATGATATAAGATAGACAGATAGATAGAAGGGTAAAAGATGGAATATAGAGTGCAAAGGATAACCAGGCTTGTTCTTAGAGGACGGAAGGCTACAAAAGGCTCATAACCTGTTGTGAGAATATTGGAATGGAATGATGATGCGAAGAAATGATTAATTGCTTGAGAAACGAGAACGCTTGATTAACTCAAAGGGAAGGGCGAAAGACCCTGACTATCTACTGTTGGGAGTGAGACAAAAAGGTCGAGCAAACAATAACAATAACAAGGGAAAGAAAAGTAAGAGAAATGCAAGGAGGTATCTTCAATAGTGCTAGGTGATCTAGATGTGTGGTAAGGTTTGATGTAAGGAGAAAAAGCAATAGTACGAGTGACACCACAGTAGTGCCAGAAGTGTGTTTCAACATGCGCTCTTACTGCTGTCTCGAGTGAGGCTCTGTGACTGCTTACGTCACCCTCCTCTCTACTAGCCTACTTCTATGCGTTGCTTCCTCTTTCCCCTACTTTCCTTCTCTGCTGCCTCTTTCCTTTCAACAATTAACTCCTTTGTCTTCTATAAGATAGTAATTACTTCAATCTCAACTCCACATTTGTTCCTCTCGATCCTCACTCTGCTCGTACCTTCCAACCCTACGGGATATGGAAGGTTCATCTAACAACTATACCTAATAGATCCGCGTGAGCGACTCTCATATCTAAATTGATAATTCTCTGCGCTAAATAATATTTTCTTATAGTAGTCAATCCGAATCTCAAGGCAAAAGCACAGCTCAGTGAAGTATTTTTGTTTTATGTTTTTTCTATTTTATGTTATTTTTTGTATTTATTTTTGTTTTTGGTTTTTATTCTTAAAAAAGAACGATACAACAATTTCCACCCCAGCAAGCAAACCTATCATCTATCTAACCCAGGAAATATTTCGCAAACTGCAGGGGTCGTGTGTGGCCCCGAGCCATGGAGAAAGTCTATCTCTTGGCTTGCCCAGAGGTCCTCCTTCACGAGGGCTCCGGGGAGATTTTTGGGCGAGGAGGGGCAACTCGGTGAGTCCAGGGGAGTTGCACGCGAACTTTCCCCACGCGATTAAACCTGGAGGTTCTTTTGTACCAGGCGGTTTTTGGGTTACGATAACCCATTGTCCCTAGGGAAACATCGATTCCGCGGCGAGAAGTAAGTCTCCCGAAAGCCAATCCCGAGCCAGACCAAATAACGGGGGCAACCTCTGTAGCGGCGAGGGTGACGACTTGTTGAGCGAGAATAGGAGTGACAGCCGGATTATAAATAGCACCAACTGGATAGCCGTGAGTCTGACCTACTATCAGCTTCGCCTGTCCCGAGACGCTGGTGCCATTGGAGGCGGTAAGGTTGTTGTTCCCTGAGGAGCTGCAAGCCAGGTTTTTTACATTTTTGACACTCGCATGGCCGCCCGTATTCAGGCCAGCAGTTACCCGTTTGGAACCCTTTGGATTGACCACCCCCTACCGCCTTGGGGGACGCTAAGGGGTTTCGCGAAGCGTGGGTTCTGTCTGGGAGGGCTCCATGTAAGAGATATAACACTTCCTTTCTCCGCATTCTCTTCGACCCAGCTGGCCCAGGCCCCCTTTCCAACCTCACCACGAAATGCAATTCTAGCTAAAATGACAGGGCCCGAGATAAGAGAACGCGCTTCCTTTCGCTCCTCTTTATCTTCCGTGGGAGCTGAAATCACAACCTCCACCACGATACGCATATGCTCCATTTGCTTTTGAATAGGAGGATACTCGGATGCACCTCTCAGGTGAGTCGGGATCGGGGTAGTTAAGGCGCCTGACAGCTTCAATTGCGCCTTGGTGGTCATTTTATGAGATACGGAAAAGAATGATTGGGACCTCCCCGATAGGCAGAATCCAAAGCATCGATGTCCGAATGCACCAGTAACAGATCACCGCAAGGAGGAGCCGAGTTTAAGCTTCTAGTAATAGTCGCATGCTTTAAATCTGGTGAAACTGGAGGGCTCGAGTAGTCGCAATCGAGATCCAAAATTGAGATCCCGCGAGAATGGTTGGCTTGAAGCTGGCGGGCCAAGGCCAAAGGTAGAACTCCTGGAGAGTTCCCGACAACAAGCAAATTGGTAGTGGAAAGATGAATCAGATCGTTAGTCATCGGAGAAGTCGTTGTCATGGTTTGCGACATTGACATCCGGAGGGAACAACGGCGTCTATCCAATCAAAAACACTTTTGTTCTCTCCTACCCTCTCCAGCTCTTCTCCAGCGCGAGAAACTGGGGTTGCGGCATGAAGCGCGAATCGTTGTGAGATGGGAATGCCTAGGGCGTCATTTGTTGCTCCACTCCACCCATCAACTGATCTTCTCCAACGATGCAAGAACCTATAAGAGATGTTTGGTGACTGCTGTTTTTCAACCTCTTGTAAGTACTTCCTTTCACACAAGATCCAAGGGCTGCTGGTATAAGATAGCTTGATAGTCCTTCCGGCTCGAATGCAGCCACATCGCAAACCCCGTTCAGGCAGTGCAAATCGTCCTCAAATTCCAATTTTGGTGTTTGACCCACCGTCTTAGAATCGTTCATGCTCAACTCAGACGCGCTGTTTGTTGTCCCACGGCCTCTCTTTCAGCTCTGGAGTAATATCAATGCGTTGAATTTATAACTCAAGCAGTTGACTTCCTCTAGAGACATCAGATCAATCAAGGACAGTTCATGACAACTTACAGAAATGAATTAGTAACCGGCCGATAGAAGTTGTGTAAATTCAAACTGATTATGATACCATTTCGGGTTCCAGTTTTACCGGCCTGACCAGGTGAAAAGTCTAGTAACAAGCATATCCTCATTAATCTCAGAAGAGGCAGAGGTTTTGATAAACTCTCTCGTCACCTCGACCAGAGGAACTAAGGCACTGGTTTCAGTGCCAGAAGCTGACTGTTTGGTTGCTTCTCCAGTACGATCTGGATGACCGCATCTTTCAGTTGAGACCAACCCAGCGCCTCCATCAATGTACACGGCACCAGTGGGAAGGGTAAGATTGTTCGACAAACCGCCACATGTAGAAAATGCCCGAGAAGGGGCACCCCGACCCCCCCGCAAACAAAGCTCTTTAGCAATAATATCAGAAATTTAGCATCCAAACATAAAAATAGTTCTGGTTGAAACAACAAATGCTTTACCTGTGAAGGTGTCTCCTGGGACCAGGGTGGTCTTAACCACCATAGTTTCTGTCAGGCATGGCTCTTGGTGGTTAACAAACAAGCCCATCTGAGAGCAAAGAACACTTGGAGTATCCAGCGGTAAACCAGTTTTCCCGGCAAACGCTCCGGTACCAGGGTTGTTGCGGAGGCGGTGAGAAGAGGTGAGAAGAGGTGAGAAGAGGTGAGAAGAGGTGAGAAGAGGTGAGAAGAGGTGAGAAGAAAGATCGAGGCGCAAGACCCGAACTTCAAACACTCCCTGTGTCGGGGGCTCAGAGGGAAAAATCTTTTTTTTCCAGAAAAGAATGATTAGCTTTTTAAAAAGGCTAAACAGGTAGGAGTAGGCCGTGAAGACCAAATGGAGAATTATGGATTTAAAAAAAGAGAAACAATTATAGTCAGGGTGTAAGATGCAGGGAAGCTATCAGGAAGTGAAGTGACTGGTGAGACTTCTTCGGGATCGGTGTGGTTTGAGAATGGAGGAAGGAACCATGGATGGTGGAGAAGAAGAAATATTTACAAAGAGATACTGGGACAGTTTCTGGACACGGGAGAGAGTCTCATATGTAGGGTAAAATGACTCTTGATGCCAGGGTTTGAAGATATTGCACATGTGCAACAGACAAAGGTTCGTTATCGACGCGCACTTTGTTCAATATGCATTTTCGGGCTGCCTTAAGGTGATGGTGTACAGGGCGATACCGTAACCGGCGCGGGAGACATTGAGTTGACGTTAAGCCCTTTATCATTAACAAGACAAGAGAAGAAGAAGTCAAAGGAAGTGATGCCCTTCATAGAGATGCCATAGGCTTATATCCAACAGGATGAGGTATACGGTCACACAGTATCACTTGTGACAGCAGATACCGGAAGACTAGGAGTGAGTCGATACGAATTCCAACATTGGGAGGAATAAGAGTGGTGAACTTGAGGGTGCAAAAATTATTTCTAAGCAAACACTCACTTGCTCGATAGGTAAACTTGTTGAACGAGAAATTATCAACAAGGCCGCCATGTTTAGAGTATTCCGGGAATAGTGAATAACGTGCTATTATATTGGGGATGGACGGTTGCTTGATGGGATACGGATGATTCACAATGTGCGAAGAGGAGGGTAATCAAGGAAGCCTGAACTGCTGGTGTGAGGGAATGCCAAGAGGATAGGGGGCAAAAAAGGGGTGACCTTGTAGCAACTAAAGTTCTATACTTTCTTTCCTTCTCTCTTCTCTCAACCATCACCCATCAAACTTGCAAAATAAACGCGAGTGATCTTGATATGCCTGACGACTTTGGAAGGTTTTGTGATGAGGTGGAAGAGGATTGTCAAGGCGATCCTGAAGGTAAAGATAAATAAATTACTAAAGAATATTTACTAATATAATTGGTTTTCTTAGGAGACTGGAGCAATTCACTAAAACGTGTGCAAACTCACATCAACTTTCCTGCCTGGCCTATGGCAGGAAGATTTTACATTTTCCCAGATGGGCTCCGGTGCCGTGTGGTGATCGATAAGGGGAACTGACAGTGATCCCCCAAGCGGCCAGTCTGACCCATGGTCCGGCCTGCAGGTCGGCAGTCTGGCCAGTCCGGCTATGATTCTGAAGAGCCTGGGCCAGTCCGGCTTAAACTATTCCCGGCCGCCAAAGCCTGGCGGCGCCCCGGCGACCTCCAGGCCGAAGCTGCCAGATGCACAGGCTAAACCGCCAGATGCACAGGTTAGACCCGCAGATGCCCAGGCTAAGCTCCTCGCATACCACTTATTTTTAATTCGACTGCATAACCCACAGATATCCAGGCCATCCATGGATATTCAGCGGATATGGAATCACAATGTATCGGCCACATACAAAGCATGCAGGCGACCCAGGCTGGGCCCGGCTTTAGTTTTGAAAAGCCGCTTTCCCACTGTCCGGCCCGGCCATCCCGGAAAAAGCTTGGGTCAGTCCGGCCGTACCCAAAGCCGGACGGACTGGCCGCTTGGGATCACTGGGAACTGATGCACTCTGTTCCTGGGAAGGGAGTAGGACAGTTGTCCTCTGCAGCCATGTCCACTCACGACACCTTCCAGAGGACTTAAACGATCCAAAACCACACCTCCGCCAGCTTATACTAATTTATGGTTCCCATGGCCGAGCTAATTCCCCTCTGTTCACACGTGCAATAAATATTTATTGTGTACGTGCAAGAGGAAACCTGGAACTTGAGTAAGAAACTGTAAGCATCTTACTTTTTATACTCCTTTTTTCTTTACTCTTCTAATTCCTGTTTACGGCTCCCCTATAATAATTCTATACTAACTTACACCGCACCAATTAGTTGAAAGAAAGGAAAAATGGTCAAAGAAAAAAGGGAAGAAGACAAACCATGATGGTAACTGAGCGGCGAACAAGAACGGAATCAACAGTAGAAGAAAGGACTTGCTGTGAGGAAGGAGAGGAAGAAACAGAGGAGGGGGAGGAGGAGTCCGAAGAGGAGGATAAAGAGGAGGATAAAGAGGAGGATAAAAAGGAGGATAAAGAGGAGGATAAAGAGGAGGATAAAGAAGAGGATAAAGAGGAGGATGAAGAGGAGGAGGAAGAGGAGGAGGAAGAGGAGGAAGAGGAGGAAGAGGACATTGAGGAAGGCGAAGAAGATAGAGGAGGAGTGGTCAACAATAGCTTCAGGGCAGCATGGCGAAGACAATCTATGGAGCTTGGAATGCTTGAGGTTAGAGCCTAGCCCTCTTCATCTCCCTCCCAGGCCAGAGGAAAGCATTCTCAGCGGCCCTAGCGCCAGCAAAAAAAGAAGGAATCCTATCTCTGAAGAGATAGCCATTCCAGATAGCGAGGACGAAGAGGCGAAGGAGGATGAAGGATCTGGGCATCAGAGCATTTCCGTGGAGCCTGAGCCCATGCCTCCAATTATTTCTTCCCCCTCTCCTCCCCACTAGCAACAACAACCAACCTCCTGCCAATCCCCCGCCGATATCCCCGACTTCACCCCTACTCCACCTCTTCCTTTAGCAATACTACCGAGGCCTCCAGATTCAAAAGGAAAACAACGTAAACAAAGCCATCCGGCGGCATCAAATAGCCCTCAACAACCACTTCGCCGAAATCAGAGAACCAAAAAAATAAAAACTATATTATATTTTTCTGCACCCTAGATTAATTTGACTCTATTGTTTCTTGTTTTTGTTTGTTTTTTTTTCTTCACTTTATTTTCTTTTGATCTTTTCCCTCTGCTTCATAATTACAGTCGCACCTTGCTATCTCGGATGGCCAAATTTGATCGATTCCATCCAGGACAACAGGGTACCGGGAACAATGAAAAGAGGGTTTTATTTCAAGAAAACAAATAAAAATGAAAAAAATGATTCCCCCATTCTCTTATGAAGCCTCATCTCAACAAATATTCATATGAAGTATTGACACCTCTTGTCGTCCATTCAGTAGGCACACATGTCGCAAGCTCTTCATCCTCTTGTCTATCAATAACTTATTTGTCACAATATACTGCACTTCCGTCTATCTCCCTTCCTATCCATTAGTACACTCTCTGCTTAAGAAGGTTTTCTCTTTTTCTCGTACTACAATTCTGGCCCTGCCTTCTTTGCTCTTTTGGTATACCTGATCTGACATTCACCGCAGTATCCTGTTCAGCAGGCAAACATGCTATAGAGACCAGGAGAGAGTTTTTAAAAAATATCATACGAATCTGAAACCTCTACTTTTCCTGTATGATACAACAAGTGAAATTCTATGACGATTCAGAGGTGCCAGAAATTCTTTTCTTCCTCCGGGACTACCCCGTAATCCCCAACCCTCTCCACAACCACCACCGCAATCACCCCCGCAACCATCATAACTACAGCCACAACCACAAAATCAGTTAACTACTCAATACTCGGAGTGTTCTTAACTATGAAAACTACTATTCTGTCGACTTTTAAGAACCCTGTCTGAAAGAAGCGATGGTAGCGAGGACCACCACGACCTCTCCGGGGACACTTTAAGTGGTAAGCCATTCCCCGTTTCATGTAAAACTATTATTTCTTGTTGCTAACTTTGTGATGTTATTCTTTTAAAGAGTTTTCTTACCAAGAAGATGGTGATCCACTTTCTGCCCCTTATAGATTGTCATCCAATTTGACCCCTCTGACTCTCGGCCTGCACGCTGAAGGAGACACTGTTTTGGTCTCTACCAAAATACGCTGGTGTAGAAATACTACTGCAGAAGCAGCGAAACTGTCAGCTTCCAGCTCTGGAACCAGTGCCTTGGTCCCTCTTTTTGAGATTAAAACCTGGTCATCAAAACATCTGCCTTGTCAGAGATTGATAAGGATATGCTTTTGCTATTAGATTTTCAATCTGGTTTGGTCGGTAGAACTGAAACTCAAAGGGTATGAGAATCAAGCTGAATTTACATAACTTCTATTGGTTCTTCGCTAATATGTTTTTGCAGGTTGTGATACGCTGTCCTTGCTCGATCATATTTTCTCGGAGGAGGTGAATTGGGTGGGGTATAAATTCAACGCATTGATTCCAGCCCAGAGCCCGAACAGATGTTCCAGGATAACCAATATGGTGTCTGAGTCATTCATGAAGAATCATAATTTGATGGATGGAGCATCAAAATTGTAATTCAAAGATAGTTTCGACTGACTGAATGATCTTTGCTTTTACACAGAATGCAACTGATATACGATTCCGATGGCTGGACTTTGGGATGTGCTTAACGCATGAGAAGAGAGAGGGGAAGTATAGTATAAAAGAAGGTATGGGGTACGTAACAAAATATGTAATGAACGACGGATTGCGATCGTACTCTGTGGATCATATCGAAAAATAACAAAATATATAGCTTTATAGAAGACAAATGTCTATCCCTCTATCCTCCGGAGGATATCACGTCCTGTGAGCGATAGTGAGTCAAAATTCTTTCACCTAAATACCTGTCTCAACGCTAAATAGGTCGCCGAACAAACATTTTGCCGACAGCCTTGACTTCGCTAATATGAACCAATTACCAGAGCATGCCGAGCAGTACCTCGTGAATTCCAACATTTGCGATGTGGCACCGCTGGAGCCTACAAAGCTGTCGATCTATAACAGGCCACCAGTCCTAGGATCAGATATTAAACGTTTCAGCAGTTTGAAACATATTGATACCTATCATATTTCGTGGACCTTTGTGTGGTTTTAGAGGATCTGCTAATTGATGGAGTTGAGCCCCAAACGGTTCCCTTGGCATCCCCATCTCACAACACTTCGGGCTTTCTGGGGCAGGTTCTTATTCCTCACACTAGACAAGAGGTGAAGAGGGTCGAGAAGAACAAAAGTGTTTTTGCTTGGATAGTCAGACTTGCGTTCTGAGCAGATCATATCTCCGACAGCATCATTGTAACTTCCCTCGCAAATAACGATTTGTATTATCTTGTCACTACGGCTTTGTTGGTTGTCAAAGCTCTCCAAGCAGTTTACCTCCTGTCTTTCCACCAGCATCCGGCGCACAATCCTATTGGTGTCTCGATTCTAGATCTCAATTCGGACTACTCAAACCCCCCGGTTTCACCCGATTTGAAACATATCACGACCATGAGGAGTTGAGGCTCAGCTCCCTCGGGGGGGTGATACGTTATTGAGTCACTTGTCCTCTATCCTCCTTGTTACTGTGAATTCATTCCCATCTCATATTCCTCACCATACCTGGGCATCAACACCTTCAAAATTGAACTCGCCGGGCATAGCTTTGTGTTGTTTTCCTTTATTCACCTTATACCGGAAGTACCATTTGCAGTAAATAATCAATAATTGTGATTTTTCTCAGATTACTGATTATTTTCAAACAATAACAGTAACAAAATCCTTCTGTTAATGAAAAATGTATGAGAAACCCCTCGAGTGGATCACGACCTTGATAAATAGACTGAGCATTTATCACCACATCAAGATGTCCGATCGCTGAGACGCTCGAATTAGGCATCGGTTTTCTATTCTTTATTTTCGGGTCACTTATCTATCCCCGGCACATATCGGCCAAGCTGGTCATTGAGGAATAATCTCTGCGCATTCAAACCCCCGCAGGGGAAGCGTAACATAGGTAACTCCTGCAATTTAGCTACTACCTGAAATAGTTTTTATTTAAGGAGTGTAATCTGCACCATAGTCGAGGATATCAAAGTGGTCCATGGTGAGTACCGCAATGTTAGTTTACCAAGCCACCAAAGGTGTTATAAGGATAAGGTAACACTCTCGCTCAGGCTTGCATTGTATAATATCATTCACCGGTGCAATTGTAGACAGAGAAGAACAGGCAAGATCTAACCTGGTTTTTGACCTTAAACTACAGTGGGCTGTGATGACATGATCGGAAGATTAAACATGCCATCCATTTTCTTGGTTCACACCTGCGTGCCGCTTGTGAGTACTAGTACGGATATATCCAATAAATATTGTATTGTTAGTTATCAAAAATAACCCAGCACTTCCAGGTAGCAACAGGAAAAACTTCTACCATGACGCCCGATATATGGTGGGGGTGTTTCCCGTTGCTACCAGGGGTCGTTCGGTTATTTTTGATAACTAGCAATACTAAGAGTGAGACTGTAGCAACCTTTCGGGGGATAAGCCCGCTGCTGATACCATACGAACACGCTAGTGGCTTCACTTCCCATGCACACGATACCACTCAATCCCCTGATATCTCTACATTATATATCGTCACACGGTCTACCATATTTATGTAACATAGGTGTCAATATGTCCTAGTATAACATCGATGTGAGAGAGAGTTTTATGTATCGAGGGGGGCCCTGGTTGTGGCAAAAAGAAAGTCAACCAGGTCCCTCTATCAGACACCCACTATACCTTTGTCACCCATTGATCCCGGATTTACAACACCCTATTACCGGATATGTAGCGTTGATCCAACAACTATAGCAACAGTCCCTCCCTGTGAGGGACCGTGAGATCCGAATCGATAATTCTCCGCAGGAAATAAAAATGCCCAGAGTAATCAATCAGAATCTCAAGGTAAGGATGCAGTCTAGACGAGTACTACATTTTTTATTTTTGAGGTTTTTTTTTGGTGATTGTTTTTTTAATTTTAATTCTTCACTCTTTTTCTTTTTCTTTTTATTTTTAAACGAGTACAATACAAACATTTCGACCCAACCAAGCAAACCTATCATCTATCTAACTAAGGGACTATCTAGTAAACTGCATTGTGTCCGTAGGCTGCGAGGCACGGAGAAAATCTGCCTCCTGGTTTGCCCAGAGGCCCTCATTCACGACAGTCGCCGGGGAGACCTTTTTTGCGTGGAAGAGTAACTCGGCGGGTCCGGAGGAGTTGCTCGGGAATTTTTCCCTGGCGATTGAAGGTAGGGGTTGTCCTCTACGAGACTGCTTTTGGATTGTGATAACCCATGGTCCCTAGGGGGACATCGATTCCGCGGCGAGAGGCGAGGCTCTCGAAAGGCAATCCCGAGTCAGACCAGGTAACGGGCGCAACCTCTGAAGGGGCGAGGGCGATAGCATGTTGAGGGAGAGTAGGAATAACCGGATAAGAAACAGCACGAACTGGGTGGCCGTGAGTATGTCCCACTGTTCGTTTTCCCTGGCCTGAGCCCGTGGTGCCATTTGGGATGGTACGGTTGTTGTTCCCTGAGGAACTGCGTGCCATGTTGATATGTTTGAGACCCGCATGGCCGCCCTCATTAAAACCAACAGCTACTCGTGTAGAAACCTGAGGATGGGCGACCCCCCCTACCGTTTTGGGGGACAGTTGAAATCCCGCCGCGGGTTTCTCGGATTGTAGGTTCTGTCTCGGAAGGCTCAAAGTAAGAGGTGCAACACTCGCTTTCTCTGCATTCTCTTCGACCCAGCGGGTCCAGGCGCCGTTTCCAACTTCAGAATGCGATGAGGTTCTAACAGAAATAGTAAGCCCTATAGTAGGGGAACGCGCTGGTTTTCGCTCAGCTTTAGCTTCCTTGGAAGCTGAAATCCTAACCTTCAACATGATACGCATACGCTCCACTTGCCTTTGAATAGGAGGTTACTTGGGTGTACCACTCAGGTGAGGGGGGGTTGTGATAACTGGTGTGCCTGGTAGTGCTGAAAGGACAAGAACGGGTCCCCGCCTATAACACAAAAAATGGAGAGGGTTCCCTTCCCCGAAAGGGAACAAATGTATCCGAGAAGGTGTATCCCCATATTCTTGCAGAAGAAACTCTTTAGAAATAACATCAGAAGGCTAGCATCCGGACATAAAATAGTTTTGTCTGAAACAAGAAATACTCTACCAGTTAAAGTATCTCCTAAGAGATCAGGGTGGTCTTAACCATAGCTTCTTTCAGACATTACACTTAATTGCTAACAAAACAGCCTATCTGAGAGTAAAGGACACTTGAAGTATTTCGTGGTAACCTAATTTTATTGTTGAAGTTTTTGTTGGTGTTGTTATGTTGGCGGAGATGGTTGCGGAGGTGGTTGTGACGTTGATTGCGGTGGAGAAGAGAATAAAGATCGAGGCTGAAAACTCGAACTTCAAACACCTCCTGTATCGCAACCTCAGAGAGAAGGATATCTTTATGCAGAAAGGAATAGAATAGAGTTATTTTTCTGGCCAGCATCTTGCCTGCGTCTATCAGTGCGGAGGAGGGTTAGATTAGGCCCTGTTTGTGGGTTGTTTGTAACGTTTCGTACCCTCCAGTATTTCCGATTTGTGAAATGCTTGGCTCTAGTTATTTTTCTGGATATAATCAAAGATGTTTCCTTGCAGTTAGACAAGAACGACCGCCCCTCGACAACTACAGGTTGGGCCAGCAAATACTAATATATAATGGTGGGTGCAGTAGAACAGGCGAATAAAACAATGTTTAAAAAAAACAGAAAAAAACAGAAACAGGGTTTAGGGTATACTAATAGTATTCTATAATGCTGGGTCCCCTAATAACGGACGGAACAAAAAAAACGGAAACAATGGGAATAGGTTTTAGGGCAAAGGGCACTCGCAGGCGGCGATGTGTGGTTCGCACACAGGTTATTACTTGTGCCTTTATCTCAACCAGATTCTGTTCATTCTCTTTTTCCTCTCCTGTAGCGAACGCATTAGCCGCTCGACGATCACGATAAATTCCTTTTCCACTAATACCAAAATTACGGAGGTGGTTTAATCCTTGTAACGACAGGTCCCGCGAAGTTGCCACACTATCCACCCAGGAAGCGTTATTCAAAAGA